>JAUCMT010000134.1:26301428-26312721 GCA_032357475.1 Enteromius thamalakanensis | reverse complement strand
CGCACCTTTCGGTTTGCGCAGCAAGAACCGGTATTACCCGTTGCTCGGTACTACCGGTACTTCAGAAAACCTGGTACTGTAACATTTCAAATTTTTTAGTACCGACTTTTGACAACACTCTTCAGGGAGGTTTTTGATCACTCGGCTGGTGGAAAGGAGCCGAGTGAAGAAATTCTAATGTTACGCCAAGGCAACCAATCAGCTGCAGATTTCACCATTAAGTTCCGTACCCTGGCTACACATACTGGCTGGCCCTCAGACCCATTAAAAGTGCTTTACCGCAAGGCGTTGCGGGAAGATCTCCCAGCCGAGATGGCGTATCGTGACGAAGGGAAAACACTAGAACAACACATGGACCTAACCATTTAGATAGACAATCTGCTTCGATCACGTCACTCAAGACGCCTGTTCAGTTTCACCCCTGCCACGTCCTCAATTCCATACTCTGAACCCGAACCGATGCAACTCGGAACGACTCACCGCACCCAGGAGGAACGTGAACGCCGGCTACGCACCCATTTCTGGCTCTACTGCGGTCTGCCAGACCACGTGCGAGCCATCTGCCTGACCCGGCCAGTACGACAATCCACTAACCGGGTGAGTGATGAATCCTATCTGTCTCTACCTATCAAATTGACTGTGAGAGGACAAAGTTATGCCACCTCTGCCTTCATAGGAGAGGGAAATTTCATAGACAAAGAATTCGCTAAGCGTTGTGGTTTTTGTCTTTCCTCATGTGGTCCCCGGGTGGCTGTGGCAGCCCTAGACCGACGACCTCTTGGCTCCGGCCACTGGACATCTATCACCAGGACATCAAGCTACACTTGGGATCCATGCACCAGGAGATCATTTGTTTATTCACAATAGATTCACCAGACCACCCTGTGATCCTCGGACTTCCGTGGCTGGAGAAATACAGCCCCATCATTTCTTGGAGAGAGAGGGACATCGCACAATGGTCTCCGTACTGTCACGAGCACTGCCTCCATGGCCTTAAAGAGACTCCCCAGGCTCCAGTTCCAGCACACGATGCACACCAGGATCCACTCGAGCAATATCACCTACCCGTTCAATATCACGGCCTGCGGCCTTCAGCAAGGAAAAGGCTACTACTTTACCACCTCATAGACCCACTGACTGTGCCATCGAGCTGCTTCCAGAAGCTATACCTCCCAATGGCTGACCGAGAGCATGCAAAGTTACATCCAAGAGGAACTAGCAAAGGGATTCATCCGGCCTTCCACATGAACTGCGTCCGCTGGGTTCTTTTTTGTAAAGAAAAAGAACGGAGGCCTAAGGCCCTGTATAGACTATCGAGGCCTTAACAAAGTAACAGTTAAATACCGATATCCACTGCCCTTGGTGCCAGCAGCTCTCGAACAGCTCAGGAAGGCTCGTTAATTTACCAAACTGGATCTCAGGAGCGCCTATAACCTCGTCCGCAAAAAGGAGGGTGACGAATGGAAGAGGGCCTTCTACACCACGACGGGGCACTATGAGTATCGGGTTATGGCCAATAGCCCTTCGATCTTTCAATCCCTGGTCAACGACCTCTTCAGAGATCTGCTAAACCGTCAAGTGCTAGTGTACATCAACGACATCCTTATTTATTCTGAGGACCTACCTTCTAACATTCAACACGTTTGTACTGTACTTCAAAGGCTTATGCAGAATAAACTTTATGCCAAGCTACAAAAATGCGAGTACAACTCGTATTACCTACCTGGGTTACATTATTATTGCAGAAGGGGTCACAGTGGATGAACAAAAGTTGAATGCCGTTCTCAATTGGCCACAGCCTGGTACCATTATGGATCTGCAGTGCTTCCTAGGGTTCGCCAACTTCTACCGCCGATTCATTCGAGGCTTCAGCCAGTTGGCCTTTCCACTCACTTCTATGACTAGGAAAGGACCCAACATCCTCCGCTGGTACACCGTCATACTTACTGTGGTGGATTTCTTCTCTAAAGCTTGTCGTGTCAGATTTCAGATTTTATGACCTACCCGAGGACATTGTAACAGATCGAGGACCTCAATTTACATCTTGTCTTTGGGCTGCCTTCTGCCAACAAATGGATATCAATATCAGTTTAACCTCTGGATATCATCCTGAGTCCAACGGACAAGCCGAACGAATGGATCAGGAACTAATTAGATTTCTTCGATCCTATTGTCTCCAGGATCAAAGAGAGTGGAGTTGATATCTGTTGTGGGCCGAGTACGCACAGAATTCTCTACCCGAACCCTTAACCGGGATGACACCTTTCCAGTGCGTACTTGGCTTCCAGCCCCCTCTTTTCCCTGGGTCAGGAGAACCCACAAACCTACCAGAGCCTAATCACTGGCTACAACATAGCGAGGAGATGTGGAATCAAGCACATGTTCACCTCAGACGGGCTGTACGTCGATTCACTAACCAGGCCGATCAGCACTGTCGTCCCAGCCCGCCATATGAACCTGGTCAATTGGTGTGGTTGTCCACCAAGAACCTCCGCCTGAACCAACCCTGTAGGAAGTTAACACAGAGGTACGTGGGTCCTTTCCAAATGGACAGATTACACCAGTATCTTACCGATTAAGTTTACCTGCTTAATATCGTATCTCACCGACCTTTCATGTGTCTTTTCTTAAGCCCGCTGATGCTCCGGGAGGAGAGAGGATTCTAGACGAGGCCGAGCCCCAGGAGCACCCCCCTCTGGTCATCAACGACGAGGAGACCTACCAGGTCCATGAGATCTTGGATTCGCGACGTCGGGGGCAAGTGCTACAGTACCTCATTGACTGGGAGTGTTACGGTCCGGAGGAAAGGTTATGGGTGAACCCTCAGGACATCCTGGACCCCAACCTAACCACCACATTCCATCAGGGACATCCGGACCCCCTCAGCTCCCAGACCTTGCGGTAGACCCCAGTGTCGGACACCAGTTCGCTTTAGAAGCCGCTCACGGGGGGAGGGGGGCTCTGTAACAATGACCTCTGTGGCTCTGACCGCCATCAGAGGGAACCGTCACCTGAGTATTGAGTTCTGCCCGGACCCTTTCCCACGCGACACCTCATCACTTCCGCTCCAGGTGGCGCCGCTTATCTGGGCTATTTTAAGCGCATGCTCCGGAGGAGCTAGTCGCAAAGTTTTGCTCCCTTTTGGCGACAACTCTTGAGCGTTTATTCTACTGTTTGTATTACCTGGATTTTGACCTTTTGACTGCCTTGTTTATTCTTGATTCTCTGCTGGATACCCTGACCTCTTGCCTGGATATTTACTCTGAACTCTTGCTTGATACCTCGACCTATTGCCTGGACATTACCTTGCCTTTGTTTCTCCTTTTACTGATCTTGTTTGCTGGTTCTCGACATTGCCTGTTTGACCCTGTTAATCCCAGTAAATACCGCGCATGGATCTAAGCATGTCTGATTCTGAGTCTGCTGCGTCACAATGATGAGTTTGGCGTCATGGCATCTTGTAGAAAAAGAAAAAGAAACCTTTGTGTTTTACAACTTTGACAATATCTGCTTGACAAGATCAAATAAATTCTGGATTTTTAAAAGTACATAAAATACATAAAGTTTGCCCCACACTCTTTTAAACACAATTAAATGTATAGGAGTTTCACACACTGGTCTGTTATGGTGGAGACATTTCCACACCCCTAAATCTGACACAACACATGGTAAAAATTTATTAGTTGCTTTACTTATCAGTCATTTGGCCCCTGGATGAAAGCACTGCGACGAAAGACTCTGCAATAACCTCTCATTGCTTGGTTGTGAAGAAGAACAATGATCTTGTAACAACAATAGCCAGAGATGTTTTAAAAAACATTAATTATTGGAATTATTAAAAGATAGATATTTTGGATGAAAACCAGGAGGATTGTCCCATTGACTGCAAAGTTATTAACACTGTCAAGGCCCAGAAAAGTATGAATGACATTATCAAAGTATCAACAATAAAACCTTTTTATGTGCAAAGAAAACAAAATGTAAACTTTCTTCAACCTTTCCTCCTCTGTGATGCAGTGCCTTCTGGCCAAACACATTTTAAGTATGGGAAATATTTCAAATTTGTGGCATAGAATCTTTAAAATAAGTCAATAATCAATAATTTACAAACCAGTCTGTAATTGTGGTGACATTTCGATGCCCCGAAACAAGACACCGATCGTAACAAACTAACACTAGTTGTTTGACGTGTCTGTCAAACAGTGTCATATGCAGGCCTTGGCCAATGAGCACTGCCATGTATTCCAGACCTGCAGTCTTATTCCTTATAGGGCCATGACTCAGATCTTTGGTGTTTCTGTTGCAGTCTCTCGGGACATACCGGAGACTCAGAAGAAGGGGTGTCTTTTCGAAGGCTAGCTTATCCCTTTCCAATTTATTCTCAATTTGTTTGCTGTGACTGACTGTTTCCATCAGTTAAGGGACAATGTGGCCCAGCCTTCCTTCCTCCTGGGGAACTTATTTGCATAGTACAAACACACATTTAGAAAAGTGTCACTAAAGTTTTACCAATGCATTATTCACTTACCAAGCCACAATCAGAAAACCTTTGGAAATATTGCTAACATTATGACAAAGTTTTCATCAAACATTATTTAAAAAAATTACATGTACTGTCATACATACATTTATTTGTCTTTAAACAGCTAAATTTATGTAAGATGTTGCACTACACATTGCTGTCACTTAGAATACTTATTTCTATGAACAAGAATAAGATTTATGTGTTGTAGTTAGCTTCAGTTAAAGGTTTGAGAACATAGTTATGAATGGATATGGATTAGGGCTAAACAATATATTGCATAAGATATATATTGCATGCCCATCTCGTCAGTAAACCCTCCAAAACATCCTCCTAGCATTTGATCCAATCGGGCACAAACTATTTGTTAGATTTAACAAATGTTAACAATCTTTAGTGCCGCTTCCATCAACCCAAGAGGTAACTCAAACTGCAAATATGAGTGTCTTTGTAACCTCCTAGGCCGCTGATAAGGCAAACCTGGCCTTTCATTGCCATGACAACCACCGGTTTATGGCTGGAAGGAATATTAGCAGAGCAACTCTGACTAACCTAAAGACAATGGACTTTTTCCCTAAATTAATTCACATGGTGAACACTTATCCTCCAGATCATAATGCATAGTGTTAATGTCTTTTGTATCGTATACTGTATTTATGCAGGTTTTTAATAAACACGAAAAACATGTCAAGTCAAGTCAGTTTTATTTATATTGTGCTTTTAACAATACAGATTGCAGCAAAGCACTGAACATTATCAAATAGAAGAACAGAGTAATGGTAATGTATAATGATGAGAAACTTTATTTATCAAATGCAGAGATGGCCTTTGTAGTCAAGACGATGATAATCACTGGAAATCAGGTGTCCCCAACTAAGCAAGTCAGAGGCGACAGCGGCAAGGAATCAAAACCCCATCCATGAGAGAATGTGGAAAAAAACCTTGGGAGAACCAGGCTTAGTTGGAGTTAGTTCTCCTCTGGCCGGACACTCAGCACTTAATTTCCAGTTCAATTTTAAACACGTTGGATTGTGTAAGGACTTAGAGTGTGTGTGCATCTGGATCCGGCGATCTGTCCACGGAGCTCATCTGTTCTGAAGAAGATCATCTCTTTGTGTTGGTACACCATCTGATCTGGATACAGACTGAGGAACAGAATTAGAGTGAGACAGACTAATATTAGCATGGAGCCATTCTTTTTACGATGTAACGAGTACATCGTGTGTAAAGGGGAGTGTTCCCGGTTCTGGCTGATCTAATTAATGCAGCCTAACAATCCCTTTAAACGGATTTGGTTCAAAAATTTTATCAGTGTGTTTTATCTAAGCCAGAGTAAAGAGATTTGTCTTTTATTTAGATTTAAAATGACAGAGTGTGTCTGCCTCCCGAACAGTATTAGGTAAATTGTTCCAGAGTTTGGGTGCTAAATAGGAAAAGGATCTGGCACCCGCAGTAGATTTTGATATTCTATGTAAATACCGCTGGTCTTGCGGAAGATCAGTACCTGTTGATGCTTTATTTTTTGTAAATTTAGCCACTATATTGAATAGATACAGAGAGTTATGTTTGTTGTCTTCTAATAGAGAAGAAAAGTAATCAGATCTAGCCCTTTTTAATGCTTTTCTGTAAGTTAGCATATTTTCCTGCCAGGCTAAACAAAACACTTCTAGCTTTGTTTTCCTCCAGCTATGCTCCATTTTCCGGGCTGCTCTCTTCAGGGTGCGAGTGTGCTCGTTATACCACGGAGTCAAAGTGTTTTCTTTTACCTTTCTTAAGCGCCAAGGAGCAACTGTATCTAAAGTGCTAGAAAAGAGAGAATGTATGGTTTCTGTTGCATCATCAAGATTTTTAATGCTATTAGACATGCTGAAGAATTTAGATAAATCAGGAAAGTTACTTACTAAGCAGTCTTATGTGTTAGAAGTGATGGTTCTACCATACTTGTAACAAGGAGCAGAATTTACAGGTTTATCTATAAGGAGTTTACACAAGATTACACTAGATAATGATCGGAGATATCTTCGCTTTGCTGTAGGATCTCAACACCATTTACATCAATTCCATGTGACAGTACTAAATCTAGAGTATGATTTCGACAGTAAGTAGATATGTATACTTAGATACCCCATTCGACTGCTCCAAGCATGTACGGTATGTTCCAAATGGGATATATTGACCTCAGGACAGTTCAGAGTGAAAACAATCATGGCCGCCATATTAAAGGGTCGTTCCAAACCGAAGTGCTCAAAACTAGCCATAAGTGAATGGTTTCAAAGGGTACAACTGATGAACATTTCAGGCCCCCATGATCCTTTGTACTGATTCTTTGCATGATGACCGCGCCTCCATGTGGGTACAGGATGATGACACAGAAAGGCCCTTAAAAAAACAGTTGTTTGGTCCCCTAAAAACATCAAAGTTTTCACTTCGGGAGGCATATGTGATCTAAATAATAGGGAATCTACCTTTATCTATGGTTGTACCTACATGAATGGTTGTGTGATATGTTTTAGGTTGTGTGGTTTAGACGGAGATTGTTTCTGAAATGCAGTGGTTTTAAAAACTAAAACGCACTAGTCTAAATGGGGCCTGTATGCTCTTTAACATTCCACAGAGTAAAGAAATACATAAGTTTAGAATGACATGAGGTTGAGTAAATTATGACAGTATTTTAATTTTTTAAAAGACTATTAATTTAACATTAAAGACTGCAGATTAAAAACTGCCATTGACTGTGATCTACATAGCTGTATTGTTTGTCAGTAATAAGCATTATGCTTTTTGTTGGGCTGACCAGAAAGGCATTACCTGTACCACTAAACAAGACAGCATTTCTTTTTGGTTTTACATTTTGGTATTAGCAATACATTATGTAACATATTGTGATTAAACAAAAATCAGTTAGTTACAATAATCTTATCTATCTTGCTTATAATCAATTACATTATGTGTCTGTGCTGTCATTGGTTGCCTAAGCATTGTGTTGCTCTTTGATCTAATTTGCGTTAGTCAAAACAACACCTATGTTGAAATCAAATGACTTTCAGTTCTCTCAAATGACTTTTAGTCCATTGAACACACCTTACCATGAGAAAGATAAATAGAATTTGTAGGATTTGCTAACATGGTTGGGCACAGTAAGTATATATTTAAACAAGCTTTTCACACTCTAATAACATTTCGTTCTTTTTCTAGTCATATTTAGAGTTTCAAAAGATACAGCGAGTGTGAATTTAGTGCTGTTATTTTGTCACTGTCACTGAAGCATTGAAGCATCACTGCAAACATCTGGAGTTGTTCCTCATTTTGATTGTAAAGTGTCCCTTGAGGTTATGGTGTAATAAGACGTTTAAAGGGTTTATGATGCATTATTGCCCTCTAGTGGCAAATAAATACACAGACGCTTCATGTCAGAAAGCACGTTTCCAATGTGTTCCAGGCTTTTTCTGTTAACTGGAGAAAGTGTCCTTGGGCATTTCCATTTAATGGCAGTTGTTAGGCTAACACAAAGACCCACAGAAAACTGCCATCATTGCTCATGGGTGCTTCTTTGTGCCGCCGAGATTTTTAAGACGTCAATGCTGATGGCTGATGGCACCACAAGAACACATAATCCCAAACCATTCACTAGCACCCATCTTGAAATAAGAACTGAACCGATATAATCACACTGATTCAAAATCACACTCTGCAAGGCAATGATAAACACTACATATGTTCTGTTAAGGCTGTGATTTTGTCACTTCACTCAACATTTTTTTCTTTCCATGAAGAAGGAATCATGTCGCTAAAATAACAGTGTCTGATTAGGACAGTGTTAGAAGCTTGAGACGTGTGTGTGTGAATGAGTTTAATTGTGTTCGAGTTCATTCATGCATGTGCACGTTCACAAATACTGCATATTGTTCATGTATTATGGCAAGTACTTTACTGAAAACAAAAAGGCAGGTACTTCAATGCTGATTCAATGCAATGTTTGTAATTTTTTGTTGAAATTTTCATAGCCGCTTAACGTCTATAACCTTTTTATCTATTAAACAAACTGACCAAAATATATGATTTTGTTGACAGTTTTGCTGGTTCTGAAGAAAGATTTTGTTTGTGGGTTTTAAATTTTTCAGATTTTTCTGTAGAAAATTATTCTAAGCGGGCAGCGGGTGAACAAAGACTGAATATACAGCGGGAGCGGGACTAAAACAAACAATCCTGCGCAGACCTCTAGTGAGGGCTACTCCAAATGTGCTCAAAGTCTGTGCAAAATAAAAAAATAATCAAATGTACATACTGCTGTGCATTATTAGTCATAAGTGGGTCCATGTTGGAATGTAGCTGACAGAGCAATGCTGAAGTCAAATAACTGGAGGAGAACTGAAGGAACTGCCAGGGGTCCCTGTGTACCTAAAACTGCCGGCGGGTAAATTTTACCCACGCCCATGACTACTGTTTAGATATGGCTAAAGAATATGTTATTTCACTGTATTATGCCACTATCTTCACAAAGAAGTGTCTAGAGTTATAAAATGATTGTCTTGTCATCAACTATATTTTTGTCCTGTTGTTTTATGTTCATGGTTTTTTTATGCAGGCTATACTATTTACTTTTCAGACAACAGTCAAATATAAGCTAACAAGGCTGTACTGGCAACAAGAATGAGATGAAAGTAAATATGTAATATTACAATAAGATGTCATTAATCAACATATTAAAGATAAAACATATTATCTAAACGATTAAAAGGAGCAATAATAATTCACCACACTGCATGATCTAATGACAAATTTAGATGCGCAGCTTCACCTAATTATTTATTAATTAGTTATATAATTTATAATTAGTATAAAAAAATAATACCAATACATTTTGGGTAGTCAAAAAATAAAAAAAATTGTTCTATTGATTACATCGTAGATCAAATTTTTTTTTTTTTTTTTTTATTAAATAGGTTAAATAGATTCACATTTCTGTAGGAGATCTGCTATTATCCATCCTGTGCACTCACTGAAGTTTCTTTTCGAGTCTATACATATTTTTACATAGCCACATTCATTATCTCAAGCTCAGCTATAATTTATTCTCTCATTGAGTCACTAGTTGACCAGACCCAATATAACTTTGAGCTTAAGTTTTCTTTCAGTCGAATCACTTCGACTTTACATAGGGGAACACTCATGGAACATGCCACAACTCTGGGGCCACAACTCTGGTTCCCTTGTCTGTCGTTCACTACGAAGTATGTCGTACCGACAGACTGGGTCATATGCTTGGGAGCCCTGATTCGCTCAAGTATTGAGAAAACTAAGTTGGCAAGTGGTTAATTGCACACCAGCCGTACGGCCCGGCACACCGGGTATAAGTAGGCACAGGTGCAACCACTCATTAGGATTTGCTTCAGAGCCGAGAGCACACGTGTGTGTTGTTCTCTGAACTGAACGCAAGTGCTGCAAGTATTGGGATACTTTCAAGCGGAGGCTGTTTTTTGTGGCGTTACGGTGCACTTCAACGATGTTGCTGTTAATTCAGTGATTTCCTTGGGCATCTCACAAGGTAAGCAGTCTTTGACGCGGCTGGTAGTCATCTTTTTCGGGATAAAAGATGCCTTTCTGTCCGTGTCCTTCTGGTTGTGGTCACTGTCTTTCATCTAATGACGGCCACGAGCGCTGCCTTCAGTGTCTGGGGCTCCAGCATGCTGAAGAGGTGTTCGTGGTAGGGAACTGTTCTCATTGCAAGGAATTGTCCCTGGCTGTGTTGCGGTCTCGCCTCTCGCTCCAGCGTCAGCCGTTTCTACTGAGTCTACTGCCGTTGGTGGTGGCTCAGCCACGAAAGCGTCTGCCGGCGTGAGCAACGTGAGAGATAAGTCTTCAGCTCCGTGCTCTAGACCCTCTCTCGACTCCCGTAATGTCAGTTCCGTGCGCTTTGCCGGCGGAGCGGCTGCTCCTCCCCCGGATGGACCCAGCGTTTCGTTCGGTGGGCCGTTGGATGTTTGTATGGCGATCACAGCATCGGGGGTGGGTCTTCATCTAAGGGGAGTGATCTCACTCGGTCTGCGCGTCACCGAAGTCGCCCCCCGCTCTGTGTCTGCACCGCCGCCGAGTGTCACAGCTCCGGCTGCGCCTCAGCGGTGTGCGCAGCGCAGGAAGGCGACCCCCTCCCCGTCTCCAGCTAGCGCTAAGCCCTCTAAGAAAGCAATTAAGCGGCCCTGAGGCGGGAGGCTCAGAGAGGTGATTGTCTTGTTCTGGGAGACGGAAAACCTGCGTTCCACCGCGGACCCCGACCCAGTCACATCACACTCCGGGCCAAGGTGCCTGTCGCACGATTGTGAGCAGCCACCGGCTGTCTCGCGGTCATTTGCAGCGCCCCGCTTTGCCAGCGGCCAGAAAGTCACGGTTCTTGGAAGCCCCTCTTCCTCCCGGGTTTTCGGCCACACGCAGTCCTGTTTTGAGTCAGTCCGCTGTCCAATTAAGTCCTGCGCGTCGCAGCGCTGTATTGAGTCAGCCCCGCTGTCCAATTCAGTCCTGCGCTGCAGCGCTGTTTTGAGTGAGCCCGCTGTCCAATTCAGTACCGCGTGCCGCAGCGCTGTTTTGAGGCAGTTCGCTGTCCAATTCAGTACTGCACACCGCAGCACTGTTTTGAGTCAGTCCGCTGTCCAATTCAGTACCACGGACTGTAGCGCTGTTTTGAGTCAGTCCCCTGTCTAATTCAGTCCTGCGTGCCTCGGCGCTGTTTTGAGTCGGTCCGCTGTCCAATTCAGTCCTGCGGACCGCTGCACCCCT
>JAUCMT010000134.1:26268951-26284056 GCA_032357475.1 Enteromius thamalakanensis | reverse complement strand
ATGTCGATTGGGAACACAGCTCATGCACGGAGCTCTCTTCTAATTAGCTGATTATCAAAATCAGGTGCGTTAAGAAAACGAGAGATGCAAAATACGCAGAGCAGGGGGGCGCGAGGACCAGGGTTGAGAACCACTGCTCTAGGCTATAGAAAGGCTATAGAATCTAACGAACGTGTTAGGGGTCGCCCAGCCCGCAGCTCTACAAATGCCGGTGGATCCAGAGATGGAAGAAACTGCTCTTTTGTTAGAGATTTTGGGAACTGCTGACCATTAGGCCAGTGGCGGGGTAAAACAACACAAAAGATTATTCCCCCGGCCCTCCTCCGGGGGAGGGAGTGGTGCGTTCATCTCCCGAAGAACAGCTCCTTCCATTCCTGGGTCGACTATTCTATGGCCGCTTGCATCTCCGCTTGCGGCTGGGTTTGGCGGGGGACTGAATGGGCTGGGTGGGCTGGGAGGCTGCGATGGCTGCAGAGGAGCGGAGACAGCGGCAGGGGGCCACCCTGAGAGACGAGCAGACTGAGGTGAACCGGGTTTTGTCAGACTCACGCATGTCTGCCGGACACAGCCACAGATAGCGCTCTTTGACCACCATAGTGGACATCGAACGACCCAGAGACAGAGCCATAATCTTCATCGCTCTGTGAGAACTTCCGGGTTGGGGAGGACGAACCACTGTATAGCCTCCTGGCAGTGAAAGGTGCCGTCCACGATCGACTGAGCCGCGCCGATGCAGTGTTCAACATCCAGTCATAGGGGGGGGACACCAAAGGTGACATCTGGTCCCGACTGCCCCATTGACAGCTCCACCGGTAACGGAGTGCGGGCAGCAGAAGGAGCTCTCTGAGGAGAGTTCCTCACTTTTACCGCAAGACCAGGCCACCCACTGGAAGTAGCGCTCGCCCGGCTTTCACCGGAACGAGCACTAGATCACGGCAATGGTCCACAGCTCCGCGATGGTCATCTTACCACAACAGGAACATGACTAATCCACAAAGGCTGCCTCAGCATGCTTAATGCACAAGAACGCACGAGTGGTATGACATCTTTAAAAAGACGAACCACCCGTAAGCTTGCTCTTTTAGCTTAGCTCTTTTAGATAGGTTAAGACACACAGGGTAGATGGCCGCCTGCACACAACAGTGGGGTAGTTCAAACTTCTGTGGCAATCCACTCGACTGGAACCACCGCCGCTGCAACGCCGTCACCCCAGCCGCTAACACCGTCACTGTAGTAGAAGATCTTGGAGCAGAGGTCTTTATATGAAGCTTGGCTCTGAAGCGAAAAGCTAATGAGCACTACATCCGCTGCTTGTTTATACAGTACTTGCATCTTGAAGCGAGATTATTCGTTGGTCACCGAGGTGACTCTAAGTGACCGACTGAAAAGGAACAATTGTGTCTTGTGAAAGAACACTGTAGTCAGAGCTACTTTATAGTCCGCATATAAACATTATAGGTGTACCTTTAGTGTAAGTCAGACAAAGACAAATACATATTTTGGTAGATGTATTCATGATGTACTCACTCATATAAAGTTTGTACATTTTTAACAAAACATTTACATAGTGTACCTTTAAAACCTCCCCCAAACAAAAAGAAATATATTTTGAAAAAAGTTTGTAACCTGGCTGTTTTGGTCACCATAACCTTCCATAGTAGAAAAAAATAATAGCGAAGTTAATGACTCAAAACTGCCTTGTTCCTTTCTTCAAAATATCTTTCTTTGTGTTCAGCAGAACAAAGAAATTTAAACAAATTTGGAACCACTCAAGGGTGAGTAAAAATTTTCATTTTTGGGTGAACTATTCCTTTAACTAAATTTAACAGAGAAAATTGTTGTACAGCAGGGAATCGTTAACTTACTTACACAAAAATAATTGTTTTATGCAATGTTAATAGCATGCATTGTAAGTTATGCAAGTTATTTTACAGTAATGACATTCTCAGTTAGTAAATTAGGTGTCTGTTGCAAGACAAAATAGTTTAATTAAACTAGACATCTTACATTTCTCAAGTGTTCGGCTTGTCTGTAATGAAAAACAGGTGAAGAAAATTCAGTTTTACACATACTATGCATCAACAGACATACATATTTTTTTAACTTAAAACTGTCAATTTACTTTTTAGATTTTATGCTGTTAGACCCCACATAAGCTATCTGAATTCTGATATTACATCTATCAAAGCTTGTACAACAAACAATATGAGAAAATGTGTGTAAACCCTTTGTTACGATCTAAATTTTATGCATTAAGCTATGACCCATTTGCAAGATTTTAAGGGTTTCAAAACATTTTCTCAGTATTAATGTTCCATCCGATTCATATGTTATCACGCGATTTGAATGGGCGTTATCAGCCCATTCATATGGGTCAGTAGGGGTCTGCTGCACCTACTGGTAAAATTTAAAATGAAAATAATTATTCTAGAGATTAGATTGCATTTATTTAGCGTCTACACCTACCCTTTACCATGATAGAAAAACAGTATTATTGAGGTAAAGTGTTCGATTGATGTGCGCATGCCCAGTAGTCCTATGGATGATAACAGCCTTCTAAGCCTACCAGTAAGTGCAGCAGGCCCCTACTGAGCCATATGAATGGGCTGATAACGACTGATAACGGCCCATTCTAACGAGGGATAACATCCGAAGCGGGTGAATGTTCACACATTAACTCATCACTGTGCACTTACACACTACTAGTGCTGCTAATAATAATTAAAGCAGGCGAGAGTGCAGACTTGATTTTTGAACTGAGATCATGGAGGAAAGCAAAGGAAATTTTGTTAATTAAAGAGCAAAATTGCAGTTACCTCCTCATCAGGTTCTTGTTCTGAATCTGATTCCTTTGAGGAGCAAAAAGCAGCAAAAGAGGAAGAGAGCACCAGAAGATAGAAAGGACAGAAGTACAAGAAAGACAGAAGGGGACAGAGAGAGCAGGCAAAGCAGTTATCACAGCAACAGAACATGTCTGAGGCCAGCCAGTGAGGTGTGACAGGGGTTAAGTGCAACAGAAATGCATAAAGCATTTATCAGTTTTAACCCCAATAAACTGTAATATTAAATTAAGAAAAAATAAATAAATAGAAGGAAAAGATGGCCCTAAAGATTTTCTAAATAACCCCAGAAATAAGTTGCGTAATAGACTTGTAAATTTTGGTGCTTCAACTGTTCAACTAAGTTATTTACATGTTAAAGCTTATAAAGTTTGATATTGCGGCCTAAAACAATCATGTAAAAGCAACAGAATTAGCATAATGCACACAAACTTGCCATAAAAGCTGACAAAACAAACAATAATAAAAGAAATGGAAATGAATTTTCACTGGACAGTGCATTTTGCCACCCTGTAATGTCAGTAATACCATAAGGCAGGAACTTACCTTTGAGTAAGCTGGTAGGGTGATGTTTAAATTGCATACTGCACTATGAGTCAAAGTCCTATAAGATCTTGGCTCTTTTGTGAAGGACAAACGTCCACAAGGCTCTTGAGTGTTGTCTCGTATCTACAAGTAATTCACCAAAATGTGCAGTTAAACCATTGTATGAAACCAATTCTAATTCTTCAATATATACAACAGTTTACTTACTTTGATAAAAAGAGCCAGTCGATTCTCTTTAAAGGCATAGAAGCTGAAGACATGATGCTGGCCACTTTTTGTTAGAGGAACTAGGTTTCCGAAACAGTCTACATAGATTGGTTTACCTTCTAATACCTATAACGACACACAAAAACAGTATTTTTGTTAAAAACGAATTCAAACGTGTGTGGGTGATTATAAAAACATTTTCTAAATGTTGATAACAATCAATTTTGGGGAGAATCTTATCATATTCTTAATATAGAAATCATTACTAGATTATACACAGCAAGAGCGTGACAAACAGGAACCATGTGACTGAGAAATAACATGCCGATTCATGTGAGGGGAGGAGAACAATCTTGGCTACACCCTAAACTAAAGACAGTGTCTATCTGGTTAGAACCAGAACAAGTCATCTACTGTAGTTAGTCTAGTCTACATTAAAATAATTACACTTGACAGTTTGTCTGGACCGTCCACAGGTGGCCCTCACATTTCATTTGGTGGACCATTTGGAGGATTGAATGTCGATCACAGCATCTGGGATGGGTTTTCATCTGGCGAGGATGAAGATTCAGCCGAGCTGCCGCCTTCGGGCACTGGGAGAGGATTGCCATGCTCGCTCGTGCAGCCGAGAGCATCGGACTGGAGGTGTCAAAGCCTCCCAGCCCTGAGTGCTCTCGGCTGGATGATTGGTTTCTGGGGTCAGGCCGTGGCTCTCAGCCACGTACGACCCCAGTGCCTTTCGTCCCCGAGGTGCATGAGGAGGTAACAAAGTCATGGATGGCTCCTCTTACAGCCCGAATCCACTTGTCTTCCTCCTCCGTCCTCACTACCCTCGACGATGGAGCAGCCAAGGGTTACGAGAGCATTCCTCAGGTTGATCATGCGGTGCATTTGTGCCTGCACAGCGCCGTCACCAGGCAGAATTGCCCTCGCCTCCAGTCCGGTCCCTGTAGAGGTGCTGACTGCCAAAGCCTATAGTGTGGCCGGGCAGGCTGCTTCAACTCTTTATGCCATGGCCATCCTGCAGGTCCATCAGGCCAAGGCACTTAAAGAGCTCGACGAGGGAAGTACCGACCCGGGGTTGATGCAAGAGCTGTGCTCGGCGACTGACCGAAGGTCACGGCACGGTCACTCGGGAAGGAGATGTCCACTCGGGTGGCCCAGGAGCACTATTTGTTGCTCAGCCTGGCTGAAATGAAGGACACCGAGAAGTACTGCATCGGCGGCCCCGCTGAGTGCTGAGACATTGTCGAGGCCGCAACGTCGAGTTTCCCAGCCCGTCAAGGTGGCTCATCCGGCTGATCCGGTTCGGCTATGCGATTAAGTTCGCCCGGTGTCCACTCAGATTCAGTTGCGTGCTCGAGACTGTTGTGGCAGCCCGAGGCGCCTCTGTACTGCGCGAGTAGATTGTGTCCTCCTGGCAAAGGATGCAGTAGAGCCGGTCCTTCAAGCCGAGATTAAGGCAGGGTTTTACAGCCTTTAATTCACTGTGCCAAAGAAGGGTGGTGGCCTCAGGCCCATCTTGGACCTGCAAGCTCTAAACCACACCTTACACAGGCTGCCGTTCAGAATGTTGACAAAGAAACGCATTATTAAATGCGTTCAGCTCCAAGATTGGTTTGCAGCGGTCGACATGAAGGATGCTTACTTCCATGTCTCGGACCATTTCTACGGTTTGCGTTCAAGGGTCAAGCATGGCAGTACAGGGTCCTCCTCTTCGGGCTCTCCCTATCACCATGAGTCTTTATGAAGACCGTGGAGGCCGCCCTTGCCCCGTTAAGGGAAGTGGGCTTCCGGATCCTCAACTACCTCAACGACTGGTTCATCATGGCCCAATCTTGAGAAGAGTTGAGCGATCACAGTGGTACTTCAGCAACTCAGCTCAACTGGGAAAAGAGCAAACTCTCTCCAGTGCTCTAAGTGCTCTGCCACCGGTGGTGGTAAACACTATCCTTCAGGCAAGAGCCCTCTCTACGAAGCAACTTATGCCTTGAAGTGGAGTATGTTCGCTGATTGGTGTTCTGTTCGTGCGGAGAACCTCGATCATGCACGATTGAAGTAGTGCTTTCCTTCCTGCAAGAAAAGCATTCATGATGCAGTGAATGGCCACTCCATTGGAAAGCATGATCACGTTGTGAGGTTCCTGAGGGGCGCAAGGAGGTTAAACTCTCCAAAATCACCACTGATACCCACCTGGGAACTCTCTGTTGTGCTAGCAGGCCTTCAGAGGGGTCCCTTTACTGAGTAAGTCCCTGGACTCAGTTGAGCTTAAATACCTGTCTCTTATGACAGCGCTCCTGACCGCGCTTACTTACATCAAGAGGGTCGGGTACCTCCAAGCATTTTCGGTAAACGAAGAGTGCTTTGTGTTTGGGCCAGCCTACTCTCACGTAGTCTTGAGACCCTGGCCAGGATACCTACCAAAGGTTTCCACCACACCCCTCAGGGATCAGTAGGTGAACCTGCAAGCAGTGCCCTCAAAGGAGGCGGATTCAGCCTTGGTGTTGCTGTGTCTCGTCAGAGCATTGCACTTATACGTGGACCACACCCAGCTTCAGAAGATCTGAGCAGCTTTTTGTCTGTTATGGAGGTCAGCAGAAAGGGAAGGCTGTCTCCAAGCAGAGGTTGGCCAAGCCCTATTAGTTTGAACCCTAGCGAGGGCAGAGCTTGGACCCCGCATGCCCCCCTGTAGAGGAAGGTGCGAAACAAAGTCGGAGAAGGGGAGGAGGAGGGACGCCTAAAAGAGATACGTAAAGGAAGAAGACAGGCTTATTTAAGGTGGATGCATTTAGATTTGATTAGTTGGGACGAAATAAGCTGATTGAGGAAATGCAGGAGTCAGCAGTGGCTGATTATACGTGAGTGCTCCTCCTGAAATTTGTTTGTCAACATCACTTATGGTGGTAAAACAGTCTGTGTATATATATATGTTTTGTATATGCATACACATACAACCAGCTGACAGAACCATCTAACAACAACTTCTCCATTCATTTGATGTGGTCTTTCCAGCTTTAATCACATAAACCTTTTTTACTATAATAATGTGGATAAAATATGTGTATACTTAAAATAATTTCATTCAAATGAAACTCCCAAACAATTACTATTGAAGGACAATTGGTTAGGAACCACTTGTTTAGAAAATCTAATGCACTGAAGTATATTAACAAGAATCCAGTGTAGCAATAGCCAAGACTCACCTCCACATCTCGGCTACGTGCCACTTCTGTAAAGTTTTCTTGCTGCTCCAAAGTTTTGTCCATTTTATCATCAGTCATACAGAAACAGCGCAGCCGAGCCTCAATAGGGTCATGTGTTTTGGCAAAGATGACGAATTTGGCCATGTAAGGTACACAGATGATCTCACGATACACCTGAGTGGAAAAGTTCACAGACTCCTGCATCTGCCTGCAGTCTATAAGCCAGAATCTGATAAAGAAAATATAGGAGATATTAGTGATTATTTTAATAAATTATTTAATTTATTTATTGTTTGTTTCTTTGTGGGCTGCACAGAGGATAACCTTGTTTTTTATTTTGTCATTAAAAAAGACATAATAGTATATGCAAATATATTGAGTAATGCTCTACCAGGCAATGCTTGCAGAGAAAATACCTGGCAGACACGTTTGTGGTGAAAGACACACAGTCATTGGTGAATGTTAATGGTGTAGTCCCAGTGATATCCTCCCACTGAGCAGGAGTGGTCCCACCTAAACATGCAACATTTGTCTTTGGTTACAAAATCCAAACATGTTTTTAAATTTAGTAACAACATTTATGGTTCTTGATCTTTGATCCTGGTTTGTCCTCTTATGTTTATTTTTTTATATCATGTACATTTTAAAATACTTTTAAAATACTTTTCTCTTTTGTAAAAGACTACAACAAAAATGTCAAATATACATAACAAGAAACTGTTCAGTCATTCAATTTAAAATCAGAAGTACATCATTAATCTCAGTGCAAGTAGATTATTCTAGGCTCTACATGACTAAACCAATGCTACACAAAATCTTATACACCATTAAAGAGTTACTCCAGCCCAAAATGAAACTTTTGTCATTAATTGCATGTCGTTGCAAACCCGTCAAAGCGTAATTTATCTTTGGAACACAATTTAAGATATTTTAGATGAAAGCAGAGAGACATGTCATTGTCTCTTTGACTGCCAAAGAATGAAAAGCTTAGAAAAGTATGAAAGACATTGTCATTTTTTGCCATGCTGCTTTTGAGGTGGGAAAGGGCTAGGTTTAAGGGTGAATTAAGGTTTAAATGTTGGGTCAGCAGTGTAATTATAAATTTATGTACAGAAATTAACTTCCTAAATACAGGTATTATAGGTACATATAAATAATATAGGTACATATAGGTATTTAAAAAAAACATGTATGTACACAATAAGTGCACTGTATCCAATGATTCATTTAAATGTAGTAGTTAAGGCCAGCTAATATAAAGTGGGATCAAATAATGTTTTTCATACTTTTCTTGGCCTTGACCGTATTCATTCTTTGGCAGTCAAAGTAGGACAGTCAAAAGACCCTGGTTTTCTTAAATTGTGTTCTGAAGATGAACAAAGCTTTTATGGGTTTGGAACGACGGGTTAAATCACAATTTGTTCATTTTGGGTTGGAGTAACCCTTTAATGCATATTGTGCTACCTACAGAACAAAAATCATTTGGTTTGGTTTCTGTATATTCCTGTATACTTTCTCACCTGTGATGCTGCATAGCAACCGCAATGTAGGAGTATCTCCACCTCCAAAGCCACCTTGGATTGGGTCAGCAGAGCTTTTCGGGACAGGGATGGTCATGGTTATAGGTTTATGGAATTTCCTCCTCCGGGGTTCCAGAGTGACTATAGGGCTGAATGTGGCTTTATTACCCAAATTCTTCCTCACTACATCAACACTCATTGGTTGAGCCTGGCCAAAAAGCAAAGGCAATAATCAATAAAACTACCATAATGATAGGTTCAGAGCAAATTAATAATGTAAAGTGACACACTGTATCTCACTGTCATTTATTCAAAATGTATTTAAATATTGTGGCTAAAATACAGCAGTGTACATTATTATTCTGCATGTAATATTTTTGTATTTAATCTCCATGCTACCTGGAGGCCAACACGGATGCGTTTAGTGAGAGCTCCCTCCGGGAAGACAGCCTGTACTTGTGGAACCACTGTGCTGCTCAGAACACCACCTTCTGGACCAATGAGATTACTGTCCTGCTTGATTCGTGACACCACAGCAAAATACTGTGGAAAGTCCCGAGTGATAATGCGACAGATTCGCTTTTTCTCCAACTCTTCTGGTGGGTCCAGTCCTAAAAAATAAATAAATAATAATAATAATAATTTGTGCATGTATAGAGCAGCCTATTAGGCAGGGACCATTCAGTTGTGTATTGTGTAGTGACTGCGTGGCTATGTTAAAAAGAAGTAAGGTTATACTTTGTATTGGTCATATTCACAATATGCTTTTATGTAAGTAATGTGTTTTGTTTTTCTTACTCTCATCCATGCCGTTGAGGATCTGGTTGAGCTCTTCTTCTGTGTACTCACAATGATGCTCTTTCCAACTCTCTCCCGTTTCACTGCGTAAGATCACCAGCTCCCTCTCTTTTCCTCTTAGAGCCGCAAAGTGAGGGATCTCCACAATCACCGGCCTAACATGAAGCAAATATTTAAATAATGTTATTCATAAAAACGTGTAAGTGTGTGTGATTATGTGTTATGAATTTCTATATTTAAATACAAACTATATATCTACCATATCATCATGTTATAAACACATTACAGTAAAGCAATTGGTAAAATAATATTCAGGAACAGGAATGAGATATTTACTTTTCTCTAGTTAATGGTAATGGTAACAAATATCAGCTGGATCTAATAAAGTTTATATCATGTAGGCTATATATAATTAATGAGTATTATATAGAATGTTTAAAAACAAATATTAAAAAAAAAAAATTAAAAAAGAAAGTTTATGAAAAGCAACTGCACATGGCTTTCAATTTTTTCAATTTCAATGTTGAAACACCTTGATTTGCCCAGATATCAAGTTCTTGTCAAGTACTTGATTAAAATTCTACTGGTCATCCCTACCAGACTAGAGCCTAAATGAGTGAAAACCATCACAAATATACTACAACATACGTACCTGCCACATATAACAATATTCATATTTATGTTGATACCTAAAAATGCACAAAACCACTGAAATTCATGCTGCAACAAAAGTAGCTCAGCAAATGGCAAAAAAAGAAAAGATGAGCGCAAAAAGCTGGGTACAAACATTCATAAAGGAGCTAAAATAAACACGATTTCAAACAACACATTTCACTACAAATATGACAATCACTACAAATAGTATGTCTTGGGAATATTGTTTTGAAAATGAATTTCCCAAACCTGCGAATTTTGATAGAGTAGTATACCGACAAGTATAACCACAATTTGTTAATCAGTTTCAACAAGTTTGGAAACAATCATGAGTAATCAAGACTAAAATTAAGAAAAAAAAAAGAAAATGACACTAGGGTGCACCTACTGTATGGTACATACTATACAGGAACACTTCACAATGAAAGGAGAATACAACCAAACACAATTAAAAAAAAGGAAGATAGAGTGTAAAAGGAGAAAGTGGGATGTGGAATTGGCATTCATTGGTTGTTTTTTGTGTCACTCCTACCCCAGAAATTTTGTCCCTGGTGGGCCCAGTTGCAGAATGCGACTAACCAAACTCTCACCCTCATTCAAAGGGGGCGGAGAGGTAGGGAGATGGAGCTTACTGTCATCCAATAGCAGCAGTGAGAAAAGAGAGAATAGAGTTTTCTGTGTAGATCCATTTCCATTTAGAATAGAAAAGCTAGAAAATTGTAATTTCCTCTTTGTTTTTAGTTAGAGTACATTCCCCTTTTAAAAAGATTTTGCACTTAAGGTTTTCAACTGTAAAATATGTAGATTTTTTGCAATACATACCGTATGGCTCATATCAAATGCTAGAATTTTGTAAATAAACAATGTATTTTTTTGTTGGTTGGTGATAATAAGCAACTAATATAATAATTATTTCCTAGTTTAGTTTCTTAAGGCCATACATACAAGGTTACATTCAAACTCTTTCTGTCATGGGAGAACAACATCAATAAAAATATTTTCAAAAGTTAATTTTCCAAACTAATCCGAAACAGTTAAAATGGTCATTACTACATTTTTCAACTATTTATTTGCATCATCATACTAGCATGTTCATGCTAGTCTTCACTTGGCATTTTATTTGTATTCAAATATTGTGGACCCTGGACCACAAAACCAGTCAAAAAATATTTATATCTTAATATAATATCTTAATATGAAAGCTTAATTAAGTTTATTACTAAATTATGTTTTTGCATATATTATTATAATATACTAACATATCAAGGAGTATTATATCAAGTGTATATTAAGAGTATTATCTAATTTTCAGAATGGAGAACGGTTTTGGGCAGCTGATGCATAACAAAAACACATCAACAGTGGTGTCCCCCAGAATAAAGACTTTTACAGTGACTTTGCTGTTGTGTCAAACTTTTGCCTAGGGGTCCCCATGGAAAGAGTCGTGTGCAAGTGAGCGCTGGGCAACAAGTGAACTCGGCTACATCGTAACCTTCTCAACGCTTCTGTAACCTGTGTGATGATTTTGGTCTTTTCTGTTCTGTTTTTCCCATGGTTGTCTGGAGACCAAAGAATTAAGGAAGTGCTCTTCCTCCCAAAGGGGAGGAGGAAAGCTACAAAGAGCACATCCTGCACAAAAGGGAGGCTAATATGTGGAGAATTCATCACATGGATGAATGGAATATGGTGCAAATATAATATTTTGGTAAGATTGAGTACTTTATTTAATGCAACAGCGACAGTTGCATAGCTATTCTTTAGCGACTACCTGTTGAGTGTACATGCCACTGAGGGGCATTATTGAATTAAATGCCCACTATGGTTGTTTATTATAGGCTGTTCCTCAAATAGATTCTATATAGGGATGTGGAACAAAAGCACAGCCCTGTACTTGCACTGTATGTAGATATCCATTCATTAATTGTTAGTCAGCAAGGGAAAAACATATAATCATGGAGCAATTTAAGAAGGATTAATTTTGCAGGTACAATGAATTTCACTGCAAGCAATCTAGCAAAATAAATTAATAATAAAATTATAGTTAACAAAGCTTAAGGTGTTACAACCTTACAGAAATGCAGGAGCAACATCAGTCATTTGATAGGAGGTGAGTAATAAAAAGCAGCAAACAAGTCCATAACAACATTGTGCAATATTTCATTAAAACACTGTTTAAACTGCTCCCTTTGAATATTATTAACATTATTAACACAGTAAATCAATATCTCTTTCCTTTCTAAGTAAACTTTTTTCCACCCCAACCTGATTTAACTCAGCACTGTTTGCCATTTACCCTCCTCCACCCCAGCACCACCTTTCAGTATCTTCTACCTTTTCTTCCTTTCAGCAGTAATATGTATTAATTTTAATTCTAAGCACAGTATGTTTCAGTATTACATAAAAGTAGTGTTTCCAGACTACTTAGAGCATTTATTAAAAGTCAGCATATCATAAGTAAGACACTGAAACCTTAATACATTTTTGTGTCTGGTACTCTGCCAAACAAACTCAAACCAACAGCTGCTTACCCAAGGAACTGAGCTCCAGAAGGTCCAACTTCAATCAGCCTGCTAGCTAGACCATCACCCTCTACCATGGGGGGCATGGTTGCCAGACGGTGCCTTTTCACCAGTCTACAGGTGACTCGAGTAGGGGCACTGCATTTCCGCGGTGGGATGATCAGTCGTAGACCATTGTGGCGGCATCCACGCATGGCACCTCCACGGGCATCCACCATGAAGCTGACTAAGAAACTGCATTGAGGATGTACAATGTTAAAATATATTTTAACTTTTGCACCGTAACTTCAGATGAATTACACTTCAACTAAAACCATGTGCATGTCATGAAATCACAAGTCACTTCAAAAGGGATCATGATATTCCAGCCTGGTCTCATTGTTTATAAGTGGGTATTACAACAATTACAGGTAAATCATTTTTTGTATGTTTGGATAGATGCTGAAATGTACAATATGGATGGACTGACAACATTTTAAATGCAAATGTTATTTGTATATTTAAAACTGTAATATAAAATATATGACTCAACATAACCAATGTTTATAATAAGAAAAGAAATAATTAACCTAATTATCTTAATAAGAAAATCTTGAATTCAATAGGGTTATTTATGTTTTTGGTCTTTTTCCCAGTTGCTTTTCATAGTGTATTTTGTATCCTGTAGCAAACACAGGCAAGTCATAGTTAAACAATTACAAAAATGTTAGTAACGAGCAACTGCAACTGAATTCATACCCTCCATGATCATAAATCACAATATCAATCATTAATTCCATAAATCCAATTTATATAAATGATGGTGTGTAAATATGTATGCCCATACAGTTTTTCATACATAAATTAGCAATGGTTTTAGATGCAGTCAATACGGTAATATTGTACATTTTATTGTCTATGCAAATGCAAATAAATGTATGTGTGGCAGAACTACATTTACTACAGAACCACACTTTGTAAAATATATAGAAATACCCATGAGATCCTGGTGGATAACATTATCAAAACAACATACATCTATGTTTAATTTTCATGCAAACACAGCACCTGCACAAATTTCTGGTAATGTGGATATAAAATCCTAGACACACAACATGCATAGCAAACAAAAATGTCCCTGTTTATGCATATAAAAATATTTTTATGTATACATAAGTATATGTATGTTGATTTTGCAAGAATTCAAATTCTTATGCAATGAATTTTTGCGCTGGTTATGGTAATGCACATTTTCACTGGTTAACTTGGTTAATCTGGATCTCTGTACACCAACACAAGCTTTCTTACTCTATAAAATCAGTCCTCATAGAATGCAGGTCAGCGCTAAAAATAATCACACATTATTTTATGTTCCTAAAACAAAATGCATAATCTAATGCTGTTCTTTCAAATATATTTTTTTTCACCCTTCATTTTATTTATGGCTCAATTTGTATAGTAATGTATCTTTAATAGATTTAAATTAAGCAATTATTTTATTATATTATATTGTTATATAATAATAATACGTTAAGTTACAGTAACATGTTACAGTAATGGTTGCTTATTACAAAATCCACGATTAAACATAGATGTTAAAAACAAATGAGAAACAGACAAATACTGTGTTAGTATTCAAGAAATGTTTGTGAAATGACAAATAACATTCAGATGACTTCAAACTTGCAGTGCCTTTTAGCATCTTTAGGAAAAAAATATGTACACACACACACACACACACACACACATTACAAATTGTAATAATCCAAAAGGCATAGCAAGAATATGGCAGACTAGGTGATTCCTGTGCAGAATGCACAATGAAAGGACCAGAGGAGGTCTGAGGTCAAATGACACGTTGCAGTCACCTGCTATTGTCATGGTCATGACACGGAGAACAATGGCTGAAGATCAAAAATACCATCCATCAGAGAGAAAAGGTCAGAAAGAGAGAATAAAGTTTAAAAAACAGAGGAACTTAGAGTAAGTGAGAACTAATATAGTAACTTTCAAGGGCAGCACCCTACAAGTTTCGGGTTGTTAAAAATCTGTGCAGATTATGTATGCATATTATAAATAAAATACAAAAATAAAATACTGTATATATATATATATAAATAAAGGTACCAAGATAATGCTGATAAGATCAGTAACAAGTAAAAGTATGAATGTGTCTGACTGAAAGCGTGATGTTATTTTCCATACCCGGAGTGAGCAGGGCTTGAGGAAAGTGCTATGTTGTCCAAGTTTTCCGTTTCCCAGTTATACGAGTCCTTTTCATTTTCTCTTCCAAGTGAAGACACCTAGAATGGATAAAGTTTTTTTTTTTTTTAATCTACTAATGAAAAGAATTTGCAGAATTTGAAGTTTTTTTTTTTTTAAGTTTACGAATCTGTTAATTAATCACATTAATTCTTGAAGACCACCATAGGGTAAAAAATATTTTACAATTTTAAAATACATGCATGAATTTTTTTTTTACCTGGTTACTGTATATCATATCCTCCATCATCCCATAGTGTCTTGCTGAATAGTAACTTTGGTGAGTGGGTGTGTAAGACCTGTCCAAACTACAGAAAAAACATACAGTATACAAAACATCAATCAATAGTTTGTCATCTTTTACCTTTATTTATACACCACTTTAAATAATACAGAAGTCATGATATTATCATTTCAGATCAAATTCATTCAGCCAGTAGAAGCTAGCTCTAAAAATACACGGTATTAGAACAAAAATTGTGAATCTTCGCCGAACTATACCTGACTAAAATGTCTGAATGTGAGTGAAGCATGTTGACAGGCTGTATGCTGTTAGCCTACTGTGTTCTGTAATATA
>JAUCMT010000134.1:26239827-26257539 GCA_032357475.1 Enteromius thamalakanensis | reverse complement strand
CAGATAGAATTTCAATCAGAATAGGACACCTGATAGTCTGAAAAAATAATACCTAATTTGGAAAAAATAATACCTTTTAGACCACATTTAATACTTTTGATGGCCTTAAATTTGACAATTTTGATTTATCACTTTTTAATACTTTTTAAAACCCCGCGGATACCCTGCATGAGAATGTGCCGGAGGGAGAGAGCATGCAACGTCTCCAACTGTGTAATGAGGGGTCTAAAAACTTTTGGACTTGACCTTGAGACCAGCATGAATCATCATTTCACCGCTTGATAGAAATATTAGATTGCAGACATATGTTAGAGGCATAACTCCTCAGGGATTATTATTATGGGGATGTACTGCTTTTCATTACCAACAGGTCAGGGATGATGAAAACAGGAAAGACTTATCAGCCAGGTCAATGCCCAATGTATGGTTGCTGGAATCACATTCCAGTCTTTTGAGAGGAGAGGACAGCTAATACCTTCTGCTTCTCTTTATGACACTAGAGAAAACTGCATGAACAACTTGCAGACATTACAAGCTCTCAAGTGTGTAAAAGAATGTTACTTTGTGCACCGTCAGAGAAACTGGACAGGGGCACTGAGCGAAAAGGTCTTCTACTTTCTTATCTCAGTGAGATTGAGCCACAGATGCTTCTTTGACAAAACTGCAAACAAACCAGCTATTGAGAGACTGACTGTGGAGACAATATGATATATATGCCACCAGCATCTATTCGACCTTTGAAATGTCATAGTCTTGGTCCACTTAACCCATGATGGTGGTAAAGTCAGAAGTTTCCAGCTTTGAAGATCTCAATTACTTATGGAAGTCTAGAACGTGGATGCAAATTACATCCAGGCAGAAAGCACTCATCTAGATTGGACTGCTCTTCCTGCTGCTCAGTATCTAGCCACAATAATCCACTTCTTTAAAGGCAAAAGAAGGCCACATCAGAAACAGTGATTTTGATATTCCATCCTTCCTTAAAAATGAAAAACTAAAAAGTGCACAAAATCAGCTGACTCTAAAGCTATTAGAGTGAACCAATAAAAGGGACCTACAGAGTTTTCTAAGAAACCATGCAGTAGTATTATAGTGCATAAACTCAAATGAGACCTCAATGTTGTTCTTATGGGAGTGTTAGTGTCTGTGCTCATACCTCAGTGATTGCTTGAATGAATGCTCCATACTTGATCAAAAGCTCCATTACTTTGACTCTGTTTTTCTTACAGGCAATGTGTAGAGGAGTGAAACCATTCTAAAAAGAAGCAAACAAGTACGAAAGTGTAAGATTGTTAAAAGCTTTAAAGAGGAAACAAGACCCACAAAAGGAGGAATGCATGTACCAATGCTCGAGCATTTGGGTTGGCTCTCTTGTCTAATAGAAGTTTGGTAACTCTGTAGTGACCACAGTGGGCGGCAACATGGAGGGCTGTCAGGTAGTCCAGTGTGACATCATCAACAGGTGCCTTGTGCTGCAGCAGGTGTTTGACACACTCCACATGGTCACCCTGCGCTGCCATGTGGAGTGGAGATAAACCGTTCTAGACATAGCAAGAGTAAATTGAAAAAAAAGCAAGACAAAATTTACCTTTGACATCACATATTAGTCTGTATGTTTTTGGTAATGTAAATTTTGTAATGTAAATTTAAACTTTTAGGAGAGGTAGGTGATGGGTTAAGTTGTAATGTAACAGTAATGCATTGCATTATTGAGTTAGTCAAAGTAGCTAACAACATCATTAAGCAATCACATTGTGTTTCATGTTTACTATAATTTACCAAGATATTTTATCATAAATATTTTATCACCATATCATTAGATTAAATGTATTTTAACAACACATTAAAGTCAACATCAAGAATTTATATTAATTATTACACAAAAACAATTGCATGTTATATTATAAAAGTGTTAATTTCAATAGCTACCTTGGTTCTGGCCAGCATAGGGGCTCCTCTCTCCAATAAGAGCTCCACTGCTGTGTCATGCCCACTTCTTGCTGCGCAGTGTAAAGGCGTGAGGCCATCCTGCAACACAGACATTCTCACCTTATGGTCTCATCAGTAATTTCATGACGAAGCACTCTGGAACTTGAAAAAAACCTCTCAAATGTGACATCATATACATTCTCCTTAACCCCTACACTCTCAACCATAGTCTCTCTCCTGTGTCTTTTATACTCAATGTACTCATCATTGCGTATTGTGCATTAAAAGCACTGCTGAAGTCAGTAACAACAGAGTGTGAAAAGGTTTTGTGTGTGTGTGTAGGATGACACACACACACACACAGCTACAGTGACTCATCATCACTGGTGACTGCACATACAGTAGGAATTGTGGTTTCCCCAAATATTTCATTTACAATTCAGATAAAAACAAATATGTGTGTATTTGAATATATAAATACACATTATATTTGCAACATTTTGGCAAATTAAAGCCTATAAAGAATAACTGGATGATGTAATTAAAATGTGATTATAACAAAGCATTTAACATAGGCTTTAAGACTGATTATTAAATCATCTGACTGATTACTTTGATTGAGACATTTAATTAATGAAGGTTCCAGTAGGCCTTTCTGTGTTGATTTTGGAAGTTTTTTGAGCTTGCATGGTTGTCCTTGGGGTGCTCTGGTTTTCTGCACAAGTCAAAGCCATGTACATTGGTCAGGGAAACTAGTTAGCTGTGCTTATAGTTTAAGATTGTGAATGTATGCTTGTCTGCATTAGTCTTGTTATAAACTGGTCATCCATTCCCTGAATTTGGCCCAAGATAACAGTTATTTTAGTAATAATTTATTTTATATTAGTTATTTACTGTATATTAGTCATCCTATGTAAAATGTGCCAAGACAATGTGTTGATAATTCTGCGTGGTGCAGACAGGAGCAGCTAAAGTAGAGAGAAAGTTTCTTATTTTCAGTTTGTGTGTGTGTATTTGACTGCTTATTAAGTAGCCTGATATACACTTTTCATAGCACCTTTTATAAATATAAATTCCAAACTTTGCATATCTTTTTCTATTACTAACTGAAATCTGGCTAATATCAGGCTCAATAAAATAAGACTAATCTCAGCTATGTGTATACAGTATGTACAAAACACATTTAAACTAACCCTTGTTTTGGCATCAATCTGAGCCCCTCTGTCCAACAGTAGATGAACCATATTAGTGTTTCCCCTCTTAGACGCAACGTGTAGTGGCGTGATCCCATTCTGTAAAAAAAATACAAATATATATATATACAGAGAAAATACTGTATATGCTGTGTCTTAGAAATTGAGTTGAGAATCATCTTTTTATGTTTTATGGATTTATTTTTATCTAATGTAGAATCATGAGCTTTGTCTACAATGTTTACAACTTTGATTGTATACTAGGCAACGAAAATAAAAAATATTAATAATAAATTTGTAAAATTTCTGGCCTCTCATCAGTTACTAATAATAAACTAATATCAATCTCCTCATTACACCTGACCAATCAAATCCCCTGCTACCCACTATAAATAGCCTCATTCTCTTTCCTTCCGCACCTTGCCTTCTGCGCATCCCTCCTCCACCCTTTCTCCACCATTTAGCTGCTCTCGCGCCTTCCTCCTGGGGGGCATGCAAGGACCGAGCCGGATGCCGAGCTCTAGCCCTAGCTAGGGTTCAATCCTCTAGGGTTCGGTGTCCGCCGCCCTCCCAGCTCGCTCCCCCCAGACAGCTTGCTAAATACGCTAAACTTTCTCCTTCTTGATTATGAGGAAGCGCAAACTCTTGAATTGTGGTATTATAAAGTAGCTTTAATAGTAAATGTAAAAGTGCTTAAATGGTTAGGTGTATGTGACTTTTCTCTTTCAGAAGAATCCAATTAGTTATATTAAAAATTGGCCTGCCCCGCCAAGCTATTGAAGGCATGCAATAAAGTGCGCATATCCATAATATAAGATCCCTCACATTGCTTGAATAAAGGTCTCCTCCACAGTCAATTTTCTTTTTTTCATTACATTTGAAAGATGGATATTTATCTTACAAAAATGCATGGATAGGCATACTTTATTTCACATCTTCTGATTTGTATACATCAAACTCCAGCGTAGCCCCATGGATAAGCTTGGAGGGGCCTGGACAGTTTTTTAATATAACTCTGATTAGATTTGTCTGAAAGAAGAATGTCACATACACCTAGGATGCTTCGAAGGTCAGTAAAACACAGGCTAATGTTCACTTTTGGTTCAACTAACCCTTTAAGCTAGTCAAGCTTATGTACATGCGTGTAAAAGCTGTAAGCACTCACCCTTGCAGTGAAGTCCACAGCAGCCCCTCGATTGAGGAGCAGTGTTGCAACATTTACGTTCCCATAGTGAGCAGCGATATGCAGGGGTGTGAATCCACTCTACAAAAAGAGGGGACGGGACACAAGAATAAAATAATATAAAAAAAGTTCTAAGCCAACGTTCATTCAATGCTTTAGAGCCAAGCTGTCAATAAACACAGATCTGAAAACAGATGTTAACTTACAATTAAAATGCTGGTTTCAGATCTGCAATTAGTGGCATCTTCAACCCCAGCTAAAAACTGTAACCCTGCCTTTATCTTCTTTTAATAGACTACATTAGCATGCAGCAATCATGTGTAATAAAAGTATAAAATGAACAATTAGCAAAACTGATTGAGCTCATTGTTGCATCAAAGGCATACTTGGTCCCATGTGAAGTCTGAAAAGAAGCCTTAAACTTGGATTTTGACAACTAACACATACATAAACATACATATATAAACTTTAAGAGAGGTCAATCTCCTAGACACAGGCATGCAAACAAAAACAAAAGAAGAATTTACAAATAAATAAACTTAAAATAACAAGAAGTTGTTAACTGAACTTGACAAAAGACACAACATTTCAGATGACATACAGTTTTAATATAATGGAAACAAGAGAAACATAATCAAAGAATAACACCTAAGAAAACATAAAAGAATCAAAAGACAAAAGTGCAATATGCAGATAATCTCCGTAATAAAATCATGTCTGGACTATAAGATTGTAGAGGAGTTTGAATATGTGAAATTCTTGCCTTACCTTCCCATTCTGAAAGTCACGGTCCGATTTAATGTGAAAACATCATTTACAAAAGTGTGAAGAATATATTGACTGTGTGAAACACGTTCAAAGCTGGTGCAAAATCAAATATGCGATGCAGCATGCTGTGCAGTGGATAATTACATTAAAACTAGTGCTGTCAAACAATTAATCATGATTAATCACATCCAAAATAAAAGTTTTTGTTTACATGATATGTGTGTATATATATATATATATATATATATATATATAAACACAAGCATGTATATACAAATGTGTATATATATATATATATAAATAAAAATTAAAAAAACTAAAAAATTGTATATATTAAATGTATATTTTATATAATAAACATTATATAGATGTAAATATTATCTAAATATATACTGTATGAATGTGCATTTATTTATATATATATATAAGAGCATTTACATATTGATCCTATATACAGCATTTTTTGGATGCGATTAATCTTGATTAATCATTTGATCGCACTAACTAAAACCTCATAAACCTGCAAAGATGAAAGAAATCTGGTCATTCTGAAGTACATATATGAACCACTAACTATGTACAAAACCTTCATACTATACTTTTGTAACATGTATGATATTGCATTGTGCCATTTGCATTAATTCATTCATCCGCTAGCATGTATATAACATAATAATTATTCCATGAATAATAATAATATCAATAAAATGCATAATCATATTTAAACATCATAATTGATAACGCTAACACAGCGACAGCTTAAAATTTTATATGGCACCTGTAAACATTCAGACATTATTTTTGGTGGATGTATGGATGTTAAAAAAGAATGATTAATCCTTCTTAGCACAGCCTATATATTATATTGTTAAAGAGCTTAATGCAATCACACTAATGCGTGCTGGAAGTCAAGCATTTGTTGTTAAAAGGCAAATTCATGCCACTGGGGTCTATTTGACCTTTAGGTAAGAGTAATGAAATAAATGTCTATTTCATTAAAGCCATGTGACTGCCTTCCCCTTGGCTTTTGTATATTTTAGTAAAGGCAGCAAGCAAAGCCAATATAAGACAGTGTTGTGCACTTGTATGAATATTTGTATTCATTTATCAGAAACTAATAAATTTAAAAAAGCTAAATTGATAATAAAACATTACAACAATAAACATAAACAATAATACTACTACTAATAATATTTTAATATAAAATTTTAACTAAACTGAGCAAGCAGTAGTTTTACATCAATAGTGGTTATGTTAAAGTGCCCTTGCAGCTTAATACTGACTGTAACTAAAGGCTAAAATATACATTTTATGATGAGGAGGATTATAGATGTATTAAGAGGATAGCCACTGTCTGCATTATTGACTTTTCAGCCTTTCTCTGATTATAATAGCTCAAATTGAACATCAGCAGCAATGATGGCACTAATATAACATTCTCATTCAATGCGTTTTACAAATAAAATAGAAATATCTGATGTAACATATGCAAAGGGGTTTGGATGATGCTGTGAACGAGACTAACCAGCCATGCAAAGGTTCAAAAGAACTAAAAATGTTGAGTTAACAAACAGAAAAGTTCAATCCTACATGCCAAAAAGAGGACCAAAAATGAATGCAATAAATTAATAGATTTGTTTGCCAAAAAATGAGGAACTAGATAAATATCTCTACCTCAGTTGTCCTATTGACCATCATCTGTTGCAGCAAAAACAGGGAAGGAAATAGGCTTGTTATTTTTCACTCAAACACATTTGGGGTTGATGGCGGCGGCATGCAAACTGTGCCAGAGAAGCAAGAGGTCTTCATTTTTCTCTGAGGCATATTCTATTACCCAGCTAGCCACTAGAAACCCATTCCTACAGGTATATTAACTTACATGAGATTATGAATGGTATGAGGTCACGTGACCACTCAAATCACATTATTTCAGTGATAACTCAATATCACTTTCAGTGGCAAAATAAATTAAATAAATGGTTTTATGGTGGTCTTGGCTCAAGAATTTGATTTTATGTGATGCTGCAATTCAATAGCTAAAAACAGACTGCTAGTAAAATATAGTAAAAATCACACATTTAACATATTTCTTAAACATTCAGTAATTTCATGTTCTATATTTACAGAAATCTATATGCAATTTTGTAAAAACTTAACAATATGTCTCAAAAGTTGATAACAGAAATACATAAATAATAATATTTCAAGTGGCATTTAAGCCAACAAATGTCTAAACTAATTTTTAAATGAATCACTTAATGACTATTTTGTCGATATATTAATGAATCATCAAAACCATGTTCTGAATGTTGCATGTTTTTCTTTGAACTAAAATTAAAACAACACTTATAGTATAAATCCCTGGCCATTATTAAAAGAAAAATAAATACCTCTATTAGCATTTCCCAAAAAAAGAAACATTCAGTCTCAAACACACCGCACACAACAGACATCCATGCACACTTTCACGCAAATTTAGGCTGCGCGTCTGTGCACATTCATTTTGCTAGTGCATGCTGTTTCTTCGTGTTTATGGGTAGTTTTGGTATACACTAAGAAGTGAATGTTTTTACGATGGTTAAAATAGAGTAATGGGTAAGTAGATAAAACAGTGAAACCCGGATAGCGTCGGGATGGAAACACAGGATGCAGGCACATTTATACTGGAGAGAGAAACAGAGAAACGCAGAGAGACAAAGACAAACAAAAGATTTCATCTGGCACAATAATGGAAGACACTAAAACATCCTGCAAGTCACATAACCATAAACAAAAAAAGTTTTACAAGATGCTGAATCTGTAACGGTCTGTTAGTAGCGACATGCAGAGTAGGGATGGGAATCTCAAGGTATGAAATGAATCTGATGATTTGTTTCAATTGGTGTAAACAATATACACACAAAACTACTACTTTTTAATTAAAACACCAGCTATTACAACAAAATTGTTCTGAATGTTTAACTACCAATTCAATCAATGAGCAAGTCATTAGTCTAATTCAAACTGGATCTGTAGACACATGCAAAGCATGCAAAATTACAGACCCCCCAACCCCCATCTAAACGTGCAGCTTTTAAGTTTGTGTATTTATTTATGTATTGATTTATTCATTTCAATTCAGTTGAGAGATTTGTCAAATATCTTTGTGCAGGTCAGAGATCACATTTTTTTTTTAGCAGAGCTTCTGTCCTCTGGGAAGCTGCAAAGTTTGTTAAAAATGTGTATGCAGCAGAATCCTGACAGTTTTGTTCAAATGGAAGTCAACAGAGGAAATACTTTTAATCAGTAAAACCTTTAAAGTTCAGAAGCATGCACTCATTGAGAACAATGATAGATGTGTGGATAGATGTAGTTGTTTTTGTATTATTTTACAGTACCCAGTCTGTATCTAAAATAATACACAATTTAGACCTGCAAGCACAAGTCTGCTAAAACGTGAAAAAAAACGAAGATGTATAAGATGTAAAAGAGCCGTTACCATAACAAATTTTTGGTTCCTACATTAATGCAAAATATGGTAAATACACTGTTTTTACTCTTAATTATATTCTTCATCATATCAATAAACCTTCTATTACACTTGTAGCCAAATTTTGTTTGTATTTCAGTATATACTTCCTTATATTTTCTTCCATACTTGAACATACTACCCTAATCCACCCATATTTACCTTAGACTGTACATCGGCATTGTGGTCATTTTGAAGCAGCAGGGCAGCAGACTTTGTGTCGTCTTTGCGGGCTGCAATGTGCAAGGCAGGCAGACGTACTTTGCCCTTTGTGTCATTCTCTAAAAGGATGGACACCACCTGATTATGGCCTTGTTGCAGTGCAATAGCTAGAGGTGTGAAGCCATCCTGCAAAAAGAGAAAAACTCATTCTAATAATGCACGTAATCTTGCACTAAAACCAATAGTCCTGAAGCAACAGTATTTGGATGCTATCTGGGTATACTTTTAAGGATAAGGTTATGGTTAAGTTTAGGTTTAAGGGTTGGTATTTGTGACAGCATGTAGGCAATCATCACTCTGACATAAGAAATCTTTAGGATCAGTTTATCATTCTATAAAAGCACTTTTTTACCTCTGTTGCAGTGCTCTGGTTTCCACCATTCTCCAAAAGATAGCGCACCACATCTAAATGGTTTTCTTGAGAAGCCATGTACAAGGGAGTGAATCCATTCTAAAAGATCAAAGATTTTTATGTTTTTTATTGTATTTATTTATTACGTTTTTCCTTTTTGCTGGAATAAAATGGTTCCTACCTGAGACTGTGCATTAATTTCTGCTCCCCTCTTGACCAGGACCTTTACAACCTCTCCTTGTCCTGCTAGTGAAGCGATGTGCAGAGCTGTATTTCCTTTCTGTGAGCCAAAAAACACATGCATTTACTTAAGACTTTTTTAAATCTGCAAGCCACAAATGATATCAATGATGTGCCCAAAGTTGGACACCTTATTTAGAAAGCCAAGGCTAATATTCAAAAACTATTTGTTAAACACAGTCAAGTTGTTCTTCGTGGACAACAAAGCCAAGTCATATTTTAGGTAAGCTTCTGAATTTGCAATGCAATATTGAGTGTGCAAGGTAATTAGCAGAAAATTACTGCTTCACAATCAGCCATTTTGCAATTTTTTATATTGTGCTTCTATTAAAAATCAAGAAAAAATATCAGCTGAAATACTCTACAATACATAGTTTCTATTATTTGATTTGTGTTATTGAATGTTTAAAACCTTCCAGGTGAGACATATGATAGAATGCTTCTCTGTCCATTAAATTAGCTCTGGTGCAGTGTGCTGCTTGTCTGGCATACAACCAGCTTAACAAATTATGGTAAACTGTCTCAGTTACAAAGTATATAGTGTGCTTATGACTATAATAACATCAAGCAACAATAATGTTGTAATAACTCTTTTTGCAAAGCTAAAATAACTGCAAACGGCTGACAGCAGATGTCTTAAACCTTCATGTTTAAAATGGCTGCATCTACTCTTACATGATAAAAAAGGAATCATTTCAACAGGTCGAGTCTTTACATCTGTTTGTCTCAGGTTTGAATCTCCTGTGATGCAGTAGTATTTGCCAGATGGTGCTGTCATAAAAACAAGGGTCCTAGAAATGCATTTACAACTTTAAATGCAGCTTTGGTATTGCAAGACCTGAGGCTCGAGTCTGGATGTTCATTTAGACAAATGTGAGCAAAATCTTTGTTATTACCAAAAAAATACACGGATTGTACTAAAGAATTTACCTTAAAACCTTTATTTAATGTCCAAATATAGGCTAGTCTATTGTTGTAAGGTTAATTCTTTATTAATATTGAATTATTTATTTATTAATATATATTTATATATTATACTTATATTTATATATTAAATAAATTGCAATATTATTTATTTCCATTTATTACACGGCTCTCTGGAATGCTTAATTCTGATTGGTCAGTTGAGACATTTGCAGGTTCGTTCTTTTCGAATAATAACCGCTCCAAAGTAATAACGCATAGCCGGTACTACTTGTATGTTTAAAATCCCTCCACGGCAAAAAAGATTACCGTTTGGTGCCATCTTGTGACAAACACTGGACAACCACAATTAACAATAAAAAAATTGGAAAATACATCAGTTGTTATTTATTCATATTTAGATGTTATAAATTGTCTTATTAACATTTGAATGTTACGTGGTACTAATATCGTTTCGATGAAAAGGTTAATTTAATGTAAATTGTTTCAAATTCATATTTATGTCCAGTTTTTTTTTTCTTATGTGACAAGAAGCCGTGTAATAAGCGGGATAATGTTCAGGCAGCCTGTAGTTATCACGAAATAAGCCCCTTCAGCGTAATACAAGACCCTTCTTCTTCAAGACCCAAGTCCCGATCACACTGTCTGAGCTTATTTCTGCGAAAACTAACAAATGCCTGTACATTTTCCCTTACTTAATGTAATGTCCAAATATATACAAACTTTTTTGTTTCAAATATGCAAAATTCCATAAATGATGGTTTGTTTACATATACTGTACCAAAATTCTTTGCGCTGAGGCTTTTTGGTTCATAGTCGTGAGTAATGGTTTAAACTTACTGGCTCAAAAACCCACCCCAAATACTCTCATTGGTTGAAATGCTTGATAACGCTCATCCCAAGCCAGTATTTATCAACCTCCCACTATTTCTGTGACCCATATTTTGTCTGTATGTATATTATTCAGAGCCAGTGAGCAACAGACTTTCATAATAATAAAAATCTGCATTAATTTGCCAAGTCCTAGTTTTAATACCTCTCTAATACACTTGTTGTGTATAAACAAGAATTAAAGCAGTAGAACAGCATGAATGTCAAAGCGTCCTGAGAGCCTGAAATAAGAACTGACATTCAAATGTCAGTGTCAATAACATTTCCCCCTATTCGTTTTCTGTATTTGTTGGTGTTAGGTTGGTGATTGAAAAGTTGGGAAGTGTTGTTAAGACTATTTGGTAACACTTATAGTAACTACACAACATGAACCATTAGTTAAGTGTTAGTAAATACTTAATTCATCCTTTATAAAGCATTGTTCCAACCTTAATACTTATTAGTAAACCATTTACAAGTGCATCTAAAAATGCCTTGTTCTTGAGCTTATATAAAGTATAATGTTTAATAATTGTATTTTCATACTTTATTAATGATGAATTTATAATTTCTAAATTATTAAAAATCAGTTATTTAGGAGTTGTCAGAGTTTAATAAGAACATTTAGAAAGTCCTATTACTAAACTATTTAAAATGTACATTAATCATATTATTTAGACACATGATAATAGTTGCTCAGTGTGTTAATAAATGCTTTATTAACACATGTTCCTGCTGTAATTCATGATTAGGTCAGGTAGTTATTTAGGTATTTAGTAGTTGCCAGCCGTCAGTTTTTGTGAGCTCATCTAAAATGAGGACTATTTATACCCTGTAAAGGATTCATAAAGGAGATGAAAAGACTCATTTATCTTACAAATAGAAAAGTTAAACACAACAGAGGGATACAGAACACAGAAATATCTTTTTAAGATGCAAACAATGTAAAACACTTGATGAAGGAAAAACAAACCTCATTGAGTTTCATCGAAAACAAATCAAGTGTACATAGTTTTTGCATCTTGAAATGAATAGTTCTGTATCCCTCTTTGTTGCATTTATTTGTTCTGTTAGGAAGATAGCTTAGTCTGGAAATAAAAAAAAATGTCAAAAAATCAAGAACAACGCATTTATAGCTGTATTTATAAACTGTTTACTAATGACTATTAATGTTGGAACAATGCTTTATAAAGGATGAACTGACTATTTACTAATGCTTACCTAATGATTCATAGTGTGTAGTTATTATAAAGTGTTACCTAATAGGGTGCATCTACCAATGTATAAACTTAACAACACTTTACTAACTATTAATAAGCAATAAGTGTTTTGATGCAAAGGTTGTAGTTAATAGTAGCTTTTTATAATTAATAAAATTGTTAAAGGGTATATAAATTAACGGTATGCATAGACATCATTCTTTTTTTACATGGTGAGCTTAAATGGCAATTAGCCTCTTATCAATGACCCCAACATCCCATAATCCATCATGAGCCAAAGAAAAACACTTTCAATTTTTCAAAACAAAGAGCTAAAGCTTCTCTTTGGATGACTTTGAGTGAGTCACACCAGTGCCCGAGTCAATGCATAGTTAATACATTGGCAGACAGGGTTAAACAATTTGAACCACAAAGATAAATGCCCCTGGTTTAAAGCAGGGGAAGAAATATTGATCCCTTGTTCGTGAACACCCTTTGTCAGCAAAGTTCTATTTTAATACACGCTGTACCGCTGAGTTCAAACAAGATGTAAGGAAAGCTTGTTTCTAGTCTCCAAATCATTGAACGAGAAGAGTTTGTTTCTTTTCCTGGCACAGATACACAACCCTCTACACAGATGCTATTTATGTTTGATTTATACATGAACGCATGAAATCCAAATTAAGTAAGCGCTCAGCATGCGTCCAGCCCCAAATATGGAGGTGATTGCCATGTTGCATGGGAGGTTGTTTGATATGAGTGGTAATAGCCCGGTCCTCAGGGACAGCCTCCACAGCAGACCTCCTCTCACGTGTGACAGATCACCTATATACTGAGATGCTGCTTAATGACCAACGGGTTTCTCTCCAGTCAGCATTGGAGGTGATAAACTCAAAGTAACACTAGGAATTAATTTTTTTCTCGATGAGAAGTGTTACTGTGTTCGAAGAGGCTTTATAATTATATTCTTTGTAATAATGCTCTACACTTGCTTTAAAGGAGTATTTCTTGACAAAGATAGTCCATGCTTTCAAATTTAATTCTTTATTTTTCTCCTGCCATACAGGTTTGGAACAACGTGAGTGTGAAGAGATGATGACAGATTTTTTATTTCTGGGTGATGCCAACTTTGGATCAAGTCACCATTATTTATATAGCTCTTTATACAACAGATCATTTCAAAGCAGCTTCACATTATCAAAAACATTGCTGAAACCAATTCAATTTCTGCTTTAACCCAGGTCTAACAAGACATTATTTCTCTCCAATCAGTTGTGTTTATTTAGTTCAGTTTAAAAACGCATGTTGTATGCGTCACAAATTATGAAAAAAGTAGAGAGTTTGATTGACAGGCGATCTGACCATTCATAATGCAAAATCTGCCGGTGGACTTGACAAATGGTGTGTACTGGCATCGTTCCATGGTTGGAACAAACCTTCTGATGTTCATTCATGTTTATTTTGTGCTTAACTACTAAATATGAAAAGATGATCAGTTCAGATGCTGCTTGAACTAAGGCAATGCAGTGTCTTGTCATATTAAAATCAATCGAATCCATAATATTACATTTTGTTTTTAAAAACGCTAACTAAGCAAACCAAAAACAAAACCATTGGAGAAACTGAGCTCAGGCAGAAACTAGATATTCTAAGGGGAACTGGATTAACATAACTGTAAAACATGACCTTTGTATTAAAAATAATTTGAGATCACAATCTGTTACAATTTATGTAACAAATATGTATGAAAGGAGATATAAAAGAAACCTTTTTTTATTTACTGTGAAAACAAAACTGCTTAACTTTTATTTAATATAAATATAATTTGGCTGGTATGTGTTGTAAAATACGTAGTAGAGTAATGTCTCTAGAAGCATAAAAACCAGAAAACCATGACTGATGATTTCAAACAATGCATTTTTGGTACTTACATGTTAGGGGCCCAGAACATCCACATATAAATGAGGGGTCAACCCCTCCCTAAAAGTTAATTAAATCAGGCTTTCATGTTCACACCTGGGGCCCCGTGCCTGTCAGATTCTGGCACGTGGTCACATGATCACGCCCAGTTGCTCATGCATACATAGGAAGTCACCCCCCCCCCCCCATATGTTAGGGTGCCATCCTTTGTTGTGTCAGAGAGCAGATGCGGCCCCTCACTAAATCTAATAGAGACGTGGTCCAGAGTTGGGGGGCTGGGTGTGTATGTGTATAGAGGCGGTTCCGGCTGTCACCGTGCTTGTCTTGAGAGGAGCGTGTGCTCTCTCTACTCCCCTTATTAGTGGGCTCCATGTGTCACTGGTGTCAGTGGTTAATCCCAGTCCCCCCAGGGAATCCCACCCTCCTAAAACCAGTCACCCCACTTCGACAGATGGGACCTTCCTCTGCATACTAATGACGGATGGATTCCAAAGGCGTGATTTTTCTGTAGTTCTGCTCGTAGAGGATGGCGGAGAAGAGTGATGCAATCACTAAGGAAATAATAAAAAAATAGCAAGATAAATTAAAGGTAACATACAGAAAATAGCATTATATAGTTATTTTAATCTAATTTTAAATTTTATTTAAAAGTTGTAATGTAATCTAATGTAATCATTAGACATTGTTGTTATAGTTAAATGCATTTATCTAAATTGTAAATGCAGTATAGATATAAAGTATAGATATATACAGCACAGTGTATTTAAAAAATAAAACAAAAGCAATATTTAAAATTAATATATATATATATACACACACATAATTATTTAGTGTACTTTAGTTAAATATGCAACATTCATGATTAAAATGTTCAAATAAAGATACAAATAATTTTAATTAAAGTAACAGTAATTAAAAAATATAATTTTATTGACTATAGAGCATCTGCTAAATGAATAAATAACTCCCATCAAAACAAAGTGATCAACGTTTATGCTCCTCACGATGTTCCTTTCCTCCTGTAAATCACAGGGGGAAAGCAAACTTTTCATATAGTCATATGAGCTCACAAGCAATAAGAAGTTATTTCTTTACTTTTTCTCCTCTTTATTTTGAAGGATGGAGTCTCCTCAGTACTCAAGAGCATGAAGTGAGTTCTAATTATAGGGAGAAGTCTTTAGATATCCCACTCACTGCCTACATAACAAACATACCAGGCCTGAGTCTAAAAACTGACACAGAGGAAACTGTTATCAAAGGGAATTCACTTCACTTCGGAAATATGGAGTCAGATTTGCTGGCGCCTGCAGTTACTGTAAGCAAATGATCCTTTTATGTTCAATGTTTAAAAGCTTCAAAATTAATTGGAAAATATATTGTTAAGTGGTCAGAACAACGCTCTAGAGCTAAGCAGTTATTTGCAGCAAAGAATGACTATTATAAAACTTCGGCTCCATTCATGTGAGCGTTTACTTCAGTAAACCAAGTAGAATCGCACAAGATTATCTATAGTTTGTCTTTAAATAATAACTAAGCAACGGTAGCAGTGAGCACAGAAATATGGATTACAGTATGAAGGGATAGGCATAATCTTTAAACGTCTGTTAAAAATGCTGTTTTTACTTTAACTTAAACTAGAACTTTAAATAAGGCTCAAACTTATTTTGAGCGACAAACATTTTAGTCCCAGTTCCAAAATGACTTTCTCAAGGGTGTCTCAGCAGGGCATAACCACTGTATCCACGGAGAAGGACACGCTCAGGCTAAATTCAGATTGTTAAGGTTTTTCAATGGCTGACTTACTCTCAGTCTCAGTCCTTTACAAGACTTGCAATGCTTTAAAATCCTGTTCCCAAAGTCCCCTGGGGATCCATTTGTTGTTTTGTTTATACTGTCTTGTGAAGATATTGAGCGGATGCCAGGATTTCCACCACAGGAGCAGCACTGTTTGATTTGTCAACAAATGACTCTTATGAACTTGTTCTTTTACTTGAGCGAGTCAAAAAAAAAACAGTTCTCGTGGTAAGTTAGGCATTTGAATTTGTCTCGCTCAGTCTTTGAAAAATTATGCATCGTTAACTGACTCCCTTACTAAACTTTGAGTCTCATTTAAAGAAAACCACGTACCGTTACAGTGACGTTTAAGCCTAACTAAGGTTTCTAAGACTTCAGTCACAATTATGTAGAGAAATCTCCACTAATCAGAGAGTCAAAGCGAGTAAATTACACCAAAATGACTCTACAGCACCAACCTACTACCATGAAGCACTGCGAGTATATAAATACACAAACACACACACCCATAATAATAATAATAATAATAACATTGTTACTGTAGCCTATTTAAATCCATACTTATATGGATTTTCATTCATGCCTTTTGCAATGTTTAACTGGATATAGTTCATTCCCTCTTTGAAACTGGTAAGTACATTTTTGTTCTGTTGTGATTCACCTTTTAGCTGATTGGTTTGGTCCATGGCTAATAAAACAACTTTCAGAAAAAAATTTTGAAACCAAACCCACTGAAAAAGTAGGTGGGCACTGCTGCACTCTGTGACTGTTCATATCATAGTTTCTAAAGATAAATGTTCACATAGTTTTGTTTAAAAATTGTAATAATTAATCTGATCTGATAAAAAAAATCTGATATTTTACAAAAAAATATTATTGGTTACTGTGTAAGATATAAGATCAACTTTTAATGTTAAAATGACTGTATATTACTTCCTAAATTATAAGGCACTTACTTCTAAATATTACTTCTGACCTCTAAGGCACTTCATAGTTTAGGTCGTACCTAACTTGTCTTCTAACATGCTACAATCCATGACGATCCCTAAGATCTCAAAACTCTAGACTGTTGGTAGTACCAAGGATGGCAAAGTCCACTTAAAGAGGTAGATCTTTTTCACATTTGGCTTCTAAACTCTGAAACAGCCTTCCTGATAACGTTCAGGGTTCAGGCACACTCTCTCTGTTTAAATCTAGATTAAAGACACATCTTTTTAGCCAAGCATTCGAATAATGCATCTCAACTTGTCTTGCCTCTATATCTGATCAGATGTCATTATTTATCTTCTAGCTCTGGTTTAACAAATCTTCATTCTTTTAGTTTGAACAGCAGCTATGCTAATTTTGTTCCTATTTGTTCTGTTTCTACCATGGGATTGTCATCCCCTGGTACCTAGGAATTCACAAGCTCCAGCCTGGATCCAGAACACTTAAGAAGAGATGAGGCCAACCCTGGAACAACAAACAGCACTACCGAACTCTTTATAATAAACTACTACTATGTATACTGTGAAACATTTGGTGTAAAGCTGCTTTGCAATGATATGTATTATGAAAAGCGCAATACAAATAAATTTGAATTGAATTTTAATTGAACTGGAAAGAAAACT
>JAUCMT010000134.1:26164095-26177110 GCA_032357475.1 Enteromius thamalakanensis | reverse complement strand
GGCCAATAAGGGGCTACCAGCAGGACCTGCTCCTCGTCGTCCCTGACCTTGCACAGGAATTGTGCTAGAAGGCTCACTGGGGGAAATGCATATTTGCGCAGCCCCTGAGGCCAGCTTTGTGCCAGGGAGTCTCTGCCTAAGGTTCCCTTGGTCAGAGCGTAAAACCACTGGCAATGACAGGTTTCTGGAGAGGCAAACAGGTCTACCTGTGCTGCACCAAACTTCTCACAAATCAACTGGACCGTCAGGGGATGGAGTCTCCATTCTCCAGGGAGCACTTGGGCTTGAGACATCTCGTCGGCTGTCTGGTTGTAAACACCTGGAATATGAATGGCGCGAAGCAACCTCAGATGCTTTGGACTCAGAAGGAGGTGGCAAGCTGCGACATCTGACGGGAGCGTAGACCACCTTGATGGTTGATGTACACAACAGTCGAAGTGTTGTCTGTGCGGACCAGAACGTGACAGTCCTATAGGTGCTCTTTGAGGCGACCCAAAGCTAGACGAACTGCTAGCAACTCGAGGCAATTGATGTGCCAATGCAGATGAGGTTCTGTCCAAACCCCTGAGACTGCATGCCCCTTGTACATGGCGCCCCATCCCGTAGTGGAGGCATCTGTGAATACCACAGCATGCCTGGAGACCTGTTCTAAGGGCACTCCTGCCCGTAGAAACTTTAGGTCTGACCACCGGGAGAAGGCTAGGCGACAGGCTGGAGCTACTTGAACATGCAGCGAGCCACTCTTCCATGCCCACCCCGGGACTCGATCCTCAAGCAAGTCAGCAGAGACTAAGCACGCTCTTCTGTGAGGCGCCCTGTTTGGGCAACCGAGTCCAATTCCATCCCGAGAAAAGAGATTCTCTGCACCGGACAGAATTTGCTCTTTTCCCAGTTGACCTGAAGAACCAACAGGCTGAGGTGTAGTAACACCAGGTCCCTGTGATCGCACAACTGAGCCCTGGACTGTGCTAGTATTAGCAAGTCGTCTAGGTAGTTGAGTATACGAACCCCTTTCTCCTTCAGAGGAGTCAGAGCTGCCTCGGCCACTTTCGTGAACACACGGGGCGACAAGGAGAGCCCGAAGGGCAGGACACGATACTGATATGCTTCTCCTTCGAATGCGGAAGGGCCTGTGTCGCGGAAGGATTGAAACATGAAAGTACGCGTCCTTCAGGTCTCACTGGGGACGGATGCATTCGAAAATGCGTTTCGGAGTCAACATCTTGAACGGAAGCCTGTGAAGAGCTCGATTCAAGACTCGCAGATCTAGGATCGGCAGTAAACCACCACCTTTCTTGGTGTGCGTGCAAGTTATCTGTGTTCAGGCAGTAGTGGGCCCGGAAGTCCGCTGGTCAATCTTCCACAAGCTCTGACTGCTGCCTGAAATGAGAGGAGAGTGAGTGTGTAACAAAGCTCTTTTTATAGGCCTGTCCACAATGCCTCGTCTTCTCAGGATTGCTCTTTTGTCGAGTTTTTGCGTACCACTAGCCCGGAGGCTAGCGGCTGTCTGCGAGCAGATGAAGATATCTCCTTCCTGCCCTCCTCCGGAGGAGAGAGTGGTGTTACCACCTCCTGGAGAGCAACTCCTTCCTGTCCTAGGGCCGCTTGCATTTTCTCTTGCCACCAGGTCCTGCAGGCAGTTGGACAGGCTGGGCGGGACCCCCCAGCCGGCTCCTCGACGCGACCGACGGGTTTGCTGCTGCTGGGGCTGCGGAGGAGCGGGGGCGGCCGCCGGGGGGCGCCCTTGGTGACGGACAGGCTGAGGCAGTGCCAGCGTAGTCCTGGGTGGAGGCAGCAGCTGGACACCGTGGCAGGATGTGATGGATCGCCTCAGTCTTCTTCAGGGCAGTGGAGAACTGCTGGGCAAACGGGACACGGGAGCATTCAAGAACCTAATCTTGTCTGCGCCACGCATGTCAGCAAGACACAACCACAGATGCCGCTGTTGGACCACCATAGTGGACATCGCACGACCCAGTGCACGCGGCGTAACCTTCATCACATGAAGCACAAGGTCCGTCGCGGCACGAAGCTCTGCAAGAACTTCCGGGTTGTGGCCACCCTCGTGCAGTACCTTCAGTGCCTTGGCCTGATGGACCTGCAACAACACCATGGCGTGTACGGAAGACGCAGAGTCTCCACAAGCTTTGTAGGCATCATCAACCAGGGCTGACAAATGCTTACAGGCCCGGGAGGGGAGCACCGGGTTACCCTGCTGGGAAGTAGAAGCCTGTGGACACAGTTGCATCGCAACAGAAATCTCAACCTGGGGGACCCCGGGTAGCCCCGGGCTGCGCCACCGTCAAGGGCGGTGAAGGAGGACGAGCCACTCAAACGCTTCCTGGCAGTGAAAGGTGCCTTCCATGATTGAGTTAGCTCAACATGCACATCCGGGAAGAATGGCACTGGATTAGGCCCCTGCGCACCGGCACGAGCTACACCCAGATCATCCAGCCGAGAAGGTTTAGGACGTTGTGGGGGAGCCCACTCAATCCCAACTCCCCTGGCGGCCCGGGCAAGCATAGCAATCAGCTCAGGATTGGTATCCGGAACGCCCCGTAAGCGGATGCTTCATCTCCTGAGCCGTACTCTCCTCCTGTTGCAGTGACAGATGCGGCCACATCCAACAACACACGGATGGTAGGACATCCCGAAAGAAGCGTCTTTGAAAACAAGTACCACCCGTGAGTACTCTTTTAGCTCTTTTGTGAAAGACCGAAGCTAACAGGGAAGATGGTCGCTTCGGTGGTCTGTGGTAAACAATGCAGATCGACTGGAACCACCATCACTGCAACTCCGTCACACCAGCCTTTCTCTGTTGTTTTGCAGAGTAGAAATGGCTTCCAGAACGTTCGCATTGACTGCTCAGCTCTGAAGCGAAAAGCTAATGAACGCTAGATCTTCTGACATAATTATACTTGCGCCGCGATTGGGTTCAGCTGATCCTAATCAGTGTATGCCAATGAAATTCATTGGCGTGTTTGTACACGCAGAGTTATTTTGGCATCTCGAAGCGATGAGATTAAAATGTAATAATGGAATGGCATGGGATTTACTTAGGCACTTTTTATAACATGGGGGGGGGAAACAATTAAATAACTTTTTAGATACTAAATATGTCAGGTTTAACAGATTAACTCTGTAACCCAAGGTAATGTAAGGAAACAGAATACTCGAACCCAGCAGCAAAGTCCTTAGCCATCTTAAGAAACAGCTAAAACCACTTCTCCTCCATCTTTATTTGAGCCTCTAAGAAAAAAAACTCCCCTTTATACGTGCACCCTATTTATTTACTAACTGCTTGTTAGTAAAAACAAAAACACTAGATTTTCAATTATTTGTGTATTATTTTTTTCTTTTTATTTATTATAAAATTAACAAAAGCAAAAAAGGCCTCTAAATCTAGCTTGATTTATCCTTTTTCTGTTCCGTTGACTTTTTAATTATAATAATAAAAAACCTTGCTAAAGCAAGACATGTTATAGCATTTGCATATTTATGCATACAAAGAGATGCATATTTTTCATATAAAGAGCAATTGCTCTTTTGATTATTTCAGCATCTGCTAAAGACTATATGTGAATATAAATCAAACAATTACATTTTAGTTATTTGATGGCAATTGCATGGTAATAACTAACATTTGGTCCAACCTAGCTAGTGTAACAACCGAGTGATAGCTTTATTTAAGCAAACTGTGTAATCTTGCAATGCAGTACTTTGAACATGTGGTGATGCCTTGTACGTTAAATTACAAAGATTATTAGTTTGCACATTTTTCAGTAAAAAATATAAAAAGATATATAGAGAAAACTAACAACAGGTTCCTTTCTATTCCAGTTTTTTTTCCCACCAAACATAGTTCAAACTCATCTATGGCACTATGTTCACTTCTTAAAAATAACTTCTCATGCACATATATTGTCAGGTATGTGACTGGCTTTAGTCAAAGACACTGCTTAGATGTCTCTGCTACAATTTGTCATACAGTCTAGCATAAAACATCTATGTATATTGAGTTCATGAGACTTAACACTTAATTTGAAAAACTAAAGAGACTTTTACACCTCAGTTCTGAAAAGGGACAAAAATGAATAATCAGCGGTCTGACACAGTTACCGATTTCTGTTTTTTTATTTTTATTTTTTATTCCCCAGCACTTACCCCAGCCTCATGTTCAAATTCAGCAAGCAGGTCAAACTGAGCCCTTTTATTGCTGGAGATGTCATCTGCTACACAATTCCAAATCTGTTAAACAAAAAAAAAATAGGAAAGTAGGAAGTTACAATTGCAACAAAAAAACATCTAAATAATTAAAACATTTAGTACAAAATAAACAAGGTGTCTTTGATAACCTTACAATACACTCAGCTCTGCTCATTAAAATTTATATTTATTCATCTCTAAATATTTTGCAAGAAAGCTAACTTGGCTGGATTAATTTAGAACACCTTCACAGTAGAATCCCAAGATGCTGTGTAAAGTTTGTCATCCCTCCAGCAAATATGACTAACTGCATCATCATGGCCCATCAAAGTGTCTTGTCTTCTTCCATATGCTATAGAGTAAAAATATCTACAGGAAACAAGAAAGGGATCGAAGAGTATTTGAACAGAAAAAAGGGACAGAAGTGTAAAAATAAATTGATTGCAATTTTATATACAGATATGATTGTGGTTACAATATTAATGCTTACACATTGTTGTCCCAGGAGGAGCACACAACAATCTTATCATCAGGCAGCATCAGACAGGAGGACAGTGGCTTCAAGGAAATTTGAGAATAATTGTTTTAACTAGAGGTAACAAAAGATTCTAGCCTAGCCATGTTGTACAGTGACCCCCTCCCAAAAAAATATTTGGACACTTATACAATGTGAAACACTCCAATAAGAGCTAAATTTTATACATAAATTTTAAGTTTTCCACTTTACACACAGTGGAAAATAAAACAAACTTAACATATCATCATTATTGATTTTTTTTTTTTAAAGATCGGCTTGAAGAAATAATTTAAAAAACCAATTCATAGTATTCTGAATTGATTGTAAATTATTGAAATGACTAGACTATTCATTATGTTTCAAGTTTTATACCTGATTTTAATCTTCTACTGTAAATATGTATTGGTGTTGCATGATTAATTATTCATAAATTCATAAAAAAAAATTTTAAAAACACCCACACACACTATTCCTAAAGTAATGACAAGCGGTATGATCTGACATTTGATCCCTGCCTCCTAAGTCTTTGAGCAATTGAGAGAGCATTGAGCAAACGCTGTTAAGCGTGTTGAGAGTTGATTAAAGTGAAAATGAGAAAATGTATCCATATTAAAGTGGACATAGCCTGAGACACTTCAGTTCATACAGATCTCTCTTAAAGAGCTGATGGTTTAAATCAGGTGTGTTAGATAGAGAAATGTAGTCCAACATTCCTGACAAACAGGATTGAAAACCACAAGTTCAAATACCTTTTAAAGCCACTGTGTTTACTACAGTCTCTTGAAAGCTTACCATGTTCGAAAAGGACACACTTCTTTGCAGTCCATTTTCTTTTGAGAACATCTTCAACGTGGAGTCTACATGATGATAAAGGACATGCTTACTTATACTACCTGTGAGAGGTGATCATTTAAGTTCTGTTTTGTTTAGGTTCATTTAAGAATCATTTAAGTTCTGAGGACTTAAAACTAATTTATGGGAATCTGTCATACACTAATGAGACTAAATCATTGCTGAATTCCTAACCTTGAGAAGTTGAGAAGATGGAATCCCCGCTAAGGGTCACAGCAATGCCTGTTACTGCTCTGGGGAACCAAAAGAAAAGGGTCTTAAAAAAAGTATACGTAAAAATTCTTTCTAAAGCTTTCAAACGCACAGTTACAAGCTACTTAACAGAATACTCACTCTTTGTGTATTTTGTGGCAAGACTGCAAAGCAAGTTTGTTCATGTTGCTCCAGGCCATTTTCCTACTCTCCTCAGTCAGGTCCTCAAATGACTCCATACTTGGAGATGCTACAAAAACACTTAATTTTAGTAGGATTTTTACATCAAAAACTGACAATTTACAAAGAAAATTATACTTTCAAAGCTTCATTTAAATATTTATGGATTCACGTATACTAAAAGCATTCAGGGTGAAGAGTTCTTCTCAAACCATTCTATGGGAAAATTTTATTTTATTTTTTTTAATTCATTGTTAATTGAAATTTAGTTCTAAGGGATACAAAAAATGAAAGTAGGGGGACTTTAAGACTTAACTGAAAATTCCCACTGGTATAACTGAATAACATTTTGCTTATAAAATCACCAATAAACCTGCAACTACTTTGAACACATTTACATTGTATGTTTTGCTACAACAAATGTTGAGATTAACCAATCGATACAAGATGTATTTCTTTCCTAACACATTTATTGAAATGAATATTCCAAATAATTATTTCAGGAACCTTGTAACAACCTTTTTTAGGACCATTCTAGCTCTGCATTTTGAGAAACAGAAGATGCAGCTAGATATGGTCAGCTTTCAGTGGTACATTAAGCTGGAAAGAATGTTGTTTGATTATAAAGGAGAAAACAAGCGCCGAGTCATTTCCCTAATGAACAGCTTGAAAATTGTTTGTGTTGAATAGTTTAAGAATAGTTTAGGTCTTTAGACTGCCGGTTGAATTTTGATTATTTGTGTTTCCGATTGGAATCTGATTCAAGTCTAAAAACCAGGAGCATATTGTTATTTTCTACTTGACTTTCATTCGCAACAATCTTGCTTTGTGCAAAGAAATTGGTCAGACTGAAATGGACTTACAGGAATGTGATTCGAACAGGATTTTAAACAACAGAAATGGCGTTGATGCCAAATTTGTTGAATTAATTTTTATTTTTGTTTAACTTCCATAAAAATGTATTCTTGTTGCTTCATAATGTTATGGTTGGACCTCTGATGGCAGACCATTCTGTTGATAGTCTTTGAAACTGGACTTGCCAGTGTACTTCACTGGATTGAAGTTTTATTTTATTTTTATTTGAAGCTTAATTGCAGCAATAATATGGCTTAACAGTATTTGTTTATGTTTTATGAAATAACTTGAGTCGTGATTTAATGACCAAGGAAAAAAGTGGGCCTCAAAGCCATATCAGTTGGAAAAAAAAAACATTCAAATGAAGCATGCATACTGTGCACACTGCTAGTGCATAATTTAAAATACATACTGAACTAAAGCAAACACAATTAGTGCAGTGCTTGTGTGATTCTCTCATACCTGGTGAGAGCTCACTGCTGCTGAAGCTGGGGGTTGCTGAGAGGTTGTGGAAGCGTGGAGTGATCCTCTGAGGATGAGGAGTGACAAAGAGCTGTCGTGGCGTTTGTCCAAATTCCAATATCTGAGTTAGCATGGCTATTTTCTGATCTGGGTCCTCGATACTGCAGAAACACAGACATACACGCTGACAAATTTACACTGACAAATATAAAAACATAAAAATTGGATCAAAAAGATATTCAGGCAGTCAAGTATGAGCTATTTACTTAGAGATGTAATTTTTTATTGAATCTAGTTTACCTGTCGCAGTCAACTCCTCCCTCATACGTTAATGGATGGAAAACTGTAATATAGTAAACATCATTGTATTTCTCCATAATAAAATAATATCAGCAACACATTAATCCTTTATACTTTAAGCATTGTTACAATATATAACTGCGTTAGTCTATTTTACCATTATGGGCAGCCACAGCTTCACTTCCCCTCTGTTTGTAGCCAAAAATCAGATCAATCCACTCGTGCAGGTGTTCAGACACATACTGACTCTCCAGTGCTAACCGCATTTTCTCCAAGAAGTCATCTGGATCTGCATATGTACACAACACAGAGAAATGTGAACAATATATAAGAAGTTTCATTCTTTTTTAAAACGTGGAGCTATATGGAGTCTTCCGTAATGAACTAATGAGTTGAATTAGGTGTGTTTAATAAGGAAGACAAAAATGTTCAGTGCTGGGGGTTCTCCGGGACTAGGATTAAGAACCACTCACAAGAAGTGAGAAGGAAACGAGAAAGAATGAGCACCTGATGCCCAAGGAGGAAATTCAACATTTTCAACTCTGCCTCCTCCCTGCCTCCTGCCCAGATTCAAACCTAGAAGATTCTTAAGAAAGCTGCTATCACTTCCATAGAACTCAGGAATCAGCTGTAAATACACAAATAAAAACACACCAAGTACTTTACTGCATGAGCTATAATTAGACCGGTTCACAAATCAATTTTACTTCACCTCACAAAAACAAAAAACAAAAAAAACAGGTTTGCAATACTATAGAAAGGCAGAAACAACTCACCTCTTTGAAATCTGTGCCTCCTTCTAAACAGTTCTTCCATGTTTCACCAACACTGCATTCACAAATGCACCTTAGTGTAAGCAGATGTTTTTCTGTATGTGTGCATTTGTTTGCTGATGTGTGCAAATACCTGTTAAACATTCTGTCTGCCTGATCAAATCGTCCATTTTGTAGGCAAAGCATGTGCTCTGGTGCTGCAGGAAAGCAAAAAATGTCTCTTTAAACACCACAGCATACAAAAGCTATCACTAAATGCATTCTCAGATCTATAGATTGCGCGGTTTGTTCTAACACAGGGACTTAAATGATTAAAAAGTCATTTTCTCCTTTGTTTGGCATTCATAAGGCAACATTTCAAAGCTATCAAAGTTTATGCAGGACACATGTATGCATGTTCTTATGATTCCACTCTTAGCCATCAGGATGGACAGTAACTATAACCATATTCGTGGCAATAGTAATAATAATATAATCCAATAATAATAGGATTGAGAAATTAGCTGGAATTGAAATGCTCAAATACAGACAATAGACTTCCACATCTCTTGTATCAATTCCATCCAAATTGGTAGACAAGTGAAACTCAAACTTTATTTAGAAAACTGCTTCTGTCCAAATACTTCTACAGAAGCATAAGCTAATACAAATCCTTACCGACTCTGACAAGGTAGAAAAGCACATATCCAGGTGATGAATAATGACTGCCATACATAAAACGCGGCTCAGGCATGTCTCTGTAGCGTTCCTGTAGCACACACACAAGACACATAAGATTTTCATATGATGATAAGGGACATCTGAATATAAAAAAATGGTGTGATTACTTGATTTATTACCAGTAATCTCTCCAGTCTCTCTGTGTTCAAAGCTCCAATTGGTTTACTGAGATCTCGAAATGAAGCAGAGTTCAGCAAATCTAAAAACAAGATATTTTTTAGCATGAGTGTGTGTGATAGGTGTTCTCAAGGCGTGTGACTGTGTTAGAGAGAGACTGACCCAGCTGTGTGCTGCTGTAGTCACTTATGACCCAGGGGAACACTGGGTACTGAGAAAGGTCATTCACACTGCGGTCTGCTAAATTGTTTAGATGAAGTAGGTACTGATAGTTGGAGATGTGACCTCTCTGCCACTGCAGCATGTAGCTCTCCGCTGTGCACTCCGCTACATGGTTTTCTACATCACATAAACATAGGTCTTCTGTAAATACAATGTGTTTAAACGGCAATGTACGTACTTACAAATTAGGTTTGTTCTGGACCCTGCTTCCAAGACCAAGATCTGTTTCTTGTTATTGGTAGCTGGCTTTAAATGCATTAGCATTAGCACTAGTTAAAGAGGTCCCACTTCATGCTATAATGAAGTAAGAAATAACAGGAATTTCACATCATAATTAAGAAGGGAATTTTCTCCCAACTTTCTGTCAATTGAGTCAATGAATGTTTACTGTACTTTTTAATTTGTTGACATTATGTGTACTAGTGATGAAATAATATGAAATAACAATAATGGTTGGTTTGAAGTGACAGGGTTAAGCAAATAAACTACACAAAATCAACCATAAAGTTTAAACCATAAAAGGGGTTTTACTATCCAATGCTCAAATGTAAAAACTGTAAATGTAAAGAAAAAGAAAAACTAATGAGCCAGGTAATGAACGAACATAAAGAGTAAAACCAGCCACGGTAACAAAGGTAGATGTTTTAGCTGATTTTCCAGCAAATGAACAGATTTTCACCTTTATAAACAGGATAATACTGTTATGATATCCTTTACATATAACCTTTATACATACTGACTGGGATTTTTAATCAAATATTTCAGATAGCTTAATTTGTTGTTTTTTTTAAAGTACTAAACTTGTTCACTGTCATTGCTGATTTGTGAAACAAAACACAGAATTCAAGAAACTGAAAAAGTTAACAAAAAAACATCAAACCACTATTTTATTAAAATTTAAATTATTAAAATTTGTATGTTCACTACTGTGTTTACCCAACAACTGTTTTTTTTTTACATAATCATTTTGTATTTTTATACATAACAAAACTGCTAAATGCTAAATTATTTACATAAATAAAGCCCCAGATTTCTCATTAAACCCTTAAATAATACACACATATAAATAGGTCCTACCAAGGAAAGTTGCAATGTAGTAGTAAAGCTCATCTCTTTCTTTAGTACTGTAGAACTTCAGGTAGATATCAGAGCACAGATCATTCTCTGTGCAGAACACCTCAAGGCCCTTAACACACACACAAACAAATACATGCATCTCATTATGTCTTTGTTTTTGTGTGTTATTGACATAACAGGCACAAAACTAGAGAACAAATAAATAAATGAAGAACACCAAATAAGCCCTTACCAAAGGCCTCAGCCCATGTCTTCGCTTGTAGATGCGTCTTACACTATGTAACCCAATCTGCACCACTAAATCCTTTTAGAAACACAGAAACACACATAAGAACTGCAGGGAAGGAACTGCGATATATAAAAAGATATATGCCAAAGAAAGCATGGCTCGAACAAAAACTCACAGGATATCCGTTCATAGGCTGGAAGTACAGATTGGAATCAGTGATGCAAACGTGACCAGCGTTTGTCACCAAAGGAGAAACCATTTCTGCCACACACTCCATGTGTGGGATTTCTGTTACATGCTGAAAACTGCACACACAAACATAATTAATCCATCCTTAATCCATCCTTCTACCACGATTCTTAAATAACAGAGGTTTGGGGTCTGTTAACTTTCTGAATGCTGCAATTTAGTAATATGGGGAAACACATATACTACTGTTCAAAGGTTTGGTAGGTTTTCTTTTCTTTTTTGATAAAATACTGACACAATTACACTAATTTAAAGTTACTGTTTTATACATACACGCATATATATGTATACACATATTATAAAATGTTTAACATTATTACCAATGTTAAAAATTTTGTGCTGCTTAATAATTTTATGGAAAACATGGTACATTTCTTCAAAATGCTTTGAATAGAAAGCCGCAATAATAAACTGCATTTACTTGAAATAGAAGCCTTTGATGATGTAACATGTCTTTTACTTGATGAATTTAACACATTCTATTAAGTACTATTTTTATTCTTTATGAATAAATAAATAAACTGAACGAACAAATGAATGAATATGATGCAAATGGATAGGATACTTCTTGGTTCTTACCTGTTCTTATCAAAACATGTTCTTGCTAGCCTGGACTGCAGTATAGCTGCAACCTTCAGCAGAAAAACACAAACACAGATCACCCATACATCTTCGAAAACAAAAAACACAAGAAAAACAACAACAGATTATTAATCCACATCTGATTCATTTTACTGACCATTGCTGTCTGGTCTCCCTGCTTATCCAGACAGGATGCTCTGTGTAACTGAAAAATTGCCAAATTTTTTAAACAAATAAGATGAAAATCCCAATGAAAATCAGAAGCCTCAAATAAAAGGCAAACCTGTAATAAGATCTGCACAACATCATCCGTTTTTCCTGGCGCTTCCAATTGGAATGTGACCTTTTTCTCTCCCTAACAATCAATCAATATATTAAAAAATATTACGTCTTGAAATGTGTCAAAACTATCAAACGAAAATGATCAACACTGTAAACATTTGCTCCCCACCCACTTCTCACCCATCTTGGACAGAGACAGAAAAATTAACACACCCTTTCATATTTATATGGAGCAACCACATTGTCTTCTTTAATCAGATAAATCTGGGGGGAAAAAAATAATAATAATATTAACAGTAATAAAATATGTAGTCCTGCAAGTTCCAGTTATTTAAGAATTAAGAGGAACTGTGAGGAGCACTCACCTGCTTGGTTTCTATAAGAATAAAAGCAGGTTTACTTCTGCAAACACACATAAAAAGGAATAGAAAAATAAAATAATTAAAATTTTATCTGTAAAGTTGCAATAAACCTGAATACAACAATACGATTTATGTGAATATTAATCATCAGTATTACTCTATAAATGGGTTGTGGCCTGTTTCCTCCACTGTTGCTATTACTTTGCAGTCTTTCAGAAGAATCTGCAAGAAACACATTTTCTTATTGTAAAACAAGAAAAACAGCAACTACGGTTGGTTATAATATGAAGATTATACCTTTAGAATAGGCTTAGCAGCAACATCGGGTTCAAAAATGACTGATTTGGAACAGATTTTTAGTGAGCCATTTGTTCGTCTGTGTATGAAAACAGATATTAAAAAGAGTTAATATCTTCCTGTATCTTACTAAATACTATGATGCTTTCTGTCTTTTTCAGAACTTGACAGAAAAAGTTAATTACCTTCTATAGAAAAAAAACCCTTAGATAATCCACTTTTGCTCTCCATAAACAAAATGACCGTGAGTAAATGATGACAAAAGTTCAATTTTTGTTTGAATCTATGAATTATGAAATATGCCTTCATATAAGGGTTCAAGGTAGGCTTGGGGGGTAATACAGTATTATGGTATACCGGGGTATCTAAAAATAGCAACGGTATCAGTTTCAATACCGTTATAAAAAAACAATGCACTTATATATTTCTTAGATAATTTATTTAAGACCTGAAAATGCGTATGGGTGGTTGTCATCACGAGACAGCGTGGAGGAGAAAGACAGAGGTGGGGAAACAAGGGGAGTTGCGCACTAGAGACCTG
>JAUCMT010000134.1:26118771-26140375 GCA_032357475.1 Enteromius thamalakanensis | reverse complement strand
CCCAGCTTCGATGTTCCCACATCTCGCTTTGATCGCACCCTCCTCCTCCCCTTCTCCACCTTCATTCCCTTCTCCCTCGTCAGGGGGGCAGACGGAGAACGAGCCGAAAGCCGAACCCTCACGCACACCCTCGCTAGGATTCTTTTTCCCAAGGTTCGGAGTTCGCCGTTTTCCCGGCTCGCTCCCAGACAGCTCGCCAAAATTTGCGCTATACATATACTCTATTGTATTACCAGGGAACGAGAACTCTTGAATCTGGAAAAAGAAAAATTGCCTAATAATTTGGAACACCTGAATAAAAGGAGTTTGTGACGTTTAGCCTTCCCAAACAATTACATATCACTTATATATGATTAAATACAAATTCAATAGGAGTTATTAAGAGTGATGTGGTTTGTGACTGGTAAAATGTTCTTGTAAAAAAAAAATATATATATATAACCAGAATTGTAACTTGCATAATAATTTGGAAAGCGGTGTATAATGCATGCTTCCTCAAACAACAATGAATACCTTCCAACATGCCAGTGTAACAGGAAACCTACATTCTTTTGTAGCTTTCTTAGTGCAAGCAAACACAACTGTCAAACACACAGCATAGGTACACAGCCACAAAAATGTATTTACACGAAAGCTTGGAATGGTCTGCTTGGATACTGTCTCCCTCAGTTGTGATATTCTTTCTTAAAGTTTTTTCCTTAGTAGCCACAGTAGCATTTTCTGAAGGGAAGAAAGTTAAATGAATGATACCGATAAATACAAATTCATTTATGCACACAACTTGATTTTATCCACAGATTATGTAACATACAATTCAAATTAAGTAATTAAGCAAATTAATTTGTGGAGTCACTTAACACTGCAATATGAATTCACTGTAGAAAGCAAGGTGTTCATGTGCAGATTTAGTGGATATTATTTCCTGTCAACAAACAGACCAATCTGTCTCAACATTTATAATGAATTACTTAAAAATAGTCATAAAAAAAAAATCTGCCACACCAAATCCCACTAATAATTCTAAATGTTTCAGAATTATAAGTTATAAGTAATTATAAGAATTTTAAATTTATCATATGAGTTATGAGATGCCTGACTCAACCAAATAGTTTCAAGCTACGTATTTGCTAACACCATCAAATGACAGGAAGCCTCAAATGCACTTCTGCATTTGAGACATAGTCTGTGAGAGTACAACCATGTTTATGAAATTCTCACACTTTAGTGGCACAGGAAAAGCTTGTTTATACCACTTTCTCATCTTAAGTCCGAACATCTTTGTTTGTATAACACTTAAGGCAGACAAAAAAAAAGAGAGACAGAAAGAGTTGAAACTTTTGAATGCGTGGTCACCTCAGTCAGTCATGCCAGAAAAATCCCCACACACAGGCAAGTCTCACTCACCCAACAAAACTTTGGCATCTTCAACATCAAAGTCTCCGTCACCATCAGCATCATATACTCCTCCAAGAGCACCTTTCATTGAGCAAAGACAAAATAAATTACTTAAAAAGAAATGAGTAAGTAAAAATGCAGAGAAAAGAAGGTCCAACACAGTAAACCAAATGCATTTCCAATCCTAAACTTTTAGTTTTTTTGTCTCAGATGCTGTTTGTGCTATTGTTGATCCTGTACATCCATAATGAACCATTCACCCATTGACACCGAGCATGATTTAACAGTACACAGCTCTGGTTTGGACAATACAAATTTGATTCCTGATTAGTGAACTGTTTATTCCTCACAAATCAGCAAACCAAAGACTAATTTAAATGTAACCATACATATATTGCATGTTGTTATGCTCAATTTTATGACAGACAGCTATGTTAGATTTTGCTATATTAACGGAGCAGTTTTGGTGGCTCGCCAGTGTATTAGATTTTTTCATACATCAAATAAGTAAGCTTGACCAAAGTTCTTGTGGGGAGAAGAATTTATTGAACTTAGCAGTTCTTCAGCAGCAATTTGAGCTTGTTTCCTTCAAACAATCTTAACCCTTGTAAAAGTTAGCTTCTCCCTAGATTCTCCACATATCTCCATAGCTTCTTCCCAAGTTCTGTCTGTGAGAAGTTAATAGAAGTTTTTATCAACCAAGCTGCACAACATGATAATCCATGAAGTACTGTATTTATTTACACACTCTGTGATCAACAGAAGTGGCTAATTCACGTAACATGCATGTAATTAAAATAAACACATATAACAAAAGTAACTAGAAGAATTGTTTCCGCTTAATGCATGACAAAATTTCTAAATCTTTCCAAACCAATTATTTTTATAAATTTCCATTGATATTTTTTTCTGAATAAAAACAAACATTGCCTACTATTATTTAAAATGGGAAATTCTATTAAAATGTTTTCAGGGCTTCAAAATCTCTGGTAGCCCTTCGGGCAGGCACTCTTCAGTTTTTGGTAGCCCAAAATAAATTTAAGTAGCCCAATTTATTTTATTTTTTTTAATGTATAACCTAAAATAAAATAAATGTTAAAACACAAATTACCTGTATAAAGTAGCCAAATTACAATCATTAACTCAAATATTTGGTTCTAACTGAACAGAGTATAACCAAATAACCGTGTACAACATGAATCAGTCAGTGTCAGATCCTAAATCTGAAAGTTCAACTTAAGCCACGTATGAGAAAATGCCACTCTGCATATCATCTCCTTCTTGCCTCATAGTCAGATTTTTCAGAACCTTTTAACGTTGTGGTGGTCTGCTTTTCTTTGGCCGTCCCTTCATCACCCTGACCCATCTTATTTAGCTCAGCAGAACTAAAATATCTGCGTAAATCCATGTGTCGCTTATTTTTACCCTGCTGAAAAAACAGCATGCTTGTTATGCATGTTTGATGCCGGGATGCTGGTTTATGATTTTCTATTGATTCAATAGAATCAATTAGAGTTGGAGTACTCAGACTCGAGTCCGATCGAGTCTGAGTTGTAAAAGACTCATACTTGTCATTGACTTGGATGCATTTTTACTCTGACTCGACTCGACTCTAAATAGTCCAACCGAGTTCAGGGAGTGTTTAAAAGGAAATGTTACGGACTGAGTGCATTATCACGATATTCAGTATTTGCTTGTGTTTTCAAGTCTTGTCCAGTTTTTAAAAGCTGAGGGTTTATGTACGCACTCACTGAAAAGACTGTTCACTTAAAGAGAAAGCACCGCAAACCTGCTGCTGCCGACTACATTATACAAGTGAATCAAACAGCAAAAGAAAAAGAGAAAGTCACTCTTGACTAAATTACTTTACTGACTAATACAATCCTTTATATTTAATGCAAAGAATGAAGATTGTGCAGTACTTTACTTTTACATTCATTAATTTAATGCAAGGATTAAATCGGGCTTCAGTGGACTTTCCTCTTAAATTTATATTTTTAAACATTTATTTTTTCTTACACTATACTTAAATCATATTTTTATCACTGACAAAAATTTTTTGTTATTAGGCTACTATATATGAAAATAGACAATTTCATATGAAGTCAAAATCAACCCCACCTTTGCTTTAAAATGCATCACAAGATCATCTAAAGGAAGATCGCATAATCACACTCCGTGAAGTGTCCATCTGATATCTGGCAAAGTCGTGTTTATGAGTGCAGCGCTGCTGTTACCAGGGAAACCACTATCTTCCAAAAGAATCAATAATTGCATTTTTAATAAACCTCTCTTACCCATTAAATACTCATACTCATGACTAATCTCTTAATCATGAGTCATTTTACAGTTTAATCCATTACCATAGACATATTCATCTATTTTTATTTTTTTTGGTCTTAATAAGTTTTAGATTTGATGCTTGAATTCTGCACAGATGTAGCTTTGTTAACTGCTAGCATCAAGAAAGATTCTGATCAGCATTTGTTCACAGCAGAACACACTCTCAACTTGTTATATTTTACAGATTACCAATTGATGAAGGATTTTGTGGGCTTTGCATTCCCATGTGCACCCTTCAAAAGCCTGAAGCCAAAGTGCTCTGCATAGAACAAATCCAAATTTAACCCCTGATAAAATGCTGGCAAGATGTTTCTGTATTTTATATAGACCTATGAAAACCTTAATTATTTCAATAATATTTTTGATTGATATATTAATTTATCCTTTTGCTTGTAATTAATAATTAGACTGTTTACTTGCCTTCAGTAAGCTTGAGAACATTTTATTTACATTAAGTAATTAAATAACCGTTTTGTTTTTAAAATGGTGGCATCTTTTAGAAAAATAAAGTTTTTATGGGTCAAAAGAACTAAAACAGAAAGTTTTTTTTTTTTCTTCCTTTTTTTGGGAAAAACATGTCCAACAGTGAAAATATATTTCTTATTTTATTTACTAATTATTATTTCAGCTTTATACCATGGTAAAAATGTAAATATAATTATATGCAGGTGTGGCTCATCTATAGGCAGGCACCCAAAAGCCTTAAAATCAAAAATGAAAATGGTAATAGAGGTTTGATTTGTTACATGTAACAAATAGTAGTATTTTATGTCTTTTCTAGTAGTAAAGATTTAAACAAGCTTAAGATTCTGACAAATGGTAGTGTTTCACTAGACTGGGACCTGAGTCAGACCTTTGAACTCTGACTTGTCTTAGACTTGACTGGTAAAAGACTTGGAGTCAACTGGGACTCGAATTAGGTGGACTCGAACCCAACACTAGAATCAACAACAACAGCAGATTTATTATTAATGCAAACTCATTCTCTGCCAGCAGCAGATGCTTTAAGCATGAGAAATGAGAGGTTTCCGGTAAAGTGCTGAATTTTGACCCCTGACAGATTATGCCTCCACTAGTATTGGTAGGTTTAGTGTTAGGTGTGAGGTTAGGATTACTATTGATTTTGACGAGGGAAGTCAATATTCGGCACAACACCGAACAGGCTGTAGACAAAGCAGCTCTGATCTTCCTTCAGAAAATACAGTGACATAAAAACACCCACACCTCTTATACCAACATATCTTGATTCAATAGTGTGTTTATCAACGAAAATCACGACTAAATATTGTCATCAATGAGTCTTATCATGTGACAAAAATGAGACGAGACACAACGTAAATGCTGGTCATGTGACGATGGCCATAATTAAATGTATATATTGTTCACGAATAAACACGAGATTAAATTTGGTTTGCAAAAATAAAAAAATTATGCTAAATCAAAATGTTATAATATTATTTCATCTTGTTTAGTTGCGTTTTTATTCATATTTTGCAGTAGTTTCCCTGTGTCTCCCGACAATATGTTCATAAAAAAAAATGTGAGACATTTACCTTCCTGCAAGACGGTTTAGAAAAAACGAAACCGAAAAAAAAAAAACTTACCAACCACACTGTTGTAGTCAACTAGGTCAAACCACAAGACACCCACAGACAGCCAAGCTCCCAGCAAAGCCAGCACCAACAGCCAGCTAAAGACAGAGTTTCCCTCTGTCTTTTTTTCACACTTAATGGCTGTATTTCCACCTGAAGAGTCTAAGAAGATACAGATAATCAGAAATAAGATACTCAAAACTATTGTCTCTGTCAGAAGTGTTTATTTTATATATAAATGCAAACTAAATGCACTATGAAAGCTGAATTTAGAATTAAAATTAGAAACAGATTAGGTTTTGTGCTAGCTAAGCAAATCCAAAAAGCAATTATTTTTATGTAAAAACAACAACAACAAAAAACTGTTAAGTATTACTTAACCAAACTTGAAAAATGATATAATGATTTTCTTACCCTCATGCAGTTTAAAATCCATATGACTTTTATTCATAATAGGAATACTAATGATTTCCCCCACCCCATTAAAAAAAGTACTATGATAAAAAAAACATGATTTAAATGAGTGGTAAGAAAAATGCATCTGATCTTATCAATGTAATTACACCAGTACAACCTTTTGACACGTAGTATTTCTATTACGTATATGCAAATATCGACCCATCTCTGTAACATACAGTATCAGCATCAACCATTTAAAAAAATAATAATAATAAAAAAAGAACCAACAGTTAGTACATGACATTGTACATAATGAACTGACAAATAAAGTTTTTAGTTTGGTAATACTACCTCTTCTGGCATTGTGCACGTAATGAAACTACCTGTAAAGTCCTGAAATGAGGTCAAATGTTGAATGTAAAAAGCCACAGGGAATCATTCACTCATAGAGGAAAATTACAATGGGTTAAAATAACACAACCATAGAACAGATTGTATTACACTTGACTGGCAAGGTCGTATGTATGTTACATGCACATACAGACATGTGATCATACTCTGACAGGTCTAATTTTTAACCCAGACTATAAAAGGGGAGTGGCTACATATATGTGGATGTGACCTCAAGAGGTTGACAGGGCCAGTGTAATTAGTATCACAATCATTAGTCAGTACAAAAAACACATCCAATTATCAAACTATCAAATATTCATTCGTTTAATGAAAATCATTCAAATATAAAAATTATTTTAAAAAGTTGTTACAACCAATACTACAGTGGCATCTTATGAATTACCTACAAATGGCAGGCCAAAAACAATTTAACAAGATTACACTTGTTAAAAAATGCAATACACAAACACACAATGAGATGAACTTTAGACTTCATGCTCAAACCAGCAAGGTCAACAACCCCGTGTGAAACGATATACTATATCTGGCAGATATAGATTTTGCTCACACCACACCATTAAAAGCACCAACAAAAACAGCCCATATCTAAACATGTCAGACTATACCTGTCATTTTGGCTCCATCTACACTGGTTTCAGCCATGCTTGGAGGTTTCTAGTTTTTCCAAACTAAACTGCAAAAGAAGAACTAAACTCACATGAAGTACATCTCACTGGTTTAGCTGCAACACGATATATGCTCAGCACATCCTGTGTATTTTTAGAGCTGCTGTACACACACCCTCTTTTGGACCTCATATGGAGACAACAGTTATAGCTAACACACACATATTAACATAATTTACCCTCACTGAGCCAGCCTCCCAACATTAATGTTTCTTATAATAAAAATGACCAGACCAAGTTTTTTTTTTGTGTGTTAAAATAACACCTAAACCACACTTTGTAATAAAATGCTTAAATGGGTCATCACTTTCACAAGCTGTTTGGACTGAAATGTGTGTTGGGAGTGTGTGTACACAACCACCCTACAATGATAAAGATCCACCAGTAGTTTTCTTTTCTTTTAATAAAAATAGGTTGCCCCTTCTGCCATTCCCAAATGCATGTCGGTGTGGAGTCTTACCCCAGACCCGCCCTAAGTGAGCCGTCATCAGACTGAGACGCAAAAACAAGCAAGACTCCTTAGCGATTGAGGTGTTTTGTTGTTGAATGTGTTAATGAACATAGCAGTAGTGATTTACCCCTGAGAGCTGAGTGACTGAAGCCGCGGAAGATTAACATTATGTTTGGTTCTGAAGGGAAACGCCCCCTTGATCAACCAAAATGCATTTATGTTTGCGCAAATCATTTATGTTCCAGCCTCACCTATAGAAGCAGTGATAATAATGTCTTTTAATGAATCTTTGCAAATCGCCTTTCCTAATAATGTGCAAATTAGCAAGTTTCACTATGAATACGGTTTAAAAAAGATCCTCCGAGAGTACCTCAGAAAAGAGGGACTGGGTCAGCGGAACTCGTGAAGATTTAAAGGGGAACACACAGAACATTTCTAAACAACTGTTTTTGACAGGGTAAAATGAGCTTTTTATACACTATATTTGAGAAATTTTAAAACAAACTATATTAAAAACTTTCCATTAAGACCCTAAAGAATCATATTAGCTTGTGGAAAAGGCATCTTACAGATGTACATGTACTGTATGGTTAGCTGATCAACCAACGTCAAATCTGAAACCATCTAGCATTGTAGACTGCTAAATTGGTTTTAGCTACACAGTTAACAAGGAACATTCTAACAAATTTTGCCTTTGAGTCTTTGATCTGTAAAGTTCTTGTCACATCTTGGTTCCATTTGTGTGTAAAAGCTTAAAAGGCCCCTTTCTATGACCCTAACCTGTTGTGAATAATGTATAGTACAGTTTTAGAGTAAGCACAAGCTAGTTCTTTTTTTACTAAAGCGTTGTACACTTCTTTTGAAAGCCAAAGGCAGAGAGCAATAGAAGGGAAGCTTAAATAATGAAACTGTTACAGAGAAAAATGTGACCTGGAAAGGACTGGAGGATAGAAAACACAGCTTTTCTTCTTTGGATGGAAAAAAAAGTGTAGGATAAGTATAAAATATGTTCTGTGCTTACAGTTGACTTGGCAGCCATCTTGAAAACTATACACACACATAGACTGGTAAGTCCTGCATGATTTTGACCACTGACAGTAAATGTAGCCTTAGCTGCCGTCTTTCATTAATCAGCCTGCATATTGTTATCAGAACTTCCCCTCCACTTCTTCCCACTGATTTTTGCAGCAGTCTGCCTTTAAATCTCAATTGATGGAAGACCCTCCAGTGAATCTCATCATTTCTTTGTGCAGTGAGCATTTAAAGAAGGCTCTCAAAGACTTGAATTAAGTAAAGTAAAATGCAAATATAATCAAAGTGATTGAAATCAAATTCCAGCTCCCTTGGTAACGTGAGGTCTTGATGTTTAGCCCAAAGATGGGCACAAAGGCATCCGTGAATACGACCTTCCAATTGGCCGACTGAGGTTGGTTGCTGGGCTTCTCAGAAAACCTCCTGATCTATCATAGGAGAGAGAAGCTGTGACAAAGAAAACCAGTTCCCTCCATTAATATCCTGAAATAAGCTAATACCTATCCTTGCAGCTGCAGCCTCATTTTCATTTCTCTCTCCATTAAATTTACATTTTACATACATTCTCCTTGTCTCCTTTAAAAATATGTTAATCCCCTACAAAATATGCATCTCTGTAGCATCTCTCTTTTGTTGCAATGTTTTTCTTTCATTGCATTACAATGCTTTTTTTTTTAGCTCTGGTGAGGGGGTTTTGGGAGTTTGTGCTTTAAATGAAGAGACACAGATGGGGGATGAAACAGGGTTTATTGTGGCCTAAAAGCACAACATGGAAGTGTAAATGAGCTGCTTGGCACAAAGCGTTCACTTGCTTTTCTGTTGTTTGTACTAGATGAATTACTGACATGGCTGGGCTACAAGAGACAAGGGCAAACCTGCTAAACCAACGGCTCTCCCAGAGGTTGTCTTGACACTAAAAGCTTCAATCATACAGTACTTCCTGAAAAAGAACATAAAGACTTCAGAGTCATGAAAGTAAATAAAAAGCTTCACTACTGGACAAATCAATTACAGCTGCAATCTAGTTCATCTCTTTTGATAGTATTTAAAATCGAGTCTTAGTGTTGCACGCATGCAGCCTAGCCTCTCAATTACGCTAAATGATTTCTGTATATACAATTATTAAAATAATATATAACATTTTTGTTTTAAATATTTCATGATATATTATTATTATTATTATTTAATGTTATTTATTATTATTATTATTATCATTATTATTATTATTATTAATTTATTTTTTAATAAAATAGTTGATTTTTCCATGTTGGACTATGCTAGTCTGTTGTTTCTGGTTTCCATGGTGTTCTGAAAAAAAAATGAATAAATTGGGATTTCTGTGTGGTTGCTTGCTGGTCCACGACAAGAGTCAATCCACAAGTTTCTATGATTTTTGTGGTCATCAAATATGGATGGCAATTAAGTGAGTTGCAGGCAGCACTTGGAGCTTTGCATAGCACGGTGTGCTTTGAATGTCTCGCACTGTTCTAGCAACTACAGCAGTCTCACTCAAGCTGAGTGGCCTCCTGTGTTAATAAGAAAGCTGATTTCATGTCTGTATATCATTTTCAATCTACTCCATATCCAGGGAAAGAAACTTTGTGCGTGTATGGGTTTTATTTTAATGTCTTTTTGCTCTGAGAACAATGCAGTTTAAGATAAAAAGATGAGAGATGTGGATTTTCATCATAGAAGCTGACATTGCTATATCTTTTATTAAAAGCTAATCTTTTATTATATGCAGAACAAAGTACACAGACCAATGAAACTGAACTTGAACTGACAACCAAGGTCCAATTGTAAAAATTGTGTGTTTTTAGGAGTCAAGAAGATGGTTGACAATATAATTGCTCTCCTCAGTTGTATTTCGAGTGAATAGTAAATCAAACTATCTTTTCTTTGTTATTGTTTGAATTGTATACAGAAATATCTCTACATATGGCCTTCACACGGTTGTTGAGAAGCTAATTCAGAAGCAGACCTTGACATCCTGCACACTTATTAAGGCCAGGGTTGTGCATTCAGAATTTAATTAAAAATGTCTTTTAAATTAGCAAAGGTAACAAACAGGATGCAGAAATGAATACAAATTAAAATCTTAACTAGAACGGATTTGAAACAGCACACTGCAACTGTGTGTGTAAAGGGCACAGAACTTTCCAGGGGGGTTTGGTTCCGAGTGACAATATTTGACAAACTCAGTATGTGATTTGGAAGGTTTAAGCTATGGTTTATTTGCACAGGAAGCACTTTAACATTTCATGACTTGCCCTAATGTCAAAACGGTAACTGTACAGAGCCCTATGAAGACAATCCTGGAGTGGATGTTTGCAGCAGTACCTTTGTTGAAGTAAATATATTAGTGTTTCTGTCTTTTATGTAGCAAATTGTATCGAGCCCTTGTAAAAACCTTTGATAATGTCGCATAGATACCCAAAGGAAATTTTGTTTCTCAAAGATTGTTTTTTCATATCTCCAGAAGACTTGAAATCTAACAGAGAACTTAGATGTTTCGGCAGAAATGAATTTTGACACAGCTGTTAAAGTCCCTATTATGCCTATCTTTCATGCAGTGTATCATGCTGCTGTATGTGAACGTAAGCTATCTGCAAAGTTGTGACGCCGACAGTGCACGATAAATAAAGTTATTGTCTATCAACAAATAAGAGTCGGCTCACATTCGCCTAAACGAGTCGTCAGCAATCCGAATCTTTCTCTGTTACGGCAACACGTCACAAAGTAACATATTTGCATAATGTCCGCCGACGTTCTATATTGCTAGTGGATTACATCATGTCAGGAAGACGCTGTACCCTGCGCTGTCATTCAGATATGGCAAGGGGCATTTTGTTTTCTCACACACGCTTTAGCGGTTTACCAATCATAAAGGACTGCGTCATCTGACCAATCACAGCAGTGAGGGCTCAAAGAAAGGAGGGGTTTAGGCAGACTGATTCCTCAAACTGCTTCACACGAGTCGTTTACGAATAATTCAGAAACGGGGTAAAATTAAATGTATTTTTGTATAAAAACTAAAGTGAAACTAGAAGAAATTCCGGACAAACAAATTATATTTTACATGCATGTATTTTACTTCTTTTTTCTTTCGCACTGCTATTTTCCTTTGTGTATAAGGTTAACCTTTAAAACTCTGCGGACCCATTTGGACCAGTGGACAGGTCCAGATTTACAAATGCAAATTTTTAACCCTTTGTCTGCACCAATAAACCTATATGTGGTATAAGCCTAGAATCTCTATTTTATGCAGATATAAATGCACTATATATATATGATATATATGCACTTTAATATTGATTTTACTTTTCACAAAGTTATTTACACATAAATTACACTATGTACCACCCCCCCATCATTGTGTACAATTGTGTAACTATTGTGTAGACATGGTTCATCTTAGGACAGACAACATATAAAATAATATTTATCACTTACAGCAGTTTTTTTTATGTAATTTCAAAGGGTTTTCTTTAAAATGACGCCAAGATATTGCATTTATTCCACTGTATGTTGCTATGGGGAGACTTGAAACTTAGGGGGGGGAAATTTGTGTTGGCGGAAATTGTACAAAAATGGTTTTATTCTTCCCTACAGGTGGAATAGAATAACTCTTGCATAGATTGTGATAGAAATAAATTTCCTTTTCCCTGTGCTTGCTGGCATGTGTTGGAAACAAATACAATTGTCTGCAGGGAGCTGAGGCACTCAGGGCCTGAACTATCTTTCAAATTTCAGTTTACAAAAAATAAAATAAAAAGCGCATCTTTTTTTGTATTTATTATAACACAGACAATATATACAATAAGTTTAATCAATTTCAACAGTGTTTTATGTAATTTCAAAAGGTTTTATTTTAAAATGATGACAACCAAGGTGTATATACACCTCTGCATGTGGGTATGGGAAGCTATTTAATTTTGGTAGGCAAAAACAGGCGGAATTCCTCAAAATAGCCCCTGTGCTTAAGAGACTAAACATAGATATGGCCATTAGCTTTTAACTGGGGATAAACGGGCTCCTTCTGCCCCCGGGAGAACTGTGTGCCAGACACCCCACTGTAGAGTTATTGATAGAATATCTTGGAGCGAGTGCTGATCTTTAAATTGGCTTCAATCATACAATGAAAATCCTGCAGGCAAGAGAAGGCCTTATAAGACAAAGGAATCGTCTCTTATTTGGTGCTTTTTCTCGGCACCTCAATCTCTCATTCAATCTGAGTTGAGAGTAAAATGTGAAAAGATGCCCAACAATGACAGAGATTTCTTCTATGGCCTCGATCCAAGATGATGATTTGTCTCAACATAAAGAAAGTGACTATTATCCCATTCACATCTCCAGTCTATATTATGTCCAATTCCTAGATCACAGAAGAAAGCGATAGAAGTAGATACCCAGGAGAGAAGTAGCCAGAGAGAAAAAGTAAAGCAGCAGAACAAGAGGGAGCCTAAAAACGACTCTGCAAGATTACGGTCACATCATAGTTTTATTATAAGCTCCATGCTGAGGGTTTTATAATTAAACAAACCCATAAAGGAGACTTCAGTCAGAGGCTAATTTTACCAAAATGTACTGGCGTGCAAATATAGTTTCAATAATTTTCATTAAACACAGCAGGAACATAAAACCTGCATTTATAGACCATAAGAAAATGAACAGATACTGAAGGTTGCACAGTTAAGAGGAAACATGATTTAGGCGTGTAGCTGTGTGTGAGTTTACCCTTGCATGTACATTGCTTTATGCAGTGTACCGTATATCTTTGCAAGGCTGCTTTGGCATGGCATTTTGCACACACTCTCTTTGGAATTTACGTGTTTCCCCGATGACTATCCAGTTCCTCAGCCAGCGCCATCCACATGTCATGTGTCAGTAGTGCAATGTGACAGATGCCAGCCAAAGCCTGCAGGGAGGACAGCATCTATGTCTCACCACTCACTGGTCATGGGACTTTGGGAATGAAAGGATCTCTCAGGTTGGTCTGTCAGTAGAGCATTAGAACGCTTGGGATGACTGTCAACACTGTTGCACTGTCCTTTGAGGGCATCATGTCCTTTTTGTCTGAAGGGCCACCAACAGTGATAATTTTGGCTTACTAGCTGCCCGGTAGGCCAGGTACGACATGACCAAAAAAAAACACACACACAAAAAAAACCAGCTAACAAATAAAAATATATTTTTTAATTTCATATTGAATTTAAAATATTATATATACATATTATATTATATAATATTAACATATATATATATATATACATAAATGTAATACATTATTGTTATTGTAAATTATTGTGTCACTAGAATCCTTCAGAATTCATGTTTTTGGGAACAAAGTAAGATTTGTAAGGACTGTTTTACTACAAATTTCTGAAGAACAGTGTTTATTGAAAATACTGTATAAATATTTGGTACTGACTTGCTGTTATTATTATTTTATGCAACATTAAGCTGAATTTTGAATTGACCTTTATTATTATTTAATAAATACATTTAAAAAAGACAATATCTTTTTTCTATCCTTCCTTTCCACTCTACTAATCTTCTAACATCAACGAACCTTACATTGACCTTGACCTTTCACCGCAATTAGCCACTTAATCAGAAATTAATTATTAATATTAACAAAACCAACAGGGCTTAGGGTTGTTTGTCTCTCTAACCTCATTATCATCCACTAATGACCAAGCCAGCATCTCATTTCCACTCCAAAGACAGAGAGATATTTGTGCTGAGATTTCAGGTGTTGGTAAAGGGCATTTAGAGATGCCACATGCTACGCTGGAGACTTCCTCCCTTCTGGACACCACAGCAGCCAGGAAATGTGTATTTAATTATAGTTTGTATATGAATTATGAGTTAATGAGAAGATTGTTGCAAGATGAAATGTCAGCTACAAGCATCTGGATTGCAAACTCATTCCATCTTAACATTACAATGCACCGCTATCAGTCTAATGCCAGTGGAAGTCGAGAAGAAAAACAAAACACTTATTTGGAAAGAGACCAAGTAGATAATATATGAGTAAAATGTCCATTCTTGTCCATACCAAAAGCATTCTGTTCTCAGTTTGAACTGGTCGTAAGGTGTACGAAGATGAGGACATAAGTAGTGAATGGCTCTCATTAAAATACCGCTTCCTGTGCTACTAATTACTTATAATTACAGAAAGCTGGAATGATAAGAATTTATCTCCCTTGGGATGGGGTAGGATGACAGGCGATGGTGCTTGCTAGCCTCATCTTTTTGTCATTCAGTGAGTGTCCTTCAGGAAATGAGCTGTTTGGCATGCAGAGAGGTCTGAGGCATGTTTCATAACTGTGTGGTAATTAAAGTCCAGTGATGTGATCAGAGCCTGTGTATTACTACTTAAAACTACTGAATTACACACAGATACATTTTTTTATTTTTTATTTAAAGGGATAGTTCACCACAAATTAAAATTCTGTCACTAATGACTCACTCTCACAGTGTGTCAATACAAGTAACATTTTGATACATTTTTGAAACACAACTTATATTTTGAGATTTTTAATAGCCGTGAGCTTCCTGATGGTGCATAGACAGCAGCGCAACTACCAAGTTAATGGCCAAGAAATGTAGTTAGGACATTGTTAAAATAGTCCATGTGTCATCAGTGGTTCAAATGTGATTTAAGGAAGCGACAATTTTGTGAGCAAAAAAAAATAAACAACTTTATTCAAAAATTCTTTTGTCACCACTGATGTCACATGGGCTATTTTGACCGTGTCAGGGCCTTGAATGTGGTAGTACTGTCTTAGGAGGGTCAGAAAACTGATTTCACAAAAAACTCACATAAATTTCTCCTAATTTATGTTTTGAAGATGAACAAAGTCTTACAGGTTTGGAACAACATGAGAGTGAGTAATTAATGACAGAATTAACATTTCTGGGTTCCTAAAAGTTTGATCAAAGGAAGTTTGTTTCCACAGCTAAAAAATATCTGATGTTTTTCTGAGAGAAGAATAATAAATGTCTTTACAGTCAAGTAATTATTTTATACTGCATATTATCAAAAACATAGTTTAATTACAATATTCATTACAATGTACTAGCAACAAACCCTGCAACACTGCAGTATAGTTAAGTCTTCTGAAGTCATTTTCAATGTATAATCGAAATTGGCCAACAGATAGGTTTGTTTGAAATGCAAGAGCACGTCCACATGCAGGGTTATAGAGGCATGAACATAGCATCTGTTTCAGTATCTAATATGTGGATGATGGTCCATATTTTGAAATGTCATATTGATATTAGATGACACAATTTTCCAATCAGAATCAAGAATTCCAGAAGATTGTTTTGTTTGTTCTGTTAGTATTTTTCTTTTTCCCCATATAAAAGTTTTAATAAAGTCATACTTATAAGCTATAAGCCACAAGGTGAATCACAATTCTCATTGGTTCCCACATTTTATGAGCGGAAATACTCGAAATCGGCAGTTTTGCCAGACCGACTTTGCTCGTGAAATAAAATGTAGCGTCACAGGAAGTATGGGCAGGCCCAGGCTAACAATACTGTGTACTGCCCTTGAGTGTTGCGAAAAACAATTAAAATCATTAAAATCAAAGTAATTCGCAGTGTTTTATAGGAGAAGATTAATGTTAAGCGTTAAAGTGTGCTTGTCACAATTCTGATTGTTGAAAATTTCATAATCATGAGCAATATTGTTTTTCACCAAAAATTCAGCTGCTTAATATGATTATTTAAAAATAATTTGAAATCATGCAGCTTCAAGGAACGCATATAACATCAATTAGCAACCAAGGAGCTTACAGTAGGTCTGCTTTTAAATGTTTAGAAGTTACTGGGAAATAAAAAAGCTCCCCTATGGAGAAAATCAATGTGCTTTTTACTTACAGAACCCAACTGTCCCCGTTAAAACACTACTGAGAAAATGATGCTGAAGGCTAATTGTGCCCCTATTATAAGTAATGAAAGGTTCATATTTGGTTTTGGGAGTCCCCAACAAGGTTGACATGCATGCAAGGTCAAAAAAACACTTTCATTGTTCTAATATGCATTTATTTTTACCTTACTTACTCAACGACTCTCAAACGATTGAGTTACACAACTCAAGAAAGGTAATTTTCAAACATTTTAAGTGTTAAATGTGAAGTGTTTGACTTTTTTAATGTTTTACTATTTATTCCTATCCCAGTTTATTGTACAGTGACAGTTACAAGTAAGTATATAATAAACAGGCCATAAGAGTGTAGATTTGGACCAAACAAAAGTGAGTTTTTCAGAAACCTGTGTGAAAACAGTCATTATGTTGCTGCTATAATTTACACTGTCAGGTTTTTACAAATAATAATAAGGGGTATCCTGTAGCCCAAATAACAGTACTGAGCAGGTGCAGGCTGGAAAGGTTGTCTCTAGTTATTCTATATTTCAGTCTAAGGGTGTTTGTGGTGATGAGTGAAGGTCTCAGAAATGGGGAATATGAGCAGCTGTGCAGGAGAGTGGTGTCAGGCCACAGGTGTTTCCTCTTTTGCTTACCAACTGCCGCTCTCTTTTCCCATCCATCTGCCCATAACAACTCTGTAGGATCATGTCTGAATACCTAGTTTCTCCACTCACAGCTGTGTAATCATAGCTAATCCACAAAAGAGTTATTTCTCTCATTTCATTGCAGGGTTTTGAGAGGTTTTGTAGGGAAATTGGTTGGATTGCAGGTGTGTGCTGTGCCTGATTTTTTGAGCTGGACCCACTCGAACACAGAATATATTTGTCGATGTAGAATTCCGGACCTGACAGTGTTTCAAGGCTGAATTATAAAATGAGCAAATTCTCTATACTGATAGCTCAGCACAACAAACCAATTATAGTCTGAAGCACTGCTTTCAGATCAGCATCTGGAATCTGAATATACCATGTCGCATCATATATACATGTTTCAATTTAAACGCCTGTCAGAAATTGTGAAGTGCAAGCAGAAGATAGAGAAATTGGAGGCAGTCTAGGAGATGGGCAGGATAAGTGTGGCTGCCCTTTTTTCCCTTAAAACAGCCGAGACCAAAACATGCCTGTGTGTGTTTAAGTGAGTTTGGGAGGAAATTGAGGAAGAAATTTCAGGAAATTGGACCTCTTACCAGGAGAAACAGCACAGCCCTGCTGAGACTGGCACACGGGGCACTGCCACAAAATCAGATAGCACTGATGTTTCTGGAAAATGTGATACTAGTGCGCAGCATTTATAAGTATCTATTTTCTCTATGCATACCTTATGGACACGACAGAAAGCTGCAGAATTTTTCTTAATTTCTGATGCACTCTAAAGTGAAAGGCCAATTAATACCCAACAGAGCAAAGAAACCTCATTAGCCTAAAAGCAACTCGTCTGACTTTTAAAAACAAATTTTCTTCATAATTATAAAAAAATACAAATAAAACACACAGTTATTTCATTAGACAACCATATACTGTAATTTGTGGTGTTATTGACAGCTGTTGGCAATTCTAGACCCATCTTGTTGATGCCAATTTATTTATTTACTGGGAAGGCTGACAGTGAGATGTAAAACTGTAAGTTTAAGGTTGTTGTGTAGAAACATGTTTGTAAAAATGATTTGTGTGCGCACGCTACTGTTTAAAAGTAGGAATCAATTACATTCCCATTTGTATCCAGCAAGAATCTATCCTGAATTTTTATTTGCATTTTTATTTATTTATTTATTTTCTGCGCTGTGTCATTTTTGCAGTGCATTATGTTACAAAAATAATAAAGCATATATATATATATGTATACATACAAAATTATTTTCAACATTGATAATAAGATGTTTTCGAGCAGCATATTAGAAGAATTGATAAAGGACCATATCAAGGATCAATAATATTTCACAATATTAATGTTTTTGCTGTGTTAATGTTAATGTTTTTAATCAAACAAATACATGTTTGTGAGCATATGAGATTTTATGAACCCCAGACTTTTAAATGATATATATAACATTCCTAAAACCTTTCATCTGCAGTTACAGCTCTGTTCACTCTACTACTACTACTCTATTAAAAAAAAAAACACAAATACATCTCAAAAAAATATGCAAGATCAAATATCTCCAAAAAGATACTGCAAAACCACACTGTAGCGGTGTACTTATAAATGAAAATCAGATCCAAATCAGTTCAAAACCAACCCAGTGTTCTCATATCTGCACCATAGGCTCCTCACAGGCATTTATAAGGGGTCTTTAGTGTGCTGCGAGAGGCTTGATAGGTGTGTTTTGTTCCTACGCCTAGTCTATTGAAATAACAATTGTCTCTGCATTAAGCTTTGGGCCTCCTCTGAGGAAATTCGGTTTTCCAGACTGACTCACTATATGGTTATGCAGTCAGCAACCTGAGAGCTTCAGCGTCTGTGATAGTGCCATGCAAAAGGTCTAGAGACTATTAAATGTGCAGTAAATGGGGTCAGGGAAATATCTTGGTAAACACTAGGAAGTAAGATCACATTTATCAGTTTTAACCTTGTATGATTTGATCTAGTGCAGTGGCTGTCAATTCTGATCCCACATTTTAGTTGTTTCCCTTATCTGACACACCCTGTTGAGGTCTTGGAGCCTCTAGTAATGAGCTGATGGCGTGTTAAATAAGGCTCAACTGGTATCCAGGACCAGGACCAACAACCACCGATCTAGTAAAAACAAACTGACAAGTCTTTGCAATAATCTGCAGGTCATTTAAGTGTCTCCCACTGACAGCTTTAGCACTGACCAGTTAATCTATCGACTTACCATTCACTCCTTACACTTCATCATTTCACCATAAACATTGTCCATAAATAAATGTGACAGACTGTCTGAGCCAAACCTGTTTAAGCCACCAAGAGAAATATATTGGAGCCAGGCAGACAGCACAATGCTTTCTGATGAAAAACCGGCCATAAACTGCAGTGCGGCACCCACCACTAGCATCTTAAGAAAATATTTCATGATATGATGATGAATATTTTAAACACATCTGCTTTACGCTGAGCTTACCCGGGGGCAGACACACATGATTCTGGGAAAATGGTCATGGATGAGAGCTGTAACAACTTAACAGCCTGCTAAATAAACTTTCAAAAGCTACTGCAACAAGCATTTTTGTTTTTATGTATTTATATTAAACCTCTGTCATTTTCCATTTCAAACAGCTTAAACGAGAAAAAAAAAACTGTTGAAAATTAAATGAAAAATATCCCTTTATAATTGTTGCTATAACTGCGATAAGCATCTTTATATATAATAAAAAAATTCAAGGGAGAACAGCTCAAATAAAATTTTTTAAATAAATGCATTTTTAAGTGTTGATCATGTATAATTATAAATAAACATAGCATGCTGTTATTCCACATAAGATCTTTTTTTGCTCATTTTATGAATATAAAAAATCTATATTTAAGTATAAATATTCTACGATTCAAATTCAACTTATGTCTATTTAAAAACAGCAGGAATAAAAGTTGTAAATTGCACTTACCCCGTTTAAACATGTTGGATATGGTTAATTCTCTGTCTGTCCACTCAGGTTCATTTATTCTTGTATTCCAGACTTCACACTGTCAGTAAGATGCCAGGCGATCTATCAAACGTTGTCTGATTTAATCAGAATACATAAATGTATGTACTCCTATAGCTCGGATGAGACTTCTCGCTGAATTTCAATTTGGCTAATTTATTGCAGAGCTGATGTCCATTTCATCCTGTGTGGTCCCGAGCACAAATTTCAATAGATGCAATTGAGAGCAGTCCAAAAGGAGAAGAACACATTCTGCAGTATTAATTGTTATCCAGTGAATAGATTAAGCGGGGGCACCTGGTGGTGTAGTTCAGGTCTCAGCGACCGCCGCGAGACAAGCAGTACTGTAGTACGTTATCCAGAAAAGCTCTAAAAGCTCTTATTGCCAGATAGCGACGCGTCTGAGGGTCGGTTATCCCTATGAAACACAGATTGTTGGGGGAAATCAGCAGATGGTCCTCAATCCGAGCCGCGGCAAGTGTGGTGTCGGTCTCTCGCGCACTCTTCACAGAGACTCTACGCCGAACTATGGGGAGGTGTCCCGCTGCCTCCATGCAAAATCTCCAACAATCCACCTTCTTAAAAGCATTTCGTCCAGATATTTCGGGTTTCGGGACACAGAAAATTCACATGTAAGAGTGTTACCCCTTCACATATCTAGCGCGGCAAGTGAGTGGCGGAATGGACAGATGATGCGCTCCAGCTGAGAGATGCGCGTGCCTGTGATGCCTCTGAGCTGACGGGGCTCTCAATCCACTTATGGGCTGTTGTTTTATCCTTTCTCCCTCCCCAAAATAATCTGACACTACTATGTGTTGGTTTAGTGGTTGATATATTCTTGGTGTGTGAAGCTCGATTAATCTCTCTCTCGCGCTCTCTCTCTTTGTGTGTGTGTCTTTGTGTCTTGCTTTTCTCCCCTACTGTCTCTAGTAGGCTGGCAGACCTTGAATACAACCTTGCTTTACTTTTCAAAAAGACGATATATCTATAAAAGTATATATAGAGCTATGTGTATATATGTATGGGTGATTCTAGAATTGTGGGTACATTTGGTGTCCTGTTAGTCTGTTACCATCAAAATTTGTTACTAAGGTATAACGATGTTGTGTAACAGAATTGGCAGTTTTATTGTATTTTTGCCAAAAACTCCACTTGCTGGCATAAATGCTAAAAACACATGACACTAATGAAAACATGACTAAAAGAGCTTTAAATAACCCAATGTGAGATCAGTTATAAATTCTGTTTTCCTTTTGCTATTGCAGTAACAGAGTTAATGCTCTACAAAATCATTCTTGGTGCAAAAAGTTTTAAGATTAAATAAAATATTAAGTACTAGATCAATATTTTCTTAGAAAGAGCACTGGTACTTTTGAGCTCCACAATTCTGAGAGATTATTTTACCAGTTGCCGCAAGATTTATGGACACATATTTTTCTAAGAAAAAAAATGTGTACATAATTGTGTTGTAGAATTCAGCAAGTAAATATATAGGGCTTTTATATATAAAAACAATAAAATGTTGCCAAAAGAAATAGTCAATGGACTAATTCGGACAAGAAGAAATTATGATTTTTAGGTATTTAAGACACTTTTTAAATAAATTATTATAATTCATATCAATTAGTAAATAATAATAATAATAAATTAATTAAAATAAAAAAAATAAATAAATAACCATTCAAAAAATAGCACCAAATGTACCTGCAATTATAGAATCACCCATATATATATATATATATATATATATATATATATATATAGATATATAT
>JAUCMT010000134.1:26106038-26118671 GCA_032357475.1 Enteromius thamalakanensis | reverse complement strand
ATGATCCAGCCTCACCTACAGAAGCAGTGAGTATAATGTCTTTTAATGAATCTTTGCAAATCACCTTTCCTAATAATCTGCTAATAAACAAGTTTCACTTTAAATATGGCTGAAAAAATATCCTCTGAGAGTGCCTCGTAAAGGAGGGGCAGGGTGAGCAAAGCTTGTGATGATTTAAAGGGGAAGTACACATACAGTGACAGAGTGATTTCAAAAGAGCTTTTTTCGACAGGGTAAAAGTAGCTATAAAAGTAATCTCTTTGAGAAATTTTAAAACAAACTATATCAAACCTTTCATCAAGACCCTAAAGAATCATATTCGCTTGTGGAAAATTGGCTTTGACTCCTTTAAAATCATAATGACAATACCAAAATACATCCAGGTTAGATATGGTACACTCTGTTCATGTTAATATATCATAGTAAAGACGTTTAAAATAATGTGCATTTACTGGATTTGCAAAGATTCATTAAAACCCTCATACTCGCTTTTTCTGGAGGTAAGGCTGGATCAAAAGTGATTCGTGCAAACAGACACATTTAGGCAGATTGTGATCAGCGCAGTCTTTTTAAAAGCTTTGGTTAAGTTTTGGTAATCCTATGCATCTTCAATGGTTCAGATGTTGTTTTTATCATTATGGGATGGATGTGTACACACACTTAAAACACACATTTATGTTCAAACAACTTTTAAAGTTGCACATTTTGAATTTGATGACCCCTATCAAGGCATATCAAATAACATAATTTTTAAAATAATTTTAATAATGTTACTTAAGGTTCACTTGCTGGCGTTTCCGTTGCTGTCAGCAATTACGTTACTAAGAAACCATTAATGAGAACGCCCACTAGCGACTTCATTGCCAGCCTCTAGCGACATACAGAAGTCAGGAGAAGTCGCAGCCAGTGCGAATTGGGTATAAAACGGTTTCTGGGTTTTTTTGCCCTTACTTAAGCCACTTCTTTTAAAAGGATATCAGAGAATTTATAATACTAAATGTTAATGAAGTTTAAAAACATTAAAACATTATCCATATAAAACTGTCACTTTAAGACAAATTGATGTTATCTGGATTTTCAAAATGCATTTCTCTCCATTATCCAAACATCGAATGGAATTTTCACAACCTGGTCTCAATAAAATATGTACCTTGGTGCACTTTTTGTTTACTGTATGTTTGATTGCAGTTTCAAAGAGAAATGTCCATTGAGTGGAGCTAAAACATTAATACATGAACCATTGCACAATTACGTTGACGCTAGGTGAATATTACTGTGTTTTTATTACATTGTTTCAGTTACATATTGCATATTGACACATTTCAGGGTTTTGTGCTGCAATGTCCTGTCATGTCAAACTTTAAATAAAACAAACAAACAAACAAAAAGTTAATGCTCTATCATGTTGGAAATATGCCCTACACCAAATCCAACCCTAGACTTAGAACCGATTATACAAATGCAAAACTAATATCAAAAGGCATTTGTTGATGCAACTGTGCCATTTTATCATCTTTCCAGAGCCTAAGTGCAACACCATATCATGTGAGCTACTGATTAAACCTATTAATTGTGCGAAAATTATGCTTTATTAATCAAAACTCTGTACATTTGTGTGAAAAGGAATGAAAGGCGTCTGAGTTTTACTGCCTCTAGTGTTGATTTCTTTTAGAAACTGCACTGATGTACTTATTAGTACGCATTTCATGTCTTGAATTGCTAAAAAGTGCACCCAGGTATGCACCCATCTTGCAAATATCACTGATTGTTGACGTCATTGCACACTGTAAATAATTCAACAGCTCTTTATATAAAGTTGTATAAATGTAGCTATGGCATAAAGATTTAAAAAGATTATAAGCTTGTGGGTTCTGGTTTTCTAGAAAGCTAATGTTGTGCATCAAATTAATTTCTATTTAACTTGACATTTATTTATGCAGCAACACCAATTTGAAGCATATCCTTAAACAGCAAATTTGGGATGTACTGGATATTCTTTGATAGATAACTCGTCACCAAAATGAAATATATTCACTAGGATAGATTCTCTAGGATGCATATTAGTGTAGTGTAAGTTGTGTTCAGAAGGGTTTACAAACCATTGCTGAAATGGATGACTAAGACTTCTGAAAATGGCAAACCATGGAAGCCAGTTTAGCAGTCTGTAACTTTAAGCAAGGCAAGAATTCATTATTGCAAGATGTGTCCTTATTTCTGATGCTATCGGAGATACTGTGTTTCATTTCTCCCCGAAGCCACTGGCAGATGTTTTTATAGACAATACTGAACTGAAGACTACTCAAAAGTTGTATGAATTCATTCAAAAATCTGTATTAAATGCACCTTAAAAATTTCATATTGCCTGATTATCATGTATTCAAGTTACCAACCCCTGCATATTTATATGAACTTAGCTAATTCTTGAATGAGGAAAGCATATAGAATGTGACTTTATTTCATTATTTTATGCAGTATTTTGTAACTTTTATGTACCCGCCCCCCATTTTAATTTTATTTCTGCTTATATTCCACCCACTGTTAATCAACTTATTTTAATACTACATCATTTATTCCAATCTAATTAAAAATTAATTCAAATCAAGCTCAATCAAAATAAGGTTTTTAATTCCAAATGAGTCAAAAAAGTGACACTAAAAGGACTGGTTGCATGTAAAAATAGTTGATGGAAAAATTACACTTTTTAATTTTTACAATTACACTAAATTTACTTTTTCCATGATAAACCAAGTTAAGATATGCACAACCTATTACTTCCTCCTATACTTGCCTTGTCCACTGGAGCTTCTTCAGGATCTTTAAATCAGTAAAAAATCACTGCAGTACAGTTTAAACTCGTTATTAATAATGCATATGTCAAACTAACAAACTTGCCACAAGGTTTTGTTTGTTTGTTTGTTTTTTTAAAGGTCATGGTAAAAACTTATGGATATAAAATAAAGTAATTTAACATAAGCACTTTGGAGCACTATGTAAACGTCATGGTAGTAAATAATAACCACATTTTTAGGTATGGTACAATATATATTCAGTACGAATCAAATGCCATCGCTCTAACGTTACTGTAATATTACTGTCATAGTTTCTGGTAAGAGAAATGCAATTCCGATAAGTTACAGTACCAGAAGGACAGTGTATACTGCTTTCAGTTGTGCAACCTTTATCATTTAAAACCCAGCCCATTATGAGCGAGAAACATTCTCCCACTATGCGTGGATAACACACTGAAATTGCTTGATCAAATGTAACACATGAATTGTGACTTTTAAATAATATTGCGTAATAAAACGCATCTTAATCTATGTATTGGGCCCCAAATAAAGAACAATTTACTTTCATTAAACGAAATCTTAACTAACGTTACCTTTTTTGGCCTGGTTGCGAGCCGTTTTCTTATGCTTCATGATAACAGAGGGAGAATCTTTGAAGAGGCTAGTAACTGGCCGGTTACTCTCACCTAAAGGTTTTGCATTACTAATTGTGACTTGTGCAGAAAGCTTTCCTTCCTCTTCTTCGGGTCCGGTAGCAGATTGGTGTCGTAAGCACATACCGCCACCTACTGTGCATTGTTCTTCTTTTATTTTTGGCGGATACATTGTGCTCTTATCACCATGAAAATACTTTATGGGCGCTTCTGAAATGGAAGGCTGCATCTATGAGGACGCATCTTCCCTAGACCATTTCAGGCAGAACAACTTTTTGAGCAAACTGATCTAAATTTTCCAGATAGAAATTTGCTACCCATTGACAATTAAAAAGTGCCCAAGCATCATTGCTCAAAAAAGGTTTTCAGCAATGTAAAAAGTTGGGTATCATCAGCTTCAAGGATAGAATCCTGCTCTGCTCTGCATTAACGCTTGAATAAGACAGTCTAGTTAGTGTGGATTGGTACAAAACAAAAATACCATTAAAATTACTATTTAAAGGATTCGTATTACAGTAAAAGCAGAATATTAACTGGCCTTATTACCTAACAGTACAGACAACCATCTGTGGTTTCTCAGATGTTTATATTTATGCACAGTTCAGAAGTACAATTAACTTAAAAAAATAATAATAATTAAATAAATAAATATATATATATTGACAAAATTAAAAAACTAAATTCTCCAAAACCATTTTTGTCCGAGGTTTGTAAGAAGGTTGCTCTTCAGGAGCAAGGTTGAAGACCCCTAGTGTAAAGAATGCTTAATGAAACACTAGGGTCAGATGTGGAAATGCCCAATAGGCGTCAGTGTTGTATTTTCAGTTTCTTATGCTTATGTTCATTTGTCATGTGAAATTGTGATATTATGCCTTACAAACTTAAGAAAAGTGATTTTCTTGTATGTATTGAACACAAATCTAAATTTAATGACCATAAATTGTATGTGTTGTCAGAATTGCAAGAAGTTTCATAAAGACAGTTAAGAAATAAGCATGAACAAATAAGTACTGCTTTTGACATCTTCCATCTTTATTTGACCCTCAAGCTGTAGCACTCTACTCTAATTCTATTTTATCTGTCTTTTTATTTAAAACAAATTTTATCTACTTGTTTTTTATATTATATAACTTTAGGTTGCTTTTTCTATATATCTATAAAAAAATATCTTGCATGTACAGCATTAGGACTCTTTTGTTGGTTTTGATTGCTTCTGCTGTTCTCATTTGTTAGTCGTTTTGAATAAAATTGTCTGCTAATAGATTAAATGTAAACGCAATTTTAATGCTAAAAATAAAATGTCTAATTTTATTTGAAACCAATGAAATTACTTTCCAGGTGTAATTCACAGCCTGACACTGTCTAAAGAGATGAACGTACTGTATAACAGACAGATAGCAAAACAATCTGCTGCAAATGTGTAGTCCTATCTGCAGAGACACCAAGAAAAAAAGTCTAATTTTGGTGAGGAAAGAAAACTACTGTTTTGTTTAAAGCAGCAAACAACACAGGCCACACAAACATAAACATGAACAATAACAACAAAAGAATGCATGGGCACAAAATGTACTGCAAATGCAAATCTTAACATAAAGTTGTCATGTAATTAATCTCTGAATTCTGTATTGTTTGTTTTTCATATATATATATATATATATATATACATACTGTATACACAAAACTATTTTCATCAGGGCATAGTTTTTAACGTCTTTTAAGATGTAATTTGAGCCACATTATTATTCAGTGTCAGCATACTGTGCATGTTGTAGTTTATTCAGAATCCTTATTTGTGAGATTTTAACCCTCTGGGGTAGCAAGAATGTAGCGAGAAATTGAAATAAGCTTTAGGATTAACAAAAAATATCTAAAGAGGAAGAAGTCAAGTAAATAAAGAAATTACACCTGTCATTTTTGGGTACACTATTGATTTAAAGAAACAAACTGAAACACGTGTCTCTTGTGATCTTCTTGCTCTGTCTTTCTTTCCCTGACAATAACCTCTCAAACATACGAAAACTTACATTAGATTTCATGATTTCTGGACACACAACTGAACTTGAGCTCCAAACAAAAAGTGAGCCCTCCAAAAACTGTGGCCAAATCATCCTCAGCTGTACAGTTGATCCAAATGATCTCACACCTCAGGAATAGAATGGTCCATTAGTGACTTTACAATACTGCTGGACATCCTGCAGTGAGAAAAAAAAAATGTTGTGAGACGCATTAAAAGAAGGAAAATAGGGTACTTTCAGTAAAGCTGCATGAATAGACTGCTGATTGGCACTGGGTTTTGTCCACACACAGTTTATTTTCCGTACCTTTTCATCATGTGTTCAAAGATGACCACTGGCATCACAGTTACTGTGACAACTCCTCCGCTGGAATTAAGGATGTCTGTGATTTGGGAGTCCTAATCAAAGAAATGAAAAAAGAAGAAAGCAGCTTAAAGAGAAATGAAGTGCTTTACAGGGCCATGTTGTGATTTAAGAGAGATAGAGCAAAAGAAATAAGGAAAACCAACAAACGCAAAATACTGATGTCATTTACCTTAAGTCCGATTATATTCTGACCATTGATCTCACAGATCTGATGATCAGTCAGGAGGCCGTTACGTGCAGCAGAGCTGTCTTGTACTATTGAGGTGATTCGACCCTTTTTAAAAAGAAAGCCGAGCTGCCCGGTCATGTCCTTGTGAAGAGTAACAGTTCGCTCCAGTGGCCTGCAAACAATTATTAATATTTTCAGTTCTGGTTTGTAATTGTATAATGAATATGCACATGATATACCAGGCAACACTTTTTATTTTTTAGTAAAAAATTTGGAAAAATTTTTTTGCTGGGGGGTCCTTTGCAGGCTTTCCTTTGCATTTTCTTGTATCAACAAAAAAATCCAGAAAAACGCCTTTCAAAAAAAGTTATAAATTGATTAGCATTTTAATGAGTCAAATAAGTATTTGATCATCTATAAATCAACAAGATTTCTGACTCCCATGTGTCTTTTATACAGATCCTGAGGTGAGATTAGGAGCACTCTCTTAAAGGTAGTACTCCTAATCTCAGTTTGCTACCATTAGATAAGACACCTGTCCACAGAAGCAATCGATCAATCAATCTGATTCCAGACTCTACACCATGGCCAAGACCAAAGAGCTGTCAAGGCTGGAATGGGCCACAAGACTCCAAGCAGCATGGTAAGAAGGTGAAAACAACTAGTGGGATTATTTGCAAATGAAAAAAAGCACCCTGCAAGGTCCCTCTGCTTAAGAAAGCCTGTCTGAAGATTGCCAATAAATATATGAATGATTCAGAGGTGAACTGGGTAAAAGTGGTGTGTTCAGATGAGACCAAAATGGAGCTCCTTGGCATCAACTCAACCGCTCGCCGTGTTTGGAGGAGGAGGAGGAATCAGTGTGTTGGCGGCGGTGTGTCGAAAAAGTGAAGGAGACAGAATCATTTAAATTAGTTTAGCATCCTGAGGTGTTTCATAGCATCAGCTACCAATCCAGTGAGCCATTTCATATTCAGGGGATCAGAGTTACATGTAATCAAGTTTACATATGTACAAGATCACTTTAAGATCTAAACATACAGAAAACATAGAATGTTTGCCTAAAAATAGCATGCCTATATGGATGCCTTTTGGATGATTTGCTTTACGATGGCCTTTTGGGCCTTTTTCTATAAAATTTATACATCACTCTGCCAGAAATAAAGTAGTTGGGCTGTTGGAACAATAGCCCTGCTGTACTTTAACATATCGCGTAACAGTGCTTGGTGTATACCCCGAGCTTGAATTCTTGAGTTACTTCCTGTTGCTAAAATTCAGACCTTGACCAATACAATTTGACAAATCATGATTCTTTTGACAGATATTATCATACGTGTCTCTGATACCTACATACTTTATCAACAATGGTTTACAACAACAGATATAAGGCTTAAACTACTATACACATATACACACCCTCCTGTGTCTGATCTCTTCATGAATAATTTATGACAACCTGATCCTCATAAATTAAACACCATTGTGCAGAGTATTTGAGACCTGCAAAAAAGCTCTATGTATAATGTGTGGGTGCATTTGTGTGTACCTGTCTCGCACAGCCAAAGTGATCCTCTCTGGGTTGGCATTCTTGAGCTCCTTATGAGCATTTTCACTGCTCCAGCCAGCACATGATTTGCCATTGATCTGCAGAATCTGGTCACCAAAGCGCAGCCCTGCCAGTGCTGCAGGAGTGTTAGCCTGCACTAATTGCACAAAGACGCCCTGGAACAGACATTTGGAAATGTTAATCAGAGATTACCATTATACTTTTGGGGTGTAATGATATTAAGGGAATGTGGATGTCATTAATTAAAAAAACAGAAAACTTGCAAAATATTAAAATATCTAAACGTTTGATATATTTTAAACCTAAAACAAATAGATTATTGACAAGTATTCAACAGATTGTTTTTTGTTGGATTGTTAGATTAATACATTTAAGTGTAAATTCAAGGTTTCATTAAATAAATACATTATCTATGACTTTGAGGCGGAGGCCAATCTTCCCATCCATGTCTTTGCACAGCACCACCTCCCGCACACCCTGTCGAATCTCTGCCCGCTTCACCCCCAGGTCACTTCCTGTGATGGGGGCTGCCGCCCAGCTCATTCCATGTTTGCAGACACTAAGAGCCTAAAAATCATTGGGGAATATATTATACGATGACATATGAAGTTGTACAGTACTTAAGTCCAAAGTGTGATGTGTCTTCTGTTTTTTAGAACTCTTAGTTTGAAGCTTTCTTTAACTTTTTTTTTCTCCATTGAATTATTTACATTTCCTCTTGCTTGTTTTCTGTTCATGTTTACCTGAATCTAGTTTTGTTTCTTTTTCTCTTTTGTGAATATACAACTGTGTTCAGATTCTTGACTGTGACTGTGGTCAGTTCTTTTCTTAACACTGCCTATGTTTTATTAGCAAGTTTTTTAGTTTTTATTTGCATTTTTCTGTGGATTTTTTTTTTTTTGTGTGTTATTTTGAGCAGTTCTCAGGCACAAACACACTCACCCCACTGGTTTGGTCAGGAACTGAAGAAGAAAGAGTTTGATGAGCTTCTGCACTGAGGTTTAGACCCATAAACTCATTCAGCTCAGGGTACAACCTGCTAGAAGTAGCTAAAGAAAAAGACAGACGACATAAAAAAAAGTTCTAAGCTAAGTGAGAAAAATATGATAATTCACATGTACTTCTTTCTAAGAGTTTTCCAGCCCTGAATACATCAGTTTTGAAATTTTCATAATCCATAATCCACAGTCCAAGGCTGTAATATATTAACTAACGCTTCAGTTTAGAGACAGTTATAACTATTCACTTATTAGAATGCATATTATTAGTATATAAATACGTTACAGCACATATGTCTTATGCATAAACATATTTTAGATACGTTAACCATACCCCATAATTAACTACAACCTTACTGTTATAAAGCAGATTCATTAAAGCAAATTAGTTTATTGAGGCAAAAGTAGTTAATAGTAAGAAGAGGTTCCCAAACTAAAGTGTGAATATATGTTTGAAAGCCCCTTTTCTGTCACAAATTATACATAGGTGCATGATCTGATTCTTACCCATCTCTTCGAATTTTGAATCATTGTAAGGCTCAGGTTCTGGAGGAGGTAAAGCCTTTAATGGGCTTGCAGTAGGAGTGTTCTGTGCCTACATAAAATGGGGAGTTAGCATTTTGGATACACATACACATACATACATACATAAACATAAATAAATAAATGTCCAACCTTCATGAACTTATCCACCTTCATGTCTTCTAGAGATGGATACAGTGACATGGTTATTCTGTGTTGTGCGAACCGATGAATTTCCTGAAGAAATGTTAATGTTTAGTTATTGTTACAATGGAAATACAATTTACAGTCAGAAATGTAGCTCATACAATTATTATTATTAGAAAATTTTAGGCCTAATGATGTTGTTGTTTATTTATTACTAATTTATTTTTTAACATTTCCTTATTTCCACACTTCCATGTGTGTCTATCGCAGACCCATATTACTCCACAATTTTGTCGAGGACAAGCTAATTTTCGCTTTATAAAGATACTATGACAACACACACAGGCTATTAGGTTACTGGTCGTTCGCGCAAGGAAGGTTAGTTTCTTGAATGCAGAAAATGCACGTCATTGGAATACTAAAGAAAACATCATTTACGAGATTATAATTAATAGCGATGCTTAATATTTATGCAGTACATACTAGCTGTTACCGTGACAAATCAACGTTAGCTCGTTTTTTGCCGCTTTGTAATGCGGCCAGGATGATGCGCACTCACCTCACCTCACGCTGCAGAAGTATAGGCTGTAAACACACGAATGAAGTAGGCTATTATTCAGTGTTCGTCCGTCCGCTTTATTTGATAGTAAACGTTTGGCAGCTGATTTAGTTCACTGGATCTCAGAGGTAATGAATGTTATGTCCTATGGTGTGCTGCTGGATGAGGGAAATGCAGTCTCGCGCGCAAGTCAGCAAATCTCCCTTGAGTGAGCGCCCTCGTTCGACTAAAAATAGCTTAACTCGCGGTACATCAGGAACAGCATTGGACTGTGCTTTTCTACTGGACTGCAACAGTTTTGCATAATAAATTTTTTTATAATAATAATAATCATAATAATAATAGGCAACGAGACAAGTACTGCAATACAATAAACAACATTTTCATTTTATTTCATTTCGTTTCATGAGTCTTCTAAAGTATTGGTTTTACTGGTTTTGAGAAGAATAATTTTACCTTACAAAGGCTAAGTAAAATACATGCATAGGCTAAGACATAGCAACCTGATACACACACACACACAGATAGATGTTTGTGTGTGTTTCTGTGAATTTTGGGTACTTTGAATAGACTTCTTTTACTTTTATACTTACGAACAAATATTTTCTATCCTCCCTAAAAAATCAGCCTGCATTGTTACACTTTCTGATAAACATCATTTACTATTTTTAATTTTCCCACCACTTCTGTCAAAAATTTCAAGTTTAATTTCAAGTACCTTACTATACATTTAAAATGCCACAATGTACAGTACACTCTCACACACACACACACACACCCCTAAAAGTGGCACAGGCTACCTTACAAAAAAGGCCATTGGCTGTTTATGGTCATTTACTTTTTTATTTGTTTTAAGATTTCATTTATGTGCAGGCATAAATATTACCATAATTTATGATAGTACAATGTTAAAAATTACTTTCATGTTAAATTACAGTATATTTCAAGTTTCACTTTTAACAGTGGGATTTCTCTTGTATCTAACTGCAGACCTTTCTTGTAAACTCATAATTCTCTGTTAGTTGCTTGCCATTATTTTGACACGTTTTCATTTATCATGCTTCTGACAGGACTAGATCTAAATTTTGAATATAATTGTGCAATGTCAAATAGCTATAAAAGGTTCATCAGTCAAACTTAAAAAAATTACTGCAATAAACTAACACATTTCTCAAATGACACAAAGACAATTTTATTATGTGAATTTACGTTAAAAAAAGAACATTAAATTACTGTTATGTTTCACAGTAAATTTCTTACTGCAGTAATTTCTTGTACAATTATTCTCTTTTTAATAGTAAGAGGTTCACCCACCTTTTTTCACACTTTTTGTTTACAATCATGCGCACCTGATCTATCTCAAAGAATGCATTTTACTGTATAGGCAAAGAGTAAAAAATACACATTTTCATCATACAGAAGCTGTATTGTTTTACTATTGTGCTGCTGATTTATTAAGCCCATTTGTGCGAAATGCTACATTTGCATTAATTTCAGTCCATCATACAAACAAATCAAATCATCACTTAATATATAGAAACTAAAGGTTGTCATTTCACATGTGCAACAGTATATGACAAAGATCTTCATGTTCCATCTTGCATCTTATGCTTTCCATCCATTTCCTGTTATGCGGGTGGTGTTGGTTTTTCTTCTGTATCTGAGAAGGACATCTCGTGATGGTGGCAATATACCCAGGCCTGCACGAGTACTGTCTGGAACCGGAGCGGCATCAGGGTCACTGAGCTGTAGTTCATAATTCCACAGTGTCAGTGCGAGGAACTGTTTAATCTCATTTACTGCAAAAAAACGGCCAGGGCACTCGCTAGCACCAGAACCAAATGGCAACAAGAAATGCTTTAGTCTTCGCTCATTTTTATAGAAATTGCTCTTTTGTTGACCTTTTTCATCCAGGAAGCGGTTATATTTGAACTCCTGGGAAACAGAGAAACATTGCAGTATCAAAGTTACTGCTGAAAGTGTCTTTATAATTACATTAAATGCATTGGGTGACATATTTTATAACAATTACATGCTGTATCGTAAATGTGCAATCTTTGCAACCTTGTATACATTTAGGGTAATAAGTGCAAGCTGCATACATGCTGCTTCTATACTTCCATAAATAGCCATTATTAGCATAATTACATTCTAAATATTATAAGTATTCTACAAATGGAAATTATCTGTCTTGTAATTTGAGAGAGCTCACTGGTTAATCAAAAATAATTGACATAATAAGTTTGAACACATACTGTAGGGTTGGGGTAGATTTCAGGATCCAAGTGTATAAGTTGGGGGTAAAGAGCAATGTAGTCTCCTTTTCTCACAGCAGCTGTCTGACCTGAATCCAGTGTTAGTGTAAAGTCATCACTGGCAACACGTATCATCATGGAGGCACTAGACAGGCGAAGTGCTTCTTCAATTATACTTTCTGAAAACAAACAAACAAACAAAACATCAATATGTTATAAATATAATTTTTATGAAGCTTCAAAATAATGGCCACTATCAATATCCTCATTACTCTGCAGCCCAAGCCTGTTTGTCCACTGAAGCTAAGCAGGGTTGAGCATGGTCAGTAAACTAGGTTGCTGTTGGTAGAGAAGTTAGTGAGGCCAGCAGGGGGTGCTAACCCAATGGTCTGTGTAAGTCCTAATATACCAGTATAGTGACGGGGACACTATACTGGCAAAGAGCATCGTCTTTCAGAAGAGAGGTTAAACCGAGGTGCTGACACTCTGTAGTCTTTAAAAATCCCATGACACTCATCGTAAAGAGTAGGTGTGCAATCCCGGTGCCATATTCCCTCCACTTGCCCTTGTTTATTATAGCTTGCCAATAACCC
>JAUCMT010000134.1:26089347-26099738 GCA_032357475.1 Enteromius thamalakanensis | reverse complement strand
TAAAAATGACACTCCCATGACACTCATCGTAAAGAGTAGGTGTGCAATCCCTCCTGTGCCATATTCCCTTGCCTGGCACTTGCCCTTGTTTATTATAGCTTGCCAATAACCCCCATTGACTAGATTGGCTCTCTCTCTCCTCTCCACCGGCAGCTGGTGTGCTGTGCCATTGTCCCGTGGCTACCGTCACATTATACAAGTGGATGCTACACAATGATGGTGGTCAAGGAGAGACCCCCTCACATGATTGTAAAGTGCTTTAAGTGGAAATACACTATAAAGCGCCATATACGTACGTAAATGCTTCATTCATTCATTCTTTCATCCACCAGTATTAACAAACGTGAAAGAGCCAGGATACAATTTGTCTTTATTTGCCATTATATAAGCCTGTAATACTTTGTACTTATACTTTTGGCTATTATAGTTGAAGCTGACATTTAACAAAAAGAGTTGTTCTTTATGTCATAATGAAAAACGGCTATTGTTGCGCTTTCTTCTTCATGCAAGAATGATGTCGATTGCTACTTTCCAGGTATACATTACACCTAAAAAATAAGGTGTACTAGTATTGGCAGTGGAAAAGCAAGACGGATCAAGGTGTTCCATCCCGAATCATACTGTACTTTGCTGTACTGACCCGTACCGCTCAGTGAAAAAAATGAACCATAAAAAATCACCTACCTAATACAGCCATAGAGTCCAGCTGCTCTCTGGAGAGGCAGATTGTTTGGTCCTGGTTTATTAATTGACCTGACAAAACCCTATTGACCTCTGTGCAAGCAGCAGTGAATGCATCCACAGATCTGAAGGTAAGAACGCACAAACATAAATGTACACAGATTTACACGCTTTAAGATCACAATTCAAAATCTGTGCTCTTGTACCAAAGGTTTGGAGGTTTAACTGGGGTTTCAAAGCAGATGTCTTTCTGTTCTGTGACATGAATCAATTTCAAACATAGGACATAGGCTCTCATAAGAATATATAAAAATTTTTTATGAACAATAACATTTTAGAATGTATAAATATCTTGTACCCTCAACTAAATGAGTGGTAACACAAATTACTCAGCTAAAGTGTATGCATGTGGTAACAAATAAGAAACGCATTTGTATTTACCAGTCGTGCAAGCATTATAATTATAGTGTACATATAGGCACGTGTGGGTAAGAATGGTCACTTACAGGTAATGCCTGTACTTGGTAAATAATTAGATAATTTACTGTATTAACTAGTGCATATACATGGTAAATATGCATAGTACTTACGGACAAGTGAGTACAAACAGGCACGTCCTTACAGTATTCGTAAATGGTGAATGAGACACATTACTGTACATACACATTACATAAAGCAGAATCTGGTTTTGCAGAGTTCAACATGTTCCAATCTTTGTTGTCCCTGAAACAACATTGTGATTTGCCAATCAGATCTGATCTGATCTGGTGCCTGTACATCACTGTTATTCATCTATCATCAAATCTAAATTTAAGGGAATTACTCATTCAGCCTAAGGTTAGGTTTAGGTGTAGAGGTGGGGTTAAGACTACATTAAGATTAAAATGTTCCAGGGTCAAAATATGTTTTTAGCTGTTTTTATGTCTCATTTAGCTGTCAGTACAAAATATTTAACATTTATGTACCAGGGACATGCAAATACTGTAAAATCAAATGCTACCGCCTTGGTAATGTGCCAACTTACCTCAGTGTGTAGTACAGGCTCCAGAAAGCTGTTGGCAGAGTATTAGCCTGTGATGCCCATAGCATGCACACATGTGTCCTTGCTTTTCCAGTTTCATCCAAATGCATGCGGTCAAATGTGTCCATTCTGCGCTGAATCAGATCTGAGATGCATTTCCGGTGATTAAGCTTTTCATGTAGCAGTTCCTCTGCTAAGGCTTCCCTTGCTCGCCATGCTTTTCCACACAGACCAATAGGAACCCCTGCAGCCAATACAGGCAAAGCATGATCAAATGCCAAAAAGTCTTGCACCACTTTCTGCATGGATGTTCTGGTGCCTGACATGTCATTGGCCTGTAGAAACCCTGCATCCTTTCCAAACAGAGTAAGAAACCCTGCCTCAAACATAATGCGGTTTGTGAAGCTCTGAAGACCCTCTTCAAGCCAGTCATGCTCATATGGTAGACCACGTTCCAAAACCATCTGAAGATTGCCTAGCATGTTCTCTGTTAGCTGCTGAAGTGATAGGCCTTGAAGTGTCTGTCGAAAAATGCTGTGAACTTCCTTATAACTCTCACTGAACAGTGAAGAGCTAAAGTCAGCATGACCAAAGACCTGTGTTTGTGTGAAAGAAAAAAGATAAAAAGACATATAAGAAATGGAGGCAGATTATCAGGATCAAACCCAGTTATCAGTCAATGTTTTACTTTTACATTTATTCCATTATATTTAATAATTGAAATGAGGAACACCAAAACACTTTGTCATAAGGTCCCACAGTTTGTGAGTTCTTGACTCCAAAGGGGGTCTGTCATTGTATGGAGATAAGCTGAGTCTTCTGAGCTTCTCCTGAGAAAACCAGAACTGCACATTCAGCAGAAACTTCTTGCCTTTTATCATGTAACTTAGGTTTCCAGCTCTGGATAGCTGCAAAGTGCTTGTGTTTTTGCCAACATATTGCATTCAAGGGGAAATCACTGAGTTTTCCAAAAAAGTTTAAACATTATCCAGAGTCCATTAAAAATACATTAAAATCCTTAAGTGATTTTATGCGGCATGTCTGAGAACTCAGTTATCTCTAGAGTTAGTGCTTCACACACCTGCCCTTCCTTTCTAAACAGATAAGGAAGACATCTGTTCTAGAGAGTATTCATAAAGTTCCATGACTTGTTCAGACATGCAGTTTCATCATGGATATCAACTTTATCAAGCTGAATGTGCTACATAGCTCAACTTTTGTTCTTGAGGTCAATGATTTGTCTGATACCTGTACTGACTTGAAATGACATGCATATCAGTTGAAGGAGAATAGGAAATTACTATCTGTGTCCATGCTTAATGCATTTGTAGTGTAGGCCTAGTAAAAACGTAAAAGTGAATTGAAAGAAAAAAGAAAAAAAAACACAAATACAGGAACGTTTTGCAAGAACAAACTGGGCATCTCCTCATTCATTTTTTGTACCTTTTATCAATTAAATGTCATAGTTAATTAAGAATCAATACTCTCTTGATCTAGGCTTGTTTCATAATACCCCACCCCCTCATATTTAGTTACTTACCCGGTGTGAAAAACCAACAGCAAACTTCTGAAAGTCAAGATTTTTGCTTTGCCGCATCACAATGGAGAAAGAAAAAGGGTCTGTTACAAAAGTGAAGTACTTCCCAGCAATCTTACATGTGAAAACATTCCCGTATTTTTTCTGAATATCTCTTAAGAAACCTAAAGGGTTTGAAACATAATCCATCGTGACTCCAATAAATGGCAGCCAACCAGTAATCAATGGAGGCTCCCCTTTTCTCCTGTAAATAGACACACAATGACAGAGAGCATATGTAGCCATTAAACACACACACACACACACACACAGATATATATATATATATATATATATATATATATATATATATATATAATCAGATAGGATTTTTTAAAATAATAAACTTTTCACATTTCCTGTATGATATGAAGTAATGTTCTAATAGCCACATGCATTATGTCTGAATATCTGATGTTTCTAAGATAAAATATATATTTCAAAATTAAAATTCAGCATATTTAACCAATATATAACACACCACATAATTGGAAAAAAGTTTTTGCTATGTTTGTTTTGTTGTATTGTAGCCTAATCCTTCTGTTGTAATAGTAATTAACAATTTACCAGGAGCACCATACGTGATATCAAACTTTAGCCTGTTTACTTGTTTTACTGCACGTACGAACGTTAAGCTTGCGTTACTCAAGAGAGACGTCTGTTAAAGACCGCTAGTTCATCTCACCTTTTCCGTGAGTGGCCGCATATCCACACTATCCATAATGTAAGAAGAATCGTCGTAATAACCACAAGAAAGGTGGCCATTTCGGGTAATCTGCGTTTTGCTTTCCCCCCTAACTACATTTTGTTTGTTCCCTGACCTCGCCTTTAGACGCGCCCCGCAGCAGGCTTGACGCAACACAGTGAACACACACACACGGGCGAGCTCGCGCGCACGCACACACCCAGGTTTTCACAGTGGTATTTTATACTGTACAAACGGCATTTTCCATCAAAACTCCTTTACATATTATATACGTCTTGTAAGCTTGTTTCCTTATGAGACCTCAAAATTTACTGCCATTACTACTATTACACTTCATTGCTGAAAAGAAAAAAAAAAGACAATTTAATGGTTATAATGGCAATTGTATTGCTTTAATGGAATCTACATTTGTGTCTACTGCTATGTGAAGGGTTCTATTTGTGGATGTTACTGTAAATCCTATTTAGGAAAATGCCCAAAAACACTACAAAAAGGAATTTTGTAATGGTTTTACTGGAAAAAAACTAATAATGGTATTTTAATGGAAACCATTAGAATTTCTGTGATGGCCTATACTAGGCTTATGTTTTTTTTTTCAAGCAGGGTTATTAATTATGAATAGATGATTTTAATTTATGAAATAATAAAAAAAAAAATGTAAAAAAAAAATATATATACTTTTTTTTTGAGACCTGTTGATATTTTGTAATCTTTTACATTTTACATGTGAATTAAGGGCCTAAATAATCTTTAGAGCCACATTGTAGCAATCTTATTGAGTCAGTTCAGAGGCAGTTAGTGGTCAGACATTTAGACATTTCCTGAAAACAATAAACACTTTTTTTAACAGTAACTTTATGTGGTTAGCTGCAACATAATATATCAATAGTTTAAGGAACATAAAATTACTGTCAACAGTTCTAAATCTAAATCAAAAAGTGACTGCAGGTCTATGGAAGCCCGTTTCCACCACTGAATAAAAAAAAATTCAGAATTGTGAAATCTTGGAATTATGACTTTATAATTCAAATTGTTTGATATAATGTCTCTATTCTGACTTTTTTTTTCTTAGAATTGTGAGATACAAACAATTGTGAATTAAAATCTCTGATAAAGGAGTCTGAAGCGAGCAAATCCATATGCAGGTTTTTATTTAAAGATGTGGTTATAGAGACAGGCAGGGTCGAGCAACAGCAAACAGCTGTGGCATAACCAAAACACAAGAATAGTTAAGACAACAAGCAGGAGTCAGTCGATCGGTAAGCATTATCCATGGGGCTAAACAGAGAGAGGTAATTCAGACAATCGAGTAATAATAATTCACACAGAGGCAAAGAGTATCCAAGAGGCTTGACAGAAAGGCTACATTTGAGGTACACACGCTGCGTCCAAACTCGAGAAAACAAACAAGATCAAAACTAGAAAACAGAATGGCTTAAGGTAGCTACTGTAATAGCTGAAACAATACTTGGCGTGGAACAGTGTGTGGAAAAGCTATTTATAGTGTGAGAATAGCTTGTTATTAGTGGAATCAGGTGTGCTTGTGTTGTCAGTACAGTGTTTGTTGAGTCTGCTGCAGCTTTGCTCAGTTTAAAAACTAAGGCAGTTTTATTCCTAACAAGAATATGTATTATTGATGAGCACTCTAAACATTGTAAATACAGTTTGAACAATAACACTTGTTATGTTGTCTGTCAGTGTTCTTTTCGACTTTTGGACTTTTATTATGACGTTTCTCCCTCTGTTCCTATGCCCCCTCTGTGGTGTCTTCGCCCAGCTTGTTAGTTTCCATGCCAATTGATCAGCTCTGCTCCATTGTTTATCCCATTGTATCTCCTTTATAAAGTGTTCATGTGTGTTTGTGTTCATGCCCATTCATGTAATGACCTCTTTGACCCTGTTTGGATTATTGCTCTGGTTTGCCCTTAATTACACTGTTTGCTGATCGCCGGACCCTCGCTACTCATCTGGATTCCCCTTGTATGCTGTTGCATCCTCTGTTCTCGTTTGCCATTGCCTTGACCCAGCCTGTAAGACCATGCCTCTTTATAAAAGCTTGCATATGGATCCGACCACTGGCAGTTTTAGGCATGGGCGAAGGGGGCAGCCACCCGGGGCAGCATTTTTTCATGACAAAAAAATAAATAAATCATCTGCGCCCCTAAGCTGTTTTCTATTATCTATCATAGCCTTCCTTTGACTATGGCGTTTAAACTGCCTAGTTTCAAATCTAGGAAAACCATTCTTGTGAGGGAGCGTTTCTGCACTGCGAGAGCACACAACACTATGCACGTGCAAAAATGCACTCTCGCGAGAATGCCGCTATGTAGCCATTCTCAACCCCTGCCCATTCGTCAAGTACACTTTTGTGTCTTTGGTTTGGCTCCCTTTGTAACAAACACTATACTGTGCTTACATACAGGTAAATAAAAAAAAATACATGATTACATTCAAATGTACTGTATCTAAAGGTGAAATAAAAGTGTTACTGTACATAAATGTATCCTTTAAACACAAAAAAAAACATTAACACTCGTAGACAGCAGTCTTCAGGAAAAGACACATAGTGCTTATTCAACCATCAGATTATTTACCCTTGCATTGCAAAGGAGTAGACATTTAGCTTCAAATGTATGTTAGCCCTTTCATTCAAAAAGCAGGGCTTCCTGGGATTAAACAGGGTGTTTAATTTTTTTCCATTCAAAACCAAAAAGTGACACGTCTTGGGTGTTCTATAGTTTTTGATATGGCACATAAAAGTGAAACACTTCAGGGGTTTCAAAGTAGTCATTGGATTGGTTTAATTATACAGGCTTTCTGGGAGATACTGTATGTGTGTAACGTTCTTTAACATTCCACCTGGAAACAAAGATACTGTGAGACAGAAAGTCGTTGTGATTACAACTGTGACGACGAGCGCAGGATGAAATAAATTCTGGAATTTGAAAAGTATGTTAAATATTTAAAGCTTACAGCATAGAAACGTTAAAATACATCTGAAAGTTTTATACACAGGTTATTTTGGCAACATTTCCATGCCCCCAAAATGTGATGCTGAAACTTAACAAACTGTAATAGGATGTTTAGCTATGCGAGAGAAGCGGGTGGAGTTTTGGCTGGGTTTTGGCGGGTGGAAGTTTGACTGACAATTTGATGATCCAATGGCATTATAGGCCATTAATCATAACCTGTTTTTATTGCCTTTTATGAGTTAAACACCTATTAAACCCGACAAAGCATTGATCAAAAACACTGTTTTAAAATAATAGCAAAATTTTTTAGAGATACTTTGCATGGCCACTGCATGAACAAACTCCTAATAAAAGACAAAGTGGATAATAAGTGGAAAATTACTTACATTTCAGAATGCAGACTCTCATATCACAATACAGTGTAGCAATCTCATTGAGTAAGCTCAGAGGCAGTTAGTGGTCAGGCTTTAGAAATTTCCTGAGAACTACCTGTATTATGAACTAACAGCTTAAATCAACAATCTTTGTAATATAACAGTTGTATTACAACAGATTAATTTTAAACACACACAAGTTCATCCATTATAGCAGGCATTGTGCAATTAGAATAAGTGTGTCCCAAAGCATAATGCAACACATTTAAAATGATTTCAAAAGATTTCAAATTGTCTCTTGTGTTTATCTTAACATGACACAAAATGATAACCAATCAAATCAAAACCAGTGATGAAAATTACTGAAGTATATATGCAGTACTCAAACAACAGATTTAATCACTTGCAAATTAATTCTGTAGACAGTTGGATTGAAAAAAATAAGATTTGTGAAAAATCGAATTTGTCTGCAGTCTGAACATATAGCCTAACACAGGAAACTAACTGTTAAGATCCAATTAAACACAGATGTGTGTAGTTGGATAGTTGACCTGCAGAAAATCAATAATGAGGTGGCTTTAAAGGTTGTAGATAAAAAAAAAAGAAAGAAAAAAAAGAAGTGGGAACAAAGAATCCTAAACTTTAAAACAAAGAAATATTTCTGAATAAAAGGGTTTTCAGGATGAAATGGTATAATGATGAAATGTGTAATGAACACTCAAAGAACCACCTTTTTAGATTGTGGAATATTAAAAAATAAAAAGGTTAGGGACTTTATAGCTTCTTTGTGTCCATGATGGCATTTTAATCAAATTTGAATAATGTGTTATGAATAACCTATATGTCAAGTCAAGTTACTTTTATTTATATAGCGCTTTTATCAATACAGATTGTAGCAAAGAACTGAACATTATCAAGCATGAGAACAGAGTCATGGTAATGTATAATGATGAGATATGTTAAAAGAATAGTTACCAAAAAACATTCAAATACATTCACTGATATTACAAAAAAAATTCAAATATTCAATGGTAAATATAAATATATATTTATATATATATATATATATATTTATCTTATATATGTGTATAAGTAAGTGTCTATTTTTATTTACAAATGAACCAATACATTTGACAGAAAAACACAGAATTTTTTTACATTTTTGCAGATTTATTAAAAAGTAAAAACTGAAATATGACATGGTCCTAAGTATTCAGACCCTTTGCTGTGACACTCATATATTTAACTATTTCTTCAGATCATCCTTGAGATGGTTCTACACCGTTTGAGTCCAGCTTTGTTTGATTATACTGATTGAACTTGATTAGGAAAGTCACACACCTGTCTATATAAGACCTTACAGCTCACAATGAATGTCAGAGCAAATGAGAATCATGAGGCCTAAAGACCCCAGAGACAGAATTGTGGCAAGGCATAGATCTGGCCAAGGTTACAAAAAATTCTGCTGCACTTAAGGTTTCTAAGATCACAGCGGCTCCCACAATCCTTAAATGGAAGATGTTTGGGACAGAAGAATCTTTCCTAGAGCTGTGCGTTGAAGCTGTTGATCACTGTGGCTGAGTACCAGAGATGCAGTCAGGAGATGGGAGAAAGTTGTAAAAAGTCAACCATCAGTGTAGCTCTCTCTGAAAAAACGGCTGAAGGACTCCAAAGAAATAGGATTTTCTGGTCTGATGAGGCAAAGATAGAATTTTTTGGCTTTAATTATAAGCAGTATGTGTGGAGAAAACCAGAAGGTTTACCTTCCAACAAGACAATGGCCCTAAGCACACAGCTAAAATAACAAAGTAATGGCTTCACAACAACTCTGTGTTTGTTCTTGAATGCCCCAAGCAGAGCACTGATTTAAACCCAACTAAGCATCTCTTGAGAGACCTAATAATTGTTGTCCACTAGGGCTGGGAGATATATATCAAAAATTATATTATACGCATATCATCAGTAAACCTGGTTCTTTGATTAGTGGTAAATCTCCATCAGCTGTTTTCAAAAGGAACACCAACTTAAAAACAGAGCCGTAGATAACTGAGAAGATATGCCACTGAATCAACCGCGAAACTCAAGGCGTAGCTTGTCAGTGATCTACAGCTTATATGCAAAAACTGAAAAATTTAAGGCGTCTGAATACTTTCTGTACCCACTATATATATATAGTGTGGCGAGGCTGCCGCCTCCCCCTAGTATCAACGCCACTCTCGCCGCCCTTCTCCAGGCTCCCAACTAGAGTGGGCGGATGAGAGCAGGGGCGCAGGACTGGACAGGTCTGGTGGCGTGTGATGAGGCGCACCTGGATTGAATGGTGCCCCATCATCGCCGCTATTAAACCTGGTGTCCTCGTGGGTCCAGGAAGGGTGCAGCGGAGTGGACCTGCACGATTCCCAGAAATGCGAGATGCCGGAACCGTGACCTGTTGCAGGCGTGAGCCGCTTAAGAAAGTGAGCCGTAGAAGACATAAGCTCAGAGAGGGAGGCAAGCCGATGAAAGTGAGATCAGCGGCATGAATGGACTCTGCCTCTTCTCTGGAGCCTATCCTTACGAATACTGCCTGACCCTCACCGTCCCATGCAGCACACAAGGACACCAGTTCCCCTTTTATTTTGGACACTTTTTCCCCCTTGGACACTTTATTTTGTATTATTTTATAATAAAAAAGCCTCTTCGAAGGCATGATGTCACTCCCACTGTGTATGTTGTTGGCTTCATCATTTGACAATATATATATAGTGTATATATACACACACAATCTGAGAGGTTATGAATATAACCATGTTCTTTGAGGGAACGAACACTGCGTCCAAAGACGCTATGGGAACGCCTTCATGCGTGACAGCAGTGAATCTGCTGTACAAACATCCAATGAATGGGCACAACATCGTCATGTGATGTCAGACCAGGAAGTATATAAGGCACATGGTGCCTGCCAGCGCTACCTTTTGACTACTGTGAAGAACTGCAACGGCAGGGGGCGCATGAGGTATGGCCTCGTGACGCAGTGTTTGTGATAAGGGGTCCAGGGGTCATCCTCGTGTCCAGACCGTAG
>JAUCMT010000134.1:26057140-26072027 GCA_032357475.1 Enteromius thamalakanensis | reverse complement strand
CTTCGACGGATGTCGATGACGTAGCATCCTCGAAATTCTGGCTTCCGAGGATCCTTCCTTGACATTGAGAAACGCCTTCTGTCTAGCTAGAGGGTCCTGCCCATTTTGGTGGACTTCGTAGCCATAGGCTCATGCAGCACTGTTGCCGAGCATTGGTTCATTTTTAAAAGTATACTGCACAAACCAGTAGCCATTCAGTGAATGTGCACCTGTTGCACCCTAATCTTCGAGGGATTAATGCAGTAGCCATGAGCATAATTGCATTTAGCACTTTTTATACTTCATAGTTACATAAAATAGTTTGCAGTTATCACTTTCAGACAGACAAAAACTAATTTCTGATTTTACTTTCTAAATGGACAGCGTGTGAATGTCAGTGGGTGCGCACGTCTGTGTGTCACTAATATTACTGAAGAGCTTTTGAGAGCGTTAAGAGGAGCAGCAGTCACTCAATGTTCATCTGTCTGCTGATCATCATGCATAAATAAATGCAAGAACATGAATAATGCAGCTGTTCAAAAGAGCACCACTTCATATGACAGACAAACAATGAACAAACAAATAACACTGTCAAAGAGAAACAATGAAAAATGAGTCAGAGTTGGGGGGATGGGGAGAGTAATAGAGTATATGTGTGTATGCCTGCTGAAACCAGCTTTTTACTGTAGTTTTTATAATAATGATATCTGGTCCATGCTGAATGGTGATTAGCTAATTGGTTGGACAGGAAATTGGTGGGGCTGAGATCAATGTGTTAGAACTAGGGCTGGACAACGATTAATCGATTAATATTTAATATATACACATAACATAGTTTTCTTATACATGCATGTGTGTGTGTTTATACATACATCATGATTAATCGTTTCTCACAAATAATTAGAACCTCTAGGTCAAACTATGACGATGGAAGATTGTTCCAATCAAGATCTCATGATGTAGTAGGTGTAACATTGCATCACCACGCATTTGCATGAATTTAAACTCTGTTTAACTTTATTGCATCATCAACATTCTTCTGCTCATGTGACCATCTCTCATACAAAAGACAGAAGTAATTAAATAAGTGACATTGAAAAGAACAAACTTGCAAAGTTTTTAATCAGTGCAACCACCAACAAATCTATCAAGTATAGGTCATTCATTTTCTTTTTCTTTCTCAAAGTTCAGTCTGAGATCATTCCAAGATTATTACAATAATTATTTTTGGTGAGTTCCCACAATGTTAGGTTGTTGTGTTGTCGCAGGAGGTATGTGTTTTGTACTTGATTAATTATGTAATGCTGACCCACTAATTTCAGTACCTAACAGACAGCACCACTCCGTTATTCTCTGAGGTCTGTTTTTAAAATACAGAAAAATATTCCCTTGAGCAAAACGGAACATTATTAACAAAATAAACATAATACAAAGTTGTGTTGTTTATACTGTAGTATAAGGATCATAAGCCCTCAGTGTAATGAGCACTAGAATGAAATTAAATCATGTCCACCCCGCATCACACACGAGCGCACAGTTTGCATGATATGCATTTGAACATTATATTTTATGCTCTCATCAATTATTAAACAACAGAGCATTAGCATGTTTCTAATTTTACCTGTACATATGAAGAATTCCATTTGTCTGTTTAGCTTTTTTGTGTCTGACATGAAAATAAATAATAATAATTTTATTAACTGACTGATAACCTTTTAATTCCCATTAAAGTGAGGTTACTGAATCTAAACATTTAAAAAAAATGTCAGAGTGCCTTTTGCATCTGACAAATATGGGGTAGGGTTTCTGGATCTAGTGCTTCCCAGAGTGCTTTCTCTATGTTCAATATGTCCATTCAGATTTAACTTTTTTTCAGTGGCTGCTGGTTGACTGCTTACTGATTCAAATCCATTCCATCTATAGTTTGGTTTATGGCTTTAGGTCCTCGTTTATTGTAATACTGATAATGTTTGCTTTACACATTAATAATAAATATTCACAAATGTTTTATAAACAGCTGAACATCGTTGCAATTTAGTGTGTCAGCTTCTAGAAAAAAAAAAATTAATTAAATAAATCTTGAAATTTGTGTGCAACTGCATTTAACATTTTGTGTTTGTGTTTTATGTGCCTGCCTGGGTTTTAAGTGAGTTGGTATCAATAGAATGTTGTTGGCTTTAGTAATGTCAGTAAAATCAATAGGCTTTGTTATAGTGAAGAGTGGTCAATAATCACACCTGAAAAGACACATAAAAGCAATGCAAATCAGATTGAAATAATTAATAACCAGCATTCTACTAATACTAGTTGAATGCTACTAATCTACTAATTGTCTCTCTCTCTCTACCTCTCTCTCTCTCTCTCTCTCTCTCTGTGTGTATGATTCAGGGCCGCTGTAACAGAGGGAAGGTCAGGATGATTCCAAGGACCTTGATCAGAAAAGGGGTCTATCATAATAAAGGAGGGTCCCCAGCAAATCTGGTCCATTTCTTTTTAGTCATAACTGAACCAAACAATATATTGTTCGGAAGGGAGTTCTGTGAAGGGCTGTTGGCCCTTAAGTGGCCCACATGTGTCTTTTAGAGCAAGGTATTATTTAACCATATAGACTTGGAGTAGACTTCAGAGTTACATCACTCGCAGCTGTGTGTGCTTTGTGGTGGCAGAAAAACACTGGTAACAAGTGGAAGAAGAATAAAGGAGAAAATGTATTGTATGTTTTCGGAATACAAATCTGAAGATTTTTTTTTCATCCAAGATGCCATTTAACACAGATGTTTAAAAGGACAGACTATAGATGACTATGATGACTCTAATTTTAAAACACAAACAATAGGTATACATAATATTCATATATGCAGTTCATAGGGGACATAATTTATTTGTCCTACAGTTACAGTGTTACGTATTATGTGTGGTCTGTTTTGTTTTGTTCCCCACATGTCTGCCCTTGTCCAAATTTGGAATTCCTGTCCTCGTTATGAGTTTATTGATTAGTCTCCAGTTGTGTTCCTAAGGTGTTTTCAGGTTCACCCATTATGTCCTCGTGTTTATTTAATGTGTTTTTCCTAGTCTCCCTTGTTGGTCCTTAATGTTGTTTAAATGTATACTGTGTGTTAATGCATTAAAAAGCTTTTGTTTACACCTTTGTTCAAGACTGTTCACTTCAACCACGACATAGACCATACAGAGTGAAATATTTAGCATTTCACATAACATATTTTATCTCACAGTTCTGACCATACGTCTATATCTCCTATAGTTTGAAATGTATAATCTGATTTAACTAATCAAGTTTGAGTTTGTCAATACTGAGTAAAAAAGGCAGACGTCTGTGACATAAACTCAGCATTCTGAACCAAGGAGAAAAGAGAAAATGATGAGTTTTTCTTATCAGAATTTTGACATGTAATTTTAGAATTGCAAAAATGAAGTCAGAATGAAGTCTCCATCGCTTCCATATTCTGCTATATAAAAACTTTAGCTTTCTGCCAGCAGATTTTTGCCCACAAAAATTTCACCACTGTTTGCAAACACTAATAGTGGTCTTTACAAAGCTAGTCAGAGCACTCCCCCAGATACTTCCCCCTCTCCATCTACCTGGCCTAGGGTTGCCCTGGTTTTTTTTTTCATTTCAGATAAGTTGTCATTTAAAGAATGCTCAAGGTACGTACTGTATCTTTTTATCAACATTTACTGCTATTAAGAACTGATACTAGCAAAGTTTTTGTTCACTGAGAGAATTTTGACAGAGAATTATTACAGAAGTTCAGTGAAATCGTTCCTAGTTTCTATGTGTGACATTCTGTTCCTGTCTAGTCCTGTCTCCCCCTTTGTCTGTGTCCTTTTGGTTTCGCCTTCATTAAGTTCAATCGTCTCAACTGTTTTGTGCACCTGTCCTCACCTTAGTTCTTGATTTGTTTGCCTTTAAATACCTCTGTCTTTCTGTTTGAATTCATGTCTCGTTGAATGTACGTTGCTGTGTGAACCTCTTTGTGTGTAAGTAACTGTTGCTACCCCGTCAGCATTTTTGTTCTGCTCTGGTTATTATTAAAACATCTGCAACACCAGAGCCATTGGTGGAGGAGGACCTGCTGTTGTGGCCCGACCCACCAGAGCCATTGGTGGAGGAGGACCTGCTGTCGTGGCCCGACCCACCAGAGCCAATGGTGGAGGAGGACCTGCTGTCTTGGCCCAACCCACCTGAGCCCGTGGTAGAGGAGGACCTGCCGCCTTGGCCCGATCCTGCTGTGCCTATTGGGCTTCTTCCAGAGTCGGCCGCGCACCCCGTGCGGCCTCCAGAGCCTGCCGCGCACCCCGTGCGGCCTCCAGAGCCTGCAGCGCACCCCGTTCGCCCCCAGGCTTTGCCACGGCCGGTGCCCGAGCCACTATGGTCTGTTAAGGTCCCGGATCCTGCTCCTCTAAAGACTGTTCAGCCTGTGTGGTCTGCCAAGGCACTTGATCCTGTCCCTCCTAAAACTGTCCAGCTTGTGTGGCCTGCCAAGGAACCTGATCCGCCCTGGAGGCAGATTATGTGTATGGGTCCTGGTCATGCCTCCAGTGCACCCAGCCCTCCCTCCCCTATGATGTTGCTGACAGCACAGGTGCGCCTTTCCGGTAGGGGGGCGTAATGTGACATTCTGATCCTGTTTAGTCATGTCTCCCCCTCTGGCCAGGAAGCATAAAAGCATGTGGAATGCTGTCGGCAGATAGCTTTCTCTCATTCAGCGTAGCGCTCTGTGCTGTGTGTGTCTAGTTTAAAAGTGTCGCCGTTTACAAAGTGTGTGGTTGCAGCACTGGCTCCTCTGGGACTCCGCATACTCAATTATATCGATGACTGGTTGATTCTGGTTAATACACAGTCACTGGGCAAAGTGAACAGACATTGAGATGTCATTCTCGCTCACATGAAATGTTTAGGGTTGAGACTGAACGCCAAGACAAGTGTGCTTTCTTCAGCTCAGAGGACCACTTATCTAGGTGGCCAGTCACTTACTGTCATGCGGTTTAAAAGATTCCTGGGCCTGATGGCAGCTGCATCCATCGTACCGATTGCAGTGCTTTACATGAGGCCCCTACAGTGGTGGCTAAGGAACAAAGGCGTATCCTTGAGTGGAAATCCCCTTAGCATGGTCAAAGTGTCACGCCGAGCAGTACGTGCCTTGAAAATGTGGAGGAAACCTTGGTTCCTGAATCAGAGCCCAGTGCTAGGAGTTCCGACTTGCCGCATAACACTAGCGACAGACACGTCCCTCACTGGGTGGGGAGCGGTCATGGATGGCCGCTCGGCCTGAGGTCTGTGGGGAGGTCGCCATCTCACATGGCAAATTAACTGCCTAGGGATGCTGGCCGTGTTTCGAGCACTCAAACAAATTTTCACAGATCAACACATGTTGTTGCACACTGACAACACGTCAGTAGTCTCTTACATCAACCACCAAGGAGGTCTGCGTTTGCTCCGCTTGTACATGCAGGTGTACCAGATCCTTGTGTGGTCTTGGAACAGATCTCTCTTGCTGAGAGCCATCTATATTCCTGGGCATCAAAACATAGGAGAAGACATCCTGTCGAGACAGGGGCTGAAGCACGGGGAGTGGATGATCCATCCCTAGATGGCGGAGCAGATCTAGAGAGTATTGTACAAAGCAGAGGTAGACCTCTTTGTGATGAGAAAGAATGCGCAATGTCCACTCTGGTACTCTCTAGCTCATCCAGCTCCACTGGGGCTTGATGCCATGGTACAGACATGGCCGAGGCTTCGTATTTCGTCCTAGAAGTTCTGGAGAGAGTGCACTGGGACGCGGTTAGTCTACTACTGGTAACGCCATTCTAGCCGGGCCGAGTATGATCCTCGGACCTGATGGACCTCCTAGACGGCCCTACATGGGAAATTCCAATCAGGAGGGATCACAAGCAAGAGGCACCGTAGTGCACCCTCATCCGGAGTTGTGGAAACTGAGAGTATGGCCTCTGAGAGGGCAAAACTCTTAGCCACGGGTCTCTCAGCCGAGGTTGTTGAGACCATCCTCCAATCCAGAGCTCCATCTACGAGGAAACAACAGTATATGCCCTAAAGTGGCTGTCGTGTTAGAGGCTCTCTGTGGGCCACCTTTCAAGCCCATAGAGGAGATCTCTGATCATCTGCTGACGATCAAGACCACACTTTTGCTAGCATTGTGTTCTCTGAGGAGAGTAGGTGACTTCAGGCCTTCTCAGTGGCCCTTTCATGTCTGAACTTTGCGCTTGGCATGGCCAAAGCCTTCCTGTACCTGCGAGCAGGTTACAGTCCTAAGGTACCTACGGTCACACCTCAGCCAGTTGTACTACAGGATTTCAACCCCCCTCCCTTAAGGGAGCCTGGTCAGCAGAAGCTAATGTATGTGTCCAGTGCGAGCATTGGACAGATACGTCCACAGAGCTGCCCTGTGGAGAAAGTCAGAGCAGTTGCTCGTACTAGACACACTAGATTTGAAAGTCTGGGGGCGTGGGCATGTCATCCCCATAGCGCCTCATCGGTGCGGCTCGAGTTCCTGAAGAGGAACGTCTCTAGGTTGCGTATGTAACACTAGGTCCTCGAAAGAACAAGGCGCCGCATCTCAATACCACATTTTCGCCATACTCTGTTAGCGCTCCACTGCATGACAGGAGCTATCTGCTGACAGCATTCCATGTGCTTTTATGCATCCTGGCCAGTGATGTCCCCCGCCTATGACGTCCCAACTGTTCATTGGCTGATTCTACACACGATTCAGAGCCGTCATGCTGGAGGCGTTCCCAAAGCGTCTCGCCGACACGCTGTCTCGTTCCAGCGAGGAACTAGGGTTACATGCGTGACCTAGAGATGTTTTACTGTTTTATGTCTTTCTTTATAAAACAGTAAGTGTACAGGAAGTGAAGTGCCGATCAAATTCCAGCTAAATTTGGCTTGTTTCCATTTCTCATTAAGGATATTTAACTGGGAGGGGGACAGCAGAAGATTTTAAAAGTCCAAAAATAAGGGCCACCCTAACCTGGGGCCTTGCGGTTTGTATCCTTCACAATAACAGTCACTGCTTGAATATTACTATTTTCACCAATCAGGACAAAAATTCTACTAAACAAGGACAATTGGAGAATGTGCATATTCCTTTCTCACACACACACACATACAGAAATTGCACTGAATGCATATAATGCAGGCAGGGACGGATTACAGAACGGGCCAGTGGGGCTGGTCCACAGGGGCCCTTGGCATGCAGGGGGCCCGTGAACATCTTGGCAGGGGTACGTTTTGTGAACGTTGTGCCAAGGTTTCACGCAAGGGTAAATATAATTATATATTAATTATATATAAAAATATTATTGTAATAATAATTGTTTTCTTCTTTTCTTTTTCTTATTCTTTATATTTTACATTTTTATTATTATTATTATCATCATCATTAATTTTTTTTTTTTTTTTCCTGTTTGCTATTGCACTGTCAGGTGAGGAATAATGGAAAAACACATTTCACCACATAACAACATATGTATGTCATATTTATGTTGAGTTCAGTTACTCCACACTGTGAATGGTTAATCCATGATGTGAAGTATGAAAAAACATAAAATAATAACATAAAACAGTTTGTGTTATTAATTTAGTTTAATTATGTTTGTTTATTTGTAAGCATAATGGAAACCAACCATTTTTTATCAGTAAGCAATTCATAAATATTGCAGACATTTTGACAAACTTATTGCAGGCATAAATGTGTTTTGATAAAAAGAAATAAACTGCTGTCAAGCACTGCACGTTGTGCATGTAGTATTAAGAAAAAAAAATATACCTTTAGGTATTTAGTTCAGCATTTACACACCAGTTTACAATAAATGCATTCGAAAAGTCATAAAACATCACTCCGTGACTTCCACAGTCAATTGCTATTTTTCTCGCATAATATTGTTATCTTTGGTTAGGAAATATATCAGGGAGTGTAAGAATTTTACTAAATAAATTAGCTTATTTTATGCAGTGCATATTGGTTTGTAAGCAGAAATGCAGCTATTCTCTCTCTCTCTCTCTCTCTCTCTCTCTCTCTCTGCCCCCACTCTCCCCAAACACCCGATCCACTCTAGGGAGTAACGCACACTTGTACGTTTAGTATTGACGAGATTTTACATGCACCAAGCAGACAGGAGTAACTGGCACCGTCATGAAGGTTAGTAAATCTGCTAAAATAGGCTAAATGTTTTTGTTTTGTTTTTGGAATTAGGAAAACTAGTTGTTTCTTGTGTTTTAATGGCACTAATTTGAAGGAAACGTTAAGAAAGCATTAAACTGAGTGTAATCTGTAATTTATTTCCCCTTAAGACCCTCACAGTTCCCGTAAGCTCCAGGTGGACACTATTGCTGAGCGCATATCTGACGCTGACTGCGAGCGCGGACTGTGGCGAAGACTGCGCGTACTGCTCACAGCAACTGCCTCTTCAACTCACAAAAATACACTTAATAGTAAGTCTACTGTTTTAATGCACATGTATATATACATAAATATGTGATATGTGTGCATATGTGAAGAAAACGGGATGAAGGTAGGCTACTTATCTGAAATTCAATTCCGTAGAAATACAAAATTATACATTTATATTGAATATATTAAAATTATCAATGTCTCGTGAATTGAAGCGTATTAATGCCAAATAAATTCCTATTATTTTAAAGTTATTTGGATACGTTTACATAGGCTTAATCTTTTTATACTATATTTGTTTAAAGAAAACAAATTAGGTAACTATAATTTCATTAATTTCTACAACACTCTGGAAAAGCTAAATTATCAGATATTCATTGTAAAACATTATTAAATTAATTTATAAACTAATTCGTCTAATGAAGCATCAACTATGGCTTAGAAAAGGTCGAATAGACAGTCGTTATTTTTCTAAGAACAGTTCAAATAGGCCTATTCATATGTTTATATGTAGGACAGGATCCGTGATGGTTATTTTCAGCAGTGGAAATACTGTGAATATAAAATCTTACAAGGTCGGGTAGAAATGTTTTAATAGATTTTGAGGTCATGGTCTATTAATGCGATCAAGAACTGATCTGAAAAAAAAGGCTGAAATCGTGAAATGCACCAGAATGTTATGGGACAGACCACCACTAGGCTGCACTAATCGACTCCAATCGAGTCCAAACTGCGTAGTCGGAACAGAAAGTGTTTTCTGTTGTTAACCACCTATTGCTCAAAAAAATAACGGTGTGATCAAGAAATTTAAGTATTAAGTATTTAAATAAATGTCATCAATTGTAACATTTTTTGCCAAAATAAATTAATGTGAAAATATTTATTGTTTTTCTAGAAAAAAAAAAAAAAAAAAACGATAATTAAAAATCACATATTTTTCAATTTTGGTTGAACATATCATGAATGTGTTATTGTCAATGTGTGAAAATGTAGGCTAATGTAAACAGAATTATACATTTGTTGTCCTGCTATTTGTGATTGCTATGGACTTTGTTAGTTTCAACTTGTTTTTGTTGTTTCCTGATTTTGCTTCTGTGTCTTGTTAATTTAATGTTAATGTTAGTTAATTGTTTGTTCATTTGTGTCTGTTTCATTTAGCAGTTTTTTTTTTTATTTTTTTTATTTATATTCATTTTGCCTTGTTTTGCTCGTTTCTGTGTTTCTTTGTACCAATGTTTTGATGTACTTTTTTTATTTTGTTATACATCGTGGTCTACACCGAATCGTTCTGGCTGGCAATGTAAACTTGGAAGGATTGTGTGCTTTAACACTCACTGTAGTGGTCTGTTTCTCTGCTGTGGTGCCCTGATCAGCCAACACACCTTGGGATCTCATTCTCTGCTGAGGTGATCTTCTCAGTCATAGTGGTGTCTGGCATTGTTGTGGTGTTCTGGTGTTTTGGCCAGCACCTCCGTAGTCTCTTGCACTGCAGGGGTGATCTCTGCTCCACTGTGGTGGTCTCCTGCTCCCCAGTGGTCTCCTCTTTCTCCATTGCCCCAGAGTCCCAATCCTGGCCCATTGGCTGAAATGTATTATATGGCATATTATATTACCATATTATCATTATATCTTGACAATGTGTCTGGTCTTGTTCTTACATGGAGGTTACATTTCATCTCACATCGGCCTTATATATTTCCTGGTTCCGACATTAAAACAACATTAAAGAATGAGCAACTGGATACTGCTCTCTCCATGCTTCTGAGTTGGCTATGTTATATTGTATAAAAAATTATGTTTGTTTGTTGTTGAGACGAGGGTATTTGTGTATTTTGTTCAAATTCAGTATGTCACTCTGCATTAGTGTTTCCATGGTTTCCTAAAAGCTTAGCACACACTCCACACCTACTCATCCCCATATCACCCAAAACACACTCATTAATTTGCATATTGCCCAGTTATGAATTGGGAGATGAAAGCTGAGGGAGCAAAAAATGTATGTTTGAGTAACTGTTTCATATCCTCTTTTAACATTATTGTCCGGGCAAAAGAGACATCCTGTCTTTTCTAACAATTTTCTGTATGTCCCATTGACTGTATTTTCACGTTTTTCACAGGAATGTGTGGTGGAGTGTGAGGAGCATCTGAATGCAGGCAGCTCTTGGAGTTTGTGCAAACGTTTTATGCAGAATGCTGATAATATCCCTGAGGGTAACCAGGCATCCAGAGAAACGGAATATTTGGACACCCAACAGCACCCAGTAGACAAAAAATATGGTGGCTTCATGAAGCGGTATGGGGGTTTTATGAAGCGTTATGGAGGCTTCATGAAGCGTTATGGAGGATTCATGAAGAAGACCTCAGAGCTCTATGGGCATGAGCCAGAGGACGTTGACCATGGCAGAGCAATCCTGACTAATCATGAAGTTGAAATGCTGGCCAATCAAGTTGAGTCTGATGGCGAGAGAGAGGAAGAGGCTCTGACAGACATACTTGATTCAAAGGGAGAAGCACAGGGTGTAAAGGGTATGGCAAAACGTTATGGGGGCTTTATGAAGAGGGGACAGCTTTATGACCTGGAGAGTGGGGTTAAGGCACTACAAAAACGATATGGTGGCTTTATGAGGCGTGTAGGCCGACCACAGTGGTGGCAGGAGTCTAAACGCTATGGAGGCTTCTTAAAACGCTCCCAAGAGGAAGATGAAGATGAAAATTCATCAGAGATAGAAAAGAGGTATGGTGGATTCATGGGATATTAAGATGGTGTTTTCTGCTATGCCCTAGTTAATTTCCTCTCTAGTCCCTTAGATACCACCTGAGAACCTGAAAGAGGAAAAACGCTTTAAATGCTCTCATAATGTTTTAATAAAGTGTTTATGTCTTTATTGTGTGTAATTTTATGTAAATGAGACCTATTAAAGACCTCAAAGACCATGGATCTATTGTCTTAACAATGCATATTGAATCTGAATTCAAATTTAAATTTACAAGTTGAGTAGCAGATAATAATCAGTATGACCTACTTCTGACAAATGCTGTATCACAACCATTTTCCTTTTAATCAACACTACAATTCTAGTTTGCATGAGACATTCATTCAGCCTTGAAAGAAGGAAATTTTAGAGAAAACAAGACAGATATTTACTTCTCCATTTCATTGTGATTATTCCTTTATGACACTTGTCTTTTACACAGATGTATATTTTTTGGGTACCAGTCTGAATATTGTCATTTGCTGTATAGCTTGAATAAACTGCTCGAAACTGCACTAGAATGTGCGTCATGAATAGAAATGCCTTTTTTTGTCTACGAGAAATCAGCATTTTCTGTGTGAGGTTTGTGCATCTGGACCAAACATGTTTATTTTAAAATGGTGTAATGGCATGTTCTATTATGGGAGTATGAAGTGAAACTCTTCTGCTAATGACATGACTATTATAAAACTCATACAATCCAGGCAAGAGGTAGTACACTTTCAGGGGGATTTGTGAAGCCATTTTCAAAAATATAATTCTACATGGAAAATTCTCCATGCAAGGTCTTTATTATTCAGATTACAGATTAAGCACCACTAGTGTGAGTGCGGAAGCAATAAATACCGCATGTTATTACTGTCTCTGAATCTCTTTTACACGTGGCATAACCAAGCAGTGGCGGTTTTACATTGAATTACTCCCTGGGTGAGACCCCCTCTTAGCGCCCCACTCCCTTTTTTTCTCCCTTTTAAAATTTCAAATAACATCAGATAGGCATTTCTTTTGAGTAAAGTTGAAAGAAATAATAAATAAAAAAAAATTAAAATAAAGTATTGGGTAGGGTTAGGGAGGGCTTTCTTTTCCCAATAAAGGTGTCAACCATGGCATCTATTTAATGATGTGAATAAAAAATAAAAAAATAAAAAAAATAAAAGACTTGCAATAAGTGGTATAAATATCAGAAAATGCTATGTGCACTTGGTGAAAATAGCAGCTAAAAAATAATGGTCCCAAAACTTATCCATATTGAATCGTCAGATATGAAAATTATGTAGCAATAATTGATTGATGTTTGACACAGTGAAGGATAGTGTATGCCGTTATGTTTTTTTTTAAAGATTGGCTTAAATTTGTTATATGAAGACATAATTTTAAAAAATTATTTATTGTATTTTAAATTGTTGTATTTTATAATTCTCAATTATTGAAATGACTAGACTATTCATTCTTTTTTTATATTTTATACCTGATTTTTATATTCTGCTGCAATGTATTGATGTAGTATTGTTGTTTATAAAGGATTAATAATTAATAAAAAAAATAAAAATAAAAAAAAACACCCACACACACTATTCCTAAAGCCATCATAAGCGGTATGGGTTAAAAATTATCAATCACAAGAGTGGCGAGATCTGATCTTTGATCCCCGCCTCCAAAGTCTCAAAAGTGTACTTGACGAGCGAGCAGGGGTTAAGCAGTTAAGAGAGAGCAGAGGCTTGAGCGAGCGCTACTTAGGGTGTACTCTCACTAGGCATTACGATTGTCCCCCCTCCCCCCTCCCCCTCTGGACTGCGCTCACAGTCCGTGGTGGTTCACTGCCCTCTCACTGCCTGTTGTTAAACAAATATTGCACCTTTGCCGTAGACCGAAGCGACCCTTTCAGAGTACACCCTTAGCACCATTCTCGCGAGAGCACATTTTTGCATGCGCACAGTGTTCTGTGCATTCGAAGTGAAGAAACACTCCCTCACGAGAAGAGAGTTTTCCACGCACGTCTTGTTTTTATGTGAGCTAGATATGAAACTAGGCTATATAAACGTCATAGTCAAAGGAAGGCTAGATAATAGAAAACCGCTTAGGGGGCGCAGATGATTTTTGCCTCAATTAGTGCTTGTGCTGCCCCCCACGTGTCATGAAAATATGTGCCCTGGGTGGCTGCCGTGTTTGCCCATGCCTAAAACAGACACTGTAACCAAGCCAAAGTTCTCATGTTTTTGATCCTAAGCATAACCATTACTTTAACCCAGTGATTGCTAAACACGTGTTCTGTCATGCATTAATTTAAAGTCTTGTACCTGGTATTAAAGATAGCATTAAAAAATCAACGGGGTTTCAAGAAAGCTGTAGGTTCTCCATAGTTATATCAGTAATGAGAAATTATAGTAGAACCAAATCGCACTTTGATTCCACTAATTGTCACATAAGGGCTATGAAATGCAATTATCAAGACATGATACAGGCTAACCATTGTTCTGTGAATGTGAAAAGATTCAATGTGAAGACTTTATTATCATTTCACCGTATACATGTGGGAGACGAAATGGCTAGAGCTCTGGATCTACAGTGCAGACATACAATAGTGCAATCGTAGGACTAGAATTTTTTAAATAAATAAAAATGAAAATAGATCAAATAAAAATAAGACAAAGACAAAACATTGTACAAGACAAGAACAAGAACAGTGCAATCAGACAATATAGTGTTGTAAATGTTCATGGGTATCTTTTATATAATGTTTATTTGGATTGCAACCAAATTACTAAATGCATTTTAAAACCAAGGAGGAGGCTAACTGTAATGAAATAGCATCCACCAACATCCACCAGACGAAAGCATTTACCAAGATCTTCGCTTTAGAATACAGATCCAAATAATCAGTAATTCCCTTAGAAGGATGTAGTAACAATTGGGTAACTAGTAACTGGTTACATGGTTCTTATTGTAGTTATTAATGAAAAAGTAATCCTAAAGTGTAGAATATTAAAACCATTCACAAGATACACACAGTCAGTGCTTAATGGTTAGATTCAGAATTGTAACCAAACTGGGATTGCAAGTGGGGGAGTGAATGGCAGCACCCTCTTCCACCCTCAATTTCACAACTATGGTGGAAATCGGGTCCAAGTCAGCTATTAAGTAATGTAAACAGTCAAATTTGTTTATAGCAGCAGATACAATGTTAATATAGCTAATGCTAGTCATTTGTCCAGCCTACTTATTGTTTAGTTTTGCATGAATTATTATACCTTCTCTTTTGTCTCTGTGAAGAGTGAAAAAATATGAAGTTACCGATTGGTTAATAGTAGCCTACTACTAGTGTCATCTCTGTGCTATTACTTAATAGGAGTTTCTTGTTAGTTAACAGTAGGCTAGTTATTAGATTGTTAATATGACGTTTCTCATTTCCTTTGTAGTTATTGATTAATGACGGAACCGTATTCTAAAGTTTTACCGATTTGCAGCCTAAACGAGTTTCACCACCATAATAAAACGAGCTGCCTGTAACTTTCACTTTACTAATTTATTCAAAGCAAACGATGAAGATTAAATTCAATAGTAGACGCCAGTTTATTGTCTCTTATGTGCGCGTTGTTAAGGAAACTCGCGGGCATCAAATGGTTAAACTAGGGGTGTTCGGTTCCGGTTTTTTGGAGTCGACTCCGACTCCCGACTCCTAATTTTGGAGTCGGTGGAATCGACTCCTCGACTCCATTTACTTTG
>JAUCMT010000134.1:26045529-26057040 GCA_032357475.1 Enteromius thamalakanensis | reverse complement strand
ACCTGGAGTCGATTCCGACACTAGGGCTAGTGAGAGTCGAGGAATCGACTCTTTTGGAGTCGACTCCCCATCTCTAGGTTAAACATATGCCGCGCCCATCACATCCTGTCCCGTTAGTAGTCTACTCTCGCTACACAAATACTGAACTTTGTCTTTCGGTAAACACGAAGTGTAATAATTGTAGAGCCAGAGCGAAGGTCGATAATCCACTCGGTTAAATGCATGTAGCCTAGTAAACCTGTTGTTGTATTAGTGAGCGCTAATCGAAACGAGTGAGGTAAGCCATCAGTTGTTGTATATAGACAAATACGATTAAATGCGACTACATGATACATTTCGCCTGAATTATTAATTTGTGCTGGCATCATAAATTTACTATTGTTAAAAGAAATGTATAAACTTGCTAAACATAACTATTATCTCTAGGATCATCTATTCATCATCATCATGAACTTTCTCTTGGAGACTCTTTGGGTGCTTTTGATGTCACTGGTCTACAACTTAGAAGCATTCGTTAGGTTGTTCATACCGCCTCGAAAGAAGAATGTGTCCGGTGAGATTGTGTTGCTGACCGGGGCGGGCAGCGGCATAGGTCGCCTCATGGCCTTAGAGTTCGCGCGCTTGGGCGCGCTCCTTGTGCTGTGGGATATTAATGAGGACGGCAATAAGGAGACTGCTCGTATGATTAAAGAAACGCACGGAGCGCGAGCGTACACGTATACATGCGACTGTAGCGACCGGGAGGAAGTGTACAGAATCGCAAACCAGGTAGAATACACATTTGCACTTTAGTACAAAGACCTACAGTACATACTTGTGTAGGTAACTACAGTTTGCATAGTTGACAACTGGACAGAGGCCTAGAAACAGTATACTTTATTTATTTAGGCCTATATATTTCACATTCATGTGTAGGTGTATTAGGATTTATATGTATCTGTACATTTTTAATGAGATATACCTTTTTGTTTATCCGGGGTCAGGAAAATAATATTTGTTTGCCACAGGACCTACACAGGTGCCAGATTTGTGACCATAAACATTATTACTACAAACATTAACTCTCTTATGCAATGTTTATTTTCAATACACTGTAAAAAAAGTTTACCATTATAACTGCTTATTAATGATTTTAGTAAGTATAATCAAAATGGTTGAGAAACCACAATGAACTGCTACTTTTTTGATACTATAAACTTTAGGGAAACAGTAATTCCTGAAGTGTAAGGCTAATAAGTTTACATTTTGACAGTCTAATAAGATCTTGTGTAATTAATGACCTAATCCCTTTGTTTTATTAAGGTAAAGCGTGAGGTTGGTGATATCACAATTTTGATAAATAATGCAGGAATAGTTACCGGGAAGAAGTTCATGGAATGTCCTGATTCGCTCATAGAGAAGTCTATGGAGGTCAATAGTCTGGCACATTTCTGGGTGTGTATACCTATCTATCTGTCTGTTTGTCTGACTGTCTATTTGCCTCTAAATTATGCTAAAATAATGCATGCATGATAGCCTATATCTCCTCTTAGATGTACAAGGCATTTTTGCCGGCAATGATTGCTGCTAATCATGGCCATTTGGTCAGTATTGCAAGCTCCGCTGGACTTATTGGAGTAAATGGACTGGCAGGTAGATGTTTTACAGTTAACAATGTAAATCCCTCACTTAGAAAAGAGTACACATTTACTGACAATTGTGCTTTTAAATGTTTTGTACAGATTATTGTGCAAGTAAGTTTGCTGCAGTTGGCTTTGCTGAGTCTATGGGACTAGAGCTGCTGGCCATGGGCTGTGATGGAGTGAAGACCACCATAGTCTGCCCATTTTTCATCAACACTGGCATGTTTGATGGTGCCTTCACAAAGTAAGAAACATACTATTTCTACAAAATAAGCATAACCTACATTTCCTGCCTAGGGTTACTCCACTCCAAAATGAAAATTTTGTAATTAGTCACTTACACCCATGTCGTTCCAAACCTGTAAAACGATTTTCATCTTATGATAACAAATTAGGATATTTTGAATGAAAAATGGGGGGTTGTGACTGTCCAATTAACCGCCAAAGTAAAAAACACAATCCAGAAAAGCATTAAAGAATAGTCCATTTGCAATCAGTGGTTCAACCATAGCATTATGAATGTTTGGTCTTGTAGAAAATACTGCTGCACATACAAACCTCACCCTCAAACGAAGTCCGTAATTAAGCATGCCTCACACAGCTCCGGGGCATGAATAAAGGACTCCTGTTTTTTTTCCAGAAAAATATACATATTTCAAATGTAATAAATAATTATTATTTTCTTTTTTTCTGACAAAAACGCATACATTCAGTATAGGAGTCCTTTATTCTCTCCCCAGAGATGTGTGAGTTATTTTTTATTTTTATTTTTTTATTTTAAAAAGCGACTGTTAAAGGAAAACACCTGCACGCTGCAATGATATCGCTTAGAAGTGCCAGGACAGTTATTAATATAACTTGGATTGGATTAGTCCTATACACCTAGGATGGCTTAAGGGGGAGTAAAACACAGGCTATAATTTTCATTTTTAGGTTACATAACCATTTAACCTGTAGCAGATGTACACAGGTACTGGGACTAGAGAAGGTGGAGGGTTTTGAGCTGCAACTGCTACAGCAAGCACTAGCCACATATTTGAATGTTGAGCGGCTTCTTTTTCAGGTTGTTTTAGAAGCTATTATATTTTTCTTGAATAATATAAGACACTCATCTGTCTTTAAGTTTAGTAAGAGCATTCTGCCAGTGAGAGACAATGTACATGAAATTCGTGAATACACGAGAAAGTGATAATGTGTCTTTTTGTGCTGGTATGAGTCACAGCTCATTTTGTAACTGCAGGGTTTTGGAGGGGATGTAAATGTGTTTAAGTGGAGGTAAGAGAGTGCCATGTCAGTGCCTGTTCTTCACACAGACATCAAACATACAGTGCACTTAAACAAGAGTTACATTGTTATATAATGTGTTGAAAAACATTCTTATTTTTGCTTATATATGTGCATTAAGCAATCAGAATTATTAACTGCATGACAAAAGGTCATGTAATTCTCCCAGTACTCTCTAAGATCTGTGTATGGTTGTGTGTGTTTCTCTTATTCCCGACATGCATGAGTGTTTTTATGTTTGGAATTTATTGCTGGTAGGGAAAAACAAATGCTAAATGCAACATTATTCTCACAAACAAAAGGTGGGCTCAGTGCTTGAAAACACTTGAATGCACTTTTGTGCATTTGTTTAATTTAGATTAAACCACAATGTGTTCAGCAAAGAGTGCTATTGGTAACAATTATTTTCAAATATAGATAAAATATCTCAAGGATAAACAGAAGGAGCTAGAGAATGTGTAGAATGTTTCTGAATGATGGATATACAAATATTTTGGAATGGAATGTGGGAAGTTAATTGCCACTTGTGAGTAATATTTGTTCTTGTTGAGGTGTCTTATTATTCCTGTAATTCCTCTCATCTGCTTTATAAATGTCTTTGTGTTTTTTTGCAGATGGCCCAAAATCATGCCTATTCTTGAGCCAGAGTATGCATGTAGAAAAATTGTGGATGCTGTTAGAAGGGAACAGGTTTTACTTTGTATGCCTCGAATCATGTACATTGCCGTCGCTTTAAAATGGTAAGTCATGTTTGACCTACAGTACATGTTTATCAGTTATAATAACAGTATTTTAAGCTGTTATAAAAGGCTGCCATGCTTAAACTAAACAACTTAAAGTATCACTGTTGAGATGATGGGGTTTTTAACAAAAATTAGCTATATATACAGTAAAAAAGTGTGTGTCCGTGTGTTCATGTGTTTCTTTTAGTTTGCATGTATAACATTTTCCATCTCTATCTTGCTTTTACTCTGTCATAGTCTTTTACCCACTAAAATGGGTGTGCTGCTTGGTGAATATCTAGGAGCATTCAACCTTATGGATAAGTTCAAAGGCCATGGAAAAAAGAGCAATTAATTTCCACTACCAGAAGAATTCAGAACCAACCAGTGGACCAGATGGACAAATCACAGAGAGATGTTTGAGGAAACAATACATTGTCCTGCACAAAGTACCAAGAGAGTGAATGAAATAATTAGACAAAACAAGCTTAAAAGCACTTACATACCGAACTGTTTTAACCTTTAGAATTTACCATTTTATCAATTTACCAGAGTTTTACATTTTTTTTAAAATAATACTGACTGATTGTATTATGGAAGCATCTGACTTATTATTATAGCTCCTAATAAATCTATATTAATAATGATAATATTGGTGTCACAAATCATCTGTTCTACGACTCTTATTTTGTTCATTGTTCATATTTTGTTTTGTTCTTATGTTCATTGCTTTCCATCATCCCTGTGTTCTAATTCCTCTGCTTAGTTTCTGTGTCCTTGGTTGTTAGTTTTCCTTTCCATAGTTAATCATTGTTGTGTTTGAAATTGCCCCCTATAACCTTAATCACCATTCCCTACATTAGTCCACTAATATAGTCTACTTGAAAGAGTGAATGAAAACAAGTGAGCAATTTCAGACACTGAGTGCACTGCAAGGGCTGCTGCTTTTGCAAAGTTTGTGGTACCAGTTTATAATCATAAATTTGTTCTTGTATGACATTACTCTGTATCCACATTGGACAAGCGTTTGGAAATTATACATTATACCAGAATGGAGACAGACCTGAAGTGCCATGCACTTTTGGTAGAGCTTTAGAAAACTGCAGTCTTGTGGCACTTTAAGCAAAGGAAATGATCCTAATTTCTTTAAAGCACTAGCTTTGTTTCAGAGAACATTTGTTTAAAATGTTCAAAAGTGAATTTGCTGCCGTTTTTCTTTTTTCTTTTAATACCTGCTAATATGACACTGCTAAGCTTTTTACATGAATGAGTCATTGCGTTGAATCTTGAGACCTGTCTTTGATGACATTGTCTCTTTGATCTTATGTAATCATGTTTCATCGTGGAGTTAACAATGTTCAAAATGCAGTAGGGTCTGACTCATCTGTAAATGACTAACAAATTAGTCATTAGGGATCATGACATGAGTAGGAGTGTACAATGCCAGCATATTCCAATTAAGTAACACTGAAAGCTTTCTATTATCTTTACTTAGGACAAATTATTAAATGTTGAAAACAAATAAAAATAAATTAGACTTCTAAATGTAGAATCAGACTGTCCTTTGGCCTTGTGACAAGAACATTAAAGCTGTCTAAACTAGCTGGGGCATTACATTGCAGTATCTGTGAACACACATATTTAGGACAGTGCATAAAAACCACAAGTTCACAAATGATTGATGATTTAATTACAACCAGGTAGCTTAATAACGACTGTGAAAGTGGCAAAACAATTCATTTAAGTGTCAGCAATAGAGGCATGAATATATAGAGTATGTAGAGTAACATAGAGCATGAGTATCTTTGGGCTTGCCATAGGCTCTCTGTGAACCCACATTATAGGACTGCCCAAATTAAAACGTTACTCCACCCCAAAATGAAAATTTTGTCATTAATTACTTATCCCCATGTTGTTCCAAACCCATAAATGTTTGTCCTTGGAACACAATTGAGATATTTTGGATGAAAACCGCGAGGCTTGTGACACATTGTGACACAACTTTGACACAAAATTATGAAACACATCGTCAGAATAGTCTTCCATCAGTGGTTGTGAAGTGAGGGAAGTACTTTTTGTATGAAAATAAAACCAGGATGCTTGCAATTTTGGAGTTTCCTCTCCACCTACGTAGTGCAAGCTCATTTGTGTTAGTCATCATGATGACAAACATATGCACTGTTTGAATCTATTTACACTTTGATTTTAACGTTAACAGTGCATCTATGTTTTCAGTAAGTGATCAATGACAAAATGTTCATTTTGGGGTGGAGTATACTTTTAATCCAATTATGGCCCAGTTTGAGCCAGACATGAGCCTGTTACAGTAATAAAGATTTTGTGTGGAGTGTCTTCCTTACCACTGGGGGCTTTGGGTTTCCTTAAGTTAACCTGTGTGGTAGAGAGAATTAGCAATAGCACATTTTAGTCAATGTGAACCAGAAGTTTGCAACCGACTTTACTTGTGTATGTTGATGTACTTCAGAGAGAAATGGAAATGAGCCAACTAGAGTGTTTGTGTTTTTTCTATAGTAAATTGATTGGATGCATTTCATTCAGAAATGAAGACAGTTGGAGGGGTGTGGTTAAGGATGTTACACTGACTTGAATAGGGAAAAGGAACAATGAGAATTGTGATAACTGTGGTCTTAAAGAAAATTCTGTGTGGGATTGGAATCAGTTAGGGATATTAGGAACAGAAGGAGAGGAAGAGGGGATAAGGATCAGTAGGAAAGCATTATTTAAATTCCTTAACCACACAAGGTTAATAATCAAAGCACACTTAACATAACATGATGTGACACGCTCTTGTACAGGTGACGTTATGCACCTAAAGGTTGTTTGCAGTCCACCTTTAACCAAGAGAAGAAGAAATGGATTAGGAATAGCAAGAAGCAGTAGCCAGCATGGCTCACCTGCTGAACAAAATATATTACTTCAAGCCCTATTTAAAGGATTTTTTTTCTTTTTTTTTTGGCAGAGATGGAACATGTATGCATATTTGAATGTATTTTAAAATGACTCTACATAATGGTAACTACATAGTCCAGTTTGAATATGGATTTAAAGTTCTTTTCGATGTGAGACCCTAGTCTCGACTATTTTTTGACTGTTCCTGTTTCTTGTTTCATTTTAGCTCTTTTAACCTCAATTTTATGTTTTCTATTTTGTATATAATAAATCATAAAAAATAAATTGATTTGACAATAGTTATGTGGGGAATGCATCCATTTCAGATGTATAATAATGGTTTCCCCCAAAGACTTAAGTTATAGCTGAAAAGTATAAGCAAAACAGATGCATCCTGTTCCTGGAGATCTACCTTCCTACACAGTTTGGTTCCAACCCTGATTAAACAAACCTGTCTGTAAATATCAAGTTCTCCTTTAGATCCTAACTTGGTCCAGATGTGTTTGATCAGGACACTGTTGTAAATAGTGTGGACTAAATGAGGGCTGCCATGCAGTGCCAAAATCTCAGAGGCCCTGTGCTGGAATCCCACTGCTGGGGCCCTTAGGCTAGCCCTAGTGGGTCAGTACAGGGCAAATGCAGGCTTGTTTGCAAGGAATGCAAGTTTAACTTAAATGCAGAGTAAAATGTCCATGAAGTGACTGTAGATGTTGTTCATATATTTATGTCCTGAAATTATCGCTGAAATTAACACAAGCTTCATGAATAAAATTATTAATTATAAATTCATTTATAAAGAGACATGCAGGATTCATATTTAAATAGTATTTTTGCGTATTAATATTTACTAATAATATTAATATAACAATACTATCTCATATCACGATTTTATAAAGACCATTTGATTAATTCAGCCAAAATTTTTATATATTCATTTATAACAGAATTCTGCAATTTTGTCCATGTTTTTCGCATCTCATAAATCACAGGGACCCACTACTCTGGGCCCTAAAGATGGTACGTATGTAATTTATTCAAAATCTATCAGAAAACTACACTGCAATGTCTACATGGTCTGTGCCGTTTGGAAATTGACAGTGCCTATCATGCCTCACCAATGACAACGGATGAGCAACACAAACTTGTTTACTACAGAAGCCATACGCTGTGACCTCAACCATGACCTGCTCAAGGAGACATCACAAGGGCTGTAAAGGGGACATACACATTTTAAGGTACACCTCCTCTACAGCTCTATCAGCAAGCAACAACTGTGATGGCTTTTTCATTGTAACTGGTAACTTCGACCAAGTATAGATAATTTTGTAGAATACCTAACAATATTCTAGCTTTGCCAAAAGGCAAACACATTGAACTTAGTGTACACAACCAAAACTAAAGACAAGTGCTGCATACAAAGCTCTCCCCTGCCCCCACGTCTCAGGTAAGGTATACTCTGATCACATCTTTGTCATGCTAATTTCAGCATAAAGCCTTTGTCTGAAGCTTGCCAAACCGGTTCATATCACTGTATGGCCAGGTGATGCTACCTCAGCACTACAGGGCTGCTTACAGGACACTGGAACTGGAACATTTAAAGACACAACCTAAACTATCATACAAACATGGAAAAGTACACTGAAACAGTGACTACTTACATCAAAGGAATACATTGATGATGTGGCATTAAATGATTACATGTAAATGTAATACACATGTAGAATACCAACAGATGTGATCACATTATTCAGTAACCATGGTGGTCAACAAATGGCAGGACAACAGAGAAACAAAAGTGACCAAATAGATAACTAAGACAGACAAAACATGAACTAAACAATGAAAAAGAAATTGCAGATGAAACATAATCTTGCAAGGGTGAAGGCATATATGGAAGACACAGGGACACATCTAGTGATGATGCAGGAGATGCATCAGATGGACCGGAACCATCATCATACACAGCTCACATGTGGACAACATTAAAGAGTGAAAACAAGTTACAATTTTTTACAATTGCTTAAGCACAATTTTGAAAACAGCGCCCGGTTTGTCAAAACACTACACACAACACAACCCTCTGGCAAAGTAGCACAACACTTCAGAATATTTGCAAAATGGAACACTTTTGTCAAAAATATACACAACTTACTTTGTTACCATACGAAACACACACATTTCATATGACTAATATTTTGGATGCAGTTACACACTGCTGTTGCTAACCTTAAACACTTTTAGCAAGTCTAGTTCTCGGTGATTAGAGTACTGTAAATGAAGAACACGGAAAAAGTGCAATTAAACGATAGTTCACCAAACACTACACAAGACCAATGCAGGGAAATATCATTAATTTCTCTCCATTTAGTGTACAAGTGTGTTTAGTGTGTTGCAAATCACTGTGTGTAATGTTTTGCAAAAAGTGTGAAGCTGACAATGTGCTTACAATTGTGAAAATCTAGATCGGTGTTTTGCTCCTTGAGTGTAAGGTTTTGTTAATTGTGAAAAAGTTTTAATTTTAGTGTATAAGCAATTGAAAAAAAAACTGAAATTAAAGTGTGACATTTTTTTTTGTCTTTTTTTGATTTCCAGAATATGGGGTATCTGTATTGCACAAATGGGAAGAACATTCCTGGTATATCCATTACAATCTAAGCAATCTCAGAAGATTACATGGAGTGCTGGCCTCCTATACAATAAACCAGGATCTTACCCTGAAGATCCAGTGCACCTGGGAGTTTAGCTCCAACCCTGATGAACCTCACCTAGCTGTGACTTTCTAATGATCCTTAAGACACTGATTAACATGCTCAGGTGTGTTTGATTAGGGTTAGAAACTCTGCAGTGCATCGGACCTCCAGGGTAAGATTTGAGAAACCCTGCTATATACAGTCAAACCAAAAACTATTCAGACACCATATAATATGTAATATTTTTACTGTGACATATTATACCCAATCAAGCATTGCTTAGTTGGTTGACCTAAGCTGAATATTTTTTTTATTGCAATGACATAACTTTCTATCAAAGTTATCTGACATTATCGAGATAAATATATCCTGTGGCGAATAAACGTGATAATGTCAGAAATGATATAAATATATATATATATATATATGAGAATATTCCTATATTTCTGCGCAATTACAATGACATATTAAATATGCTATTTAACACATACATTCATTAGTGAAACTGTTTAGTAGCTACTTTATTATCATGCCTTAAAAGTATGTACACTGTTTGTAAATAAAGAGTAGATAGTTTTGAGTGAGTTGAAGATGAGACAGGCTCTTAACTGTCATGAAATTGTGTTACATAGACACCTGCAGAAAGAAAGTAGCATATTGATTTTACAGTTGTGGGTCTTTGCTATTGGACTCTTTTTTTTCTTTCATTCAAATGAATAAATATCTAAAAATGCTGTTAAAAAATAATAATAGTGCAACACAATTTTTTTTAAATCTTCGCACATTTTTATTAAAAATTAGAATAGAAAATGAAAACTAAAAAAACCTTTCAAATCATGAGTCAATATTTTATTCACAATTTAACAAATAGAACGTAACAAATGTTTAAACCAAATTTTAATTTACACTTTTATCCACTAAATAAGTTCATTTTAAATGTGATGCCTGCTACAGGTTTTCAAAAAAACCGAAACAGCATAGGCACAGGGAAAAAGCAATTTTTTAAATTTCACCTGGTATAACATCTAGCAGGTAATTAAGTTAATAAACATCAGTTCTTAACAAGATGCACGATAAAATAGACCTATGCTGGATGCTTGTGGTCTTTGGGCCCTCAGACAACACTGCATCACTCATCTGCATGATTCTGTCATTGACGTTACTAAATGGCTCCCAGCAATACTTCCAGAACTTCTGTCAGTAAACACAATCTGCCATGCCATGTGCAGATGCTAATTTCTCAGTTTAAACATTTTTTTTATGTTCTGTTTGAATAAAATATTGTCTCATTGTATTTAAATTCTTTTAGTTTTCATTTTATATATATATAAAAAAAGACTTCCTTACATTTCCGGAATTTGGGTTGTAATAGTGAGAATTGTCCCTTGTTGTAGCAAGGAACACAAGCTTCCAGCATATATGAGCAGTGCACTCAAATATGCATACAGTACATAAACACACACTGCTTAACTGTTTGTGTCCTCACCATATGTAAACATACCCATCACCCATCTCTCAACTGCCACATGTCAGCCATTAGGGTGCACATTAACATTATGAATTTCTGTAAAACTGCTTTGATACAATATGCATTGTGAAAAGTGCTATACAAATAAAACGTATTTCACAATTGTTCTATTTTAATAATTAAATACATAATAGCCTGCATTGTATCGTACAAACAAACACAGCACGAGTTGTTACACAACCACATCATTTTGTGAGTTGCTATTTAATTCGTGCCCTACAGGACTGAAATACATTTTCATAAATCCAGTAGACAGATTCATAGTGTGTCTTCTCTGCAAAGAAATTTCTGCTTTATTGAGTCCAAACACACTTATGTTCTAAGTGCTCCTGTGTGTTAGTAGGGCTTCCCTCCAAGGGCTGTGATGATCTGCTCTCGCTCCTCAGCGGTTGGCATATCAGGCTTTACTCCGTCACGCCTACGCTGCAGGATCACACCATGCTAAGAATGGGAAATAAAGCATTTTTCACAAGACAGCATTTTAGAGCAGCATTACAGAAAATAAAATTACACCAACAAGCCCCCAGTAAAGCCAATGTGACTGTAGTGAGGGGAAAAACCAAACTCAGTTAGGGGAGCTCATACTCCTCAAAATAACAGCCGTTTTGATTTACAAAATATACTGTGGTCTTTTACTTTTGGTAAAATGGATCAATATATGATATGTCCTGCCACATGCGGTTTTATTTATAATTTTTTTATTATAATTTTTGAATCCAATAACAATGCTCTGAACTAGAGCATCTTGGTGAACA
>JAUCMT010000134.1:26019081-26031050 GCA_032357475.1 Enteromius thamalakanensis | reverse complement strand
GAGTTCTAATATAAGTGTTTAAGAAAAGGAGCAGGTATTATCCGTTGCACTAAGACGTTTATTAACATCACATGTATGTTCTGCAGGCATTTAAAGACACTGGTAAAGCTCCTGTTGAGGCTGAAGTGGCTATTCACCGTATCCGCATCACTCTGACCAGCCGCAATGTCAAGTCTTTGGAAAAAGGTGTGTTTGTGCCCCAGTGCTCTGGTAGTACTAAATTGATGGCAGTGAGGATAATAATATATGAACGACACAAGCATGAGCTATATTATACGCTATTCTGAGCCTTTTCACAAATCTCAGATTTTTGTGTCTGAATAGGTCAGGCATCTTTAACTCTTCTCTTTTTTTTTTTTCTTTTTTTTTGGGTCGTTTCTTTAGTATGTGCTGATTTGATCCGAGGTGCCAAGGAGAAGAGTCTGAAGGTGAAAGGACCTGTGCGTATGCCCACCAAGGTGTGTTCCAGTATTATTGGTATTCTCATATCTAAACAAATGGAAGTTTCAAACATTGTTTAAATACTTGTATAGGTGTTTGTGTTCCTTTTTGTAACATGCTTGTTATCAGGCTTTAATTCTAATTTTTTTTTTTTCTCCTCTCGGTCAATAAGACTCTTCGCATCACTACTCGCAAGACACCCTGTGGTGAAGGTTCCAAGACCTGGGACAGATTCCAGATGCGCATCCACAAGCGCCTCATTGATCTACACAGTCCATCTGAGATCGTCAAGCAGATCACCAGCATAAGCATTGAGCCTGGTGTTGAGGTGGAAGTCACCATTGCAGATGCATAATTGCTGTCTTCCCGCTTAACCAGTTGTGCGTTTGCCATCCGCTCAATAAAACTGAGATTTTGAATTTCTGCCTATTTTATTTTTTCCCCACTGACCACATTCTAATTAGGTCTTCCATTAGTACTCATTCACATTGCAAGATTCCTGTATGAATTTTTCTTTGATCAAAATGACATTTAAAAATGCTATATTGCAATATTGTTTGAGGTCCAAGATTCTTAAATGCTGTCTTTGTGTTCCGTTAAATGGGAGATTTGCAGCTACGTGAGAGTGTCAGAATGAGTACTTGGACACATCAAGATGTTAAATTATTTCAGACCATCTGCAGTGCCTTCACTAAAGTACCAAAAAAGGTCTATGTCATTAGACTAGTATATTTTACTGATAGGTGTATGACAGGGCTGTCCAATCTTGGTCCTGGAGGGCTGGTGTCTTGCAGAGTTAAGCTCTAACGTGTCTCAACACACCTGCATGGAAATTTATGACATGCCTGTTAACAGCTTTATTAACAAGCTGGTAACTTATAAAACAAGTTCACCAAATAAGCCTGGTTTATATCAGTAAGTCTGACTTGTCTGTTGATTCAAAATGTCTTTTGGTTCAGAATAGCTGAAATAAGCGTGACTTAAGTGGTAAAAGCTCACAGCACCTGAAATTAATGTGAGCTTTTAGGTACATGTTTATACAACACTATTGTCTATATGTTAAATTACTGTGTGTGTGTATATATATAAACACACACATGTATTTATGCTCACATAAATGCACATTTTTGATCGGACCTAATTAAAAATTAGGCCAAGAACAAGAGGTCATCCAAAATTGCAGCTGCAATTTATGATTGTGTGATAGTCAATATACTTCTAAAAAGAATTTACAGGTGTGCTAAATGTCTTCTAAGGAACTGATCGTTAAGTAATGATTGGTGACCAGGTGTGATAAATGGTAAGATCATGTCTTGCCTGTGTTAGCCAAAGCAACTTTATTTAATTGTTACAATAGTTGTTGCAAGATATATTGATTTTGTTGTTCTGTGTGAATCTCAGATTCATGCTGATGTGAAGTTGATGACTATAGATTTTAACTCTTAACTGTTTTAAGCACAAACCAATTTTGATATAGTACAATTATGACAACAGTAATTGATGTGACAAGTGAGGACGCTCTGTCAGTGGCTATGGAGTCAACTGCTTGTGAACCTAATCATGTAGCTCTACCTGAACTTTCTGGAGTTTCTTCCATAACATCACAGGCAAGTATTGATATTGTCATAACGTCTTTTAATAATATGGATTTTTATTGTATGTAGTAGCTCTGTATGGTGTCTTTGCTGTGTGCAGGGTGATATTGCTGAAGTTTCTGAAAAACAGCAACTTCGAGTTTACTTGAAGGTGCGCCCTTTCAGCGAAGAGGAACTCAAAACCAATGAGGATCAGGTATTGTAGAACTTATGCTAAGGCTGCTGGCACTTGGGGAGATTTTTCTAAGCAACGTTGCTTGAGTACTTTACCAGTGAGAATGGGTAATAAACTTCTATCTGGTTTCTTTAGATCGGTTTTGGGCACACCTGGTTTGTCTACTATGGTGTTCCATTAAACCCAACATTACCCAGATTTGCCCTTGTATCAGACTTCTGTTAATCAAGTTTTGTGTTTGCTTTAGGGAGTGTTGTATTTCTGTGAGCATCCTTTTTCTTTCAGGGTTGTGTTGTATTGGAAGACTCTGAGACCATTGCCCTTCATGCTCCTAAAGGATCTGCCACCATGAAAAGCAGCGAGAAAGGAATAGGTCAACAGATTTATAAGTTTACCTTTAGCCAGGTACAATGCTATTTAAAAACTTAGAATTTTTTAAAATCTTAGTTCTATAGATATATACATGCACACACATACATTTGTGTATAGAGCTCTATCTTATCTATCTCACACGTGTAGTATGTGTGTGAATGTTTATTCTTTTGCAAATGCAGATCTTTGGGCCCACATGCACTCAGGCAGAGTTTTTTGAAGGCACAATTAGTTCACAGGTACATGACTTTGTTCATGGCAAAAATGCATTGGTTTTCAGTTATGGTGTAACCAATGCTGGAAAAACGTACACCATACAAGGTAAATGTAACCTTCACATGGCATATGCACTTTATGATATCTTCCCTGTTTTTGGGTGTTTGTAATCGTTACATGTCTCGTTTAAGGTTCTCAGAAAGAACCTGGCATTTTGCCACGTGCTTTAGAGGTTGTGTTTAAGCACATTGCTGGCCGCCATTATGAGCATATGGACTTAAAGCCGTATTTGAGCTCAGATGTGCAAAAATTGGACTCGGAACAGCTAAAAGTAGAAAAGAATGCTAAGGCAGCACTCTTCAGTTTGCTAAAAGAGGTAAGACTGGATAACAAATGTTATGTTTTAAATAAGTCATTCTTTGATTATAGCTGATGAAGTCACTACTCAATCTCAATCTTTTTTTTTTTTTTTTTTTGGATCAGGAGCCTGAACCCACAAAATCTAGTAGAAACAGAAGCTCAACATCCTCAGTCAGTAGTTTGTCATTTTCCAGTGTTTCATATGATCACACAGGTAATAAGCATTATAATCAATAAAATGTGTGGAAAGACCACATGCAAGGATCTAGTTTCAGTTCTCTTCTCACGTCTTTTAGCCGACAGTGTTGATGGAATGGTTGAAGGGCAATGCCTGTACTCCATTTGGGTGGCGTTCTATGAAATCTACAACGAACATGTTTATGACCTGCTTCAGCTGGCCCACACCAATAAATCCAAAAGACGTCTTGCACTGCGGGTTTGTGAGGACAGCACAGGAAGCTCTTACATTAGAGGTAGTGTGGGGACTTTTTTTATTTTTTTATTTATTTATTTATTTTTTTTCCTGGCTTTTTTTAAGGCAGTTTGTGTCTTTTGTAGATTTAAGATGGGTTAATGTGCAGAATGCAGAAGAGGCTAGTAAGATCCTGCGTGTGGGAAATAAGAACCGCAGTGCGGCAGCAACCAAGATGAACCAGTCATCCAGCAGAAGGTAAAAAAAACAACCCTCCCAAATAAAGGTGCTTAAGATAAGTTCACCCAGAAATGAAAATTCTGTCAGATACTCGCCCTTGAGTAGTTCCAAATTTGTATAGATTTCTGTTCTGCCAAACGCAGAGATATTTTCAAGAACGTTTGTAAAGAGGCTGTTCGCATTGACTTCAATAGTATTTGTTTCCATAATATGGAGGTCAATCGTGACCCTAAAAATGCTTTCACACTTTCTTTAGAATATCTTCCTTTGTCTTTGGCAGAACAAAGAAATTCAAATAAATTTGGAACTACTCAAGGGTGAGTAAATGACAGAATTTAGTTTGTAGTTTTAGGAACCGTTCACACACACAAGGTGTATATACTCTGCAATTTAGTGCCGTCTGTAAGTTTTAAAGCAAATAAAGCTGCCAAACAAAATCAAACCCTTTGGTCTGTTTGCAGTCATAGCATCTTTACCATCAAACTGATACGAATGGAAGGAGGAGATATTCAGGGACTGTCGGAGTAAGTGAAATGGATTGTTTTGAATCTCATGATGTTTTGAAAGTGTAACACCCCTCCTTTCCTTGCACTAGTCTCTCACTTTGTGACTTGGCGGGCTCTGAAAGGTGTAACAAAACCAAAACATTTGGAGAGCGTCTGAAAGAAGCTGGTAATATAAACAATTCCTTGCTGATTCTAGGGAAGTGTATTGCCGCGCTCCGCAATAACCAAGGTTGCAGGTACATATAAATAGTTAAGGGTGTCTGTTTTATGTGCAGTGTCTTCAAAACTGTGTTCCTGTTGACTTCTAGGGTGAAGATGAGTTACATCCCATTCCGAGAAAGTAAATTGACAAGGCTGTTTCAAGGAATGTTTTGTGGGCGTGGCAAGGCTTCCATGATTGTGAATATTAATCAGTGTGCTTCCACTTACGATGAGACCCTCCATGTGATGAAGTTTTCTGCTGTTGCCAGACAAGTTTGTGTTCTACCAGTCTCATCCATGTTCGGCATATATATTTTATTTTTATTTGCATCTTATGTCATTAATGTATTATCTTTATGAAAACACTGGTCTGTAGTGCAAACACTTTAGTTTATTTGCATGTTATTCTACTCGTCACTTATAGCATCTAACAAACTCTAAGTCTTACCCATAGGGTTACTTCAGCATTAAAAAGAAATGTGGATGTTATATAAAATATGGTTGGATGATTCATATCACCACAAAACTAAAGTTACCATCTGATGTCTCTGTATAACTTAGGTGTTACAGGTCATGCCTCAAAGATCTCTTGAGTCTCTGGCACCACGCCTCGTTGGCCTGGATGGTAAGCCATTGCTGAAAAATGGAGTTATTGATGACCAGGCTGTGGATGACTACTTGTCAGAGGAAGAGCTGCTGGATGGAGAGGATGCTGATATGTCTATATTGCCTCAAGAGGTGCATCAGCTCTGATGCTGCTTAACTGCTTAACTGTAAATTGATAAGAGGCTCACTGCTCAAATAAGAACCTCCCCCCTTTTTTTTTTAATAGGACTTGTTAAGCTTAGTTGAAAACTTGCGTGTAAAACTGTTGGCCGAGCGCAGAAAAAATCTGCTGCAGGAGATTCAGATACGAAAGGAGATGGGAGATGCAATGTTGCAACAAATCACAGAGGCAGAAGAACTGCACAGGTATGTTCTTGCGAATGCAGAAGCAACAGAAAGGCAAGTCACAGGACATAAACTTGTAAAAGATTTTCAATGTGTTGAATTAAGTCGTCAGATGGCGGACCTAAAGGAGAGTTATGAAGAGAAGATGGACAGCACATTTGAGATGTATAAAGAGGCACTGAAAGAGCATGCGTACCAATGCGCTCTGGAGAGACTAGAAGAGGATTACATCCCTATAGAGGAATACAATGAAGAGCATGAGCGACTCAAGGTATATACCCAACTGTTCAAATGTAACCCACAACTATTTAGTGTGTAAAAGTGCTGGGCTATTTTGGAGATACGTTTTTGCTAGAAAAAGAGCAGGAGAAGTAGCACGAAAGTATCTCAAACCCGACTTTGAAAACAATGACACTTCACCTCGCAGAGTATGACTCAGCCTGCAGGAGTGACATGCATGGTTGTCATTACCTACTCTAGCCAAAGCAAAATAAACCCATTTAACCTCTTCCAAGGCCCATATTTAGAAAATAGAGACCTCTGGGAATCCATACTCTGGTTTCAAGAGGCCAAGTTTCAAGAGAAAAAGTTTGTAACCAGGCAAAATCTATTCGCTTGTGTTGGGCAGAACAAAGAAATTCATGCAGGTTTGGAACTACTTGAGGGTGAGGAAATTAATTTTAATTTTGGGTGAACTATTCTTTTAGGGAGCTTGTACTCCAGGAGTTAAATGGCATAGATGTGAAAATTGTCATGAACATGTATACCCTGTGCCGGTCAGAGCAGTGTACTTAAAGCTCTGCAGGACAGTACTAGATAATACATTTGCTAAAATAAATCTACTAATCTACTTTACTAATTTCTGCAGTCCTTCATTTAAACAAAGTTGACTAGTTTCCTTTTACAGAGAATATTGGAATGAAATCATGATTTGTATTATTTGTGTGTGTGTATTCTGTTTCAGAATATAGTAGACTGGCAGTTTGTAATTGCACAAAAACTGTTAATCAATTGGTTAATATGAAAAGGCAGCAAGGTTGTCTAAAATTTGTTGTTTTGTGTAGTATGTTAGTCTAACATTGTCAATCTAGGAGCTAGAGAAATTTGTTCAAGAGTTGGAACAGAAATGCCAGCAGTGCGGTCCTCCACCACTCATGCAGGACAACTCCATGCAAACAAATCCAGTTCCTGCCACAGAAGAGTCAGGTATTATCTATTTAGAGTGACTGGACTGGAAGTTACCTTTTTATTTTCACTGTTCACAAAAATAAAGGGCACATTTAAATAACACCACCTAGATCTGAATGAATGACATATTCTTATTAAATACTTTGTTCTTTACATTGTTCAATGTGATGACAACAAAATCACACAAATTATCAATGGAAATCAAATTTATTAACCCATGGAGGTCTGTGTTTGGAGTCGCACTCAAAATTGAAGTGGAAAAATGCACTACAGGCTGATCCAACGTTGATGTAATGTCCTTTAAAACAAGTCAGAATGAGGCTCAGACGTGTAAGTGTGTTTGGCCTCCATATGCCTGTATGACCTCCTTACAACGCCTGGGCATGAGGTGGTGAATGATCTCCTGAGGGATCTCCTCCCAGACCTGGACCAAAGCATCCGCCAGCTCCTGGACAGTCTGTGGTGCAACGTGGCATTGGTGGATGGAGCGAGATATGATGTCCCAGATGTGCTCCATTGGATTCATGTCTGGCCATTGGGAGGGCCAGTCCATAGCATCAATGCCTTCGTCTTGCTGGAGCTGCTGACACATTGGCAAATGCCAAATGTCCTGCACTGTTTTGGCTGTCGTTCCCTCCATACATTCAGTTTGTTTCTGACCGTTTGAGCAGACACATGCACATTTGTGGTCTGCTGGAGGTAATTTTGCATTGCTCCTTGCACAAAGGTGGATGTAGAGGTCCTGCTGCTGGGTGTTTGCCCTCCGGCGGCCTCCTGATGTACTGGCATGTCTCCTGGTAGCGCCACCATGCTCTGGACACTATGCTGACAGACATGGCAAACCTTCTTGCCACTGCTAGAAAATACATCCTGGATGAGCTGCACTACCTGAGTGTGTAAGCTGGAGGTGCTTACGCGCTACGATCCAAAGTCAATCAGTGTTGCTTCCTAAGTGGGCAGTTTGATTTCACAGCGAGATTGACTTGGCTTTACATTGTGTTTGTGTTCCCTTTATTTTTTTTGAGCAGTGTATTTTTATTTTACTCATTTATATTATATTTTTATCATACAGTCATGTGTACACATCCATCCATTGAATGAATTTCATGCGTTGCAGAAAGGTTCAAAATGATTTATAAGGAAAAGTGTGCAGTGGAGAAACTGTGTGTTGATAAGCAAGAGGTAAATGGACTGAACTGAATTTTCACTTTTTAACTTAAAAGTTAATAATTTTAATATACTGACTTTTGTTTTTAAAGTTGATTGTAGCTTATGAGCAGAGAATCAGTGAGTTGAATGAGACTCTACAGGAAGCTGGGGAGAGCTACATGGAAAAACTAGCAGAGGTCCAAAATCTACAAAACAGACTCACAAATCAAGTAAGAACATACACCGACAAAACTTACTGTATGAACATATGCTCGTTATTAAAGCTTTTTATTTGACAGGAGCAAAAAATGGAGAGCTTACAAAGGGATGTCATGGCCAAAGAGGAGGAGATAAACAGTTTGCGTCAGGAAATGGCAAAACTGGTTAATGATTCCGTAGGACAGCCTCGTCCAAGATGTGGTCTGCTGGTCAACATTAAGGAATCAATGACACCACAATCTACAGGAAGTCTATGTCGCACAATCAGAAAGTCTGTAAGGGCAACAACATCTCTAAGGAAAAAGCCGAGCTAATTACATGCTTTGTAAAGATCCGTACTGTAGCACTATTTGTTGAATGCGTCTTTTATTTTATTTTTTTTATTTGTGTAATAAAATTGTTTTTAATAAGTGTTAATGCTGGAGTCTTTTGGGAGTTCTATCAATAATTGGGGGAGCATAAAATTCATGTTGCTCTAAAAGAGTTTTGACTGATGCAAAAACAAACAAAAGAAAACTACTCCGGTTACTCATTTAACCTCAGTTTCCTGAGAGGAGGGAGTGAGATTACGTACTGTATGGGGAAACCCCTTTCCTCGAAATACTGAAGCCTGAATAGAATTACTCTATTGCTTTGCAACAGCCAATGGCGTCCGAGCATTTGCTTGAATGGCTGACACAACCACTATATAAGCAATGCTTGGTGCCAAATTATTTTTAGAAAGAGCTATTGAGGTGGCGAGGAGGGTTTTCTACATGGCAATCTACATGTCTCGTTCCCTCCTCTCAGGGAACTGAGATTACATAAGTAACTGGAGTCGTTCCCTAATCAAGTTGGTTCCTTGACATTATGTATGAGGAACGTATAAAACCCAGCCGTGTAAAAAAACTTTCGTCCAGTCAAAAAATGGAGGCATAGCGCTGAGGTAATAGTAGTACAATTAAAGTGGTTGCCCCTCCCCTTTATGTTGGGCATGGGACCTAGTTGAAACACTACAACTGCAGCTTTGGCAGCGAGGCAGCACGGTGCCGCCATATTCAGCGTCTCCCTATCCACATACAAACAACACTGAGTTGGTGTAATATGGTTGGAAATGCTGCAGCAGAACATGTTGGTGCTTAAAAACATAACCGGTTTGAGAAAGCGGGCATAGAGAGGGGAATAATATTTAATTTCACAACTTGGGGATTAACTCATAGACATAATAGAACAAACATGTTGTCAAACAGTCACATTAGACGACCTAGTCGAAAACCATGCATTGAAGCACGCAGTGCCTCGAACATCCAATGACTGCTCAGCCTTCTCCTCATGCACTGGCAGAACGTGAGGCGACCAACCTGCCGCAAAGCTAATTTATTCACAACTTGTTTTCCACACGCGAGCGCAAGTAGCAGCGCAGTCTTACAAGAGAGCACTTTGATGTCAAAGTGGCCTCCGTTAACAGTTAACATGTGCAAAACACGCCATGAAATGGACAAATGATTCACTCCATACTGACTCGCCAAACTTGCAGATCCCATAATTCCGGCCGGGGGTGCCATATGGTGTCCCTCGCCTGTGCGCTTTGTTTAGAAGTCTCAAATCTAGAATGGGGCGCATGTCCCCGTCTTTTTTTGGGACTAGGAAATAACGGCTGTATAGCCCGCACTTCCTCTGCTCTTCTGGGACTATCTCTACTGCCTGTTTGGCTAGGAGGAAGGAGATCTCTGCCCATAGCTCTGCTCCTCTGTTCTGGAGAACTCTGACATAATCCCTCCGCTGAAGCAGAGTGGTCTGCGAGCGAACTGAAGAGTGTAGTTGTGCTTTAGTGCTTCAGACCCAATCTGACACAGATGGGAGTGCTGCCCACACATTTAGGTAGATCACTAATGGAGACAACGTTATTTGCATTATATGGTTATAACGTTATATGGGCTGTGTGGCAGTCACCAGCAAAATATTCGGAAAAATATTTGGCTGGACACTGAGACTGAGAAGGAGAAGAAGACCTTCTTTGCCACAGCCAGGGCCAGATCGGCCACCGTCCGCAATTTCCTGAGTAACTCTGGGTCCGGGCCTTCTTCATCCAGGGATCTCAGTATTTGTGTCTGGAATACCTGCAGGATTGCCATTGTATGGAGGGCAGATGCTGCGTGTCCCTCCTAAATATACGCCTTTTCAGCGAAGTGAGCTGTGGCTCGACATGGCTTAGAAGGCAATGAAGCGGTTTTCCAGCCCTGTGACAGGCATAAGTGAGCCGCGATGGCATCCTCAACAGGCGTCCTCACTTTTCACAGCCTTCTCCACTGTGGTGAGGGGCTGAGATCTTTGAGCGTGGGCTCGGGCTTAGGGAGGGGAGCGCCATGAACAAGTGAGCTCTTCTTGGAGCTCAGGGAAGAAAGGGGTGGGTCTCTGTGGTGCATCCGCTTGGCGGCTCACGCTGAGGAAAGATCCATCCATCCAACTTCTAAACGGCTGCTCAGGGGATGCCCAGTCTAACTTCAGGTAAGCCGTCGCCTCTGTGAGGATGTTCAACAGCTCAGCATCCAGTGAAGTTGGGGATCCCCCTCAGAGGAAACCTCTTCAGACCAGGCATCTGAATCAGAGGAGTTGGTGGACATGGCATCGTCTTCATCACCACCGAAGGAGACCATTTTGCGCGCTTCTGCCGGAGGGTGGGAATTCTTGTCAGCATAGCAAAGTGGAGGCTCATGTGCATGAGATCAATGTGGGCATTGTGCTGACATCTGTTCCTCAGAAGAGCCTCAAAAAGGGGCGATCTGCAGTCTGTGGATCGTTATCCACTCTAGTTGCGTAAGTCAATGGCGAAAACAGGATTAGGTAAAGGAAAAAGATTCTAAAAATAATTTGGCGCCTAGCATCGCTTATATAGTGGTTGTGACAGCCAATCAAGCGAATGCTCGGACACTATTGGCTATTGCGAAGCAATAGAGTGATTCTATCAGTCTTCAGTATTTCAAGGAAAGGGGTTTCCCCATACGTAATGTCGAGGAACTGACTCGATAAGGGAACGCATGCAAACAGTGTTGTCAAACTGATGAAGATGTTTTCTAAATGTGTTGTCATTTTTTTCTGTTTGCATGTGTTTCTTAGGTTGCAGCGCATTGAGCTCTCTTGGCCACCGTACATACTAGATCTTTAAACAAACAAAAAATGCTTCACCAGTGGTGGGGGAAAGTGCTGTAAAATAAGTTTAAGTACACTTTACAACATCCAAATGTACTCCATTTTGCGATACCATGAATATAAACTAAAATGTTTACAATACTTTCATACACATATTTACTTATTATACATAGAAAATGCATGTAAAACAGGATTTATATATAATGAATATATACTTTGACGGGCACTGATCAGCGTCGCCCTGGCAACACAGGACTCACACCTGGAACTCGTCTGCCCGGGCCAATCGTTCACGGCCGGACCCATATAAAAGAAGCACGTCAACACGTAAATAATGAGCTACGACTCCGTTTGCTGCATTGAATGAATTACCTTTCTCTCTTCTCCAGAAGATTCGCCGTGAACGAGCAGCCCCGGCCACAGAGGACGTCACAGAGCACCATTCACTGGCACCTGGACAAGGATAAAGAGGAAAAGTGGGATCACCGTCACGCAGAGCACCATCACCATCAGTTACACCATATTCAAATACTCATTTTTCTTTATGAATAAACCACCCTCCGGGGTTTTGTGTTCACCTCAAACTGTTGTCTGTCGTGCTCACTAGCGCCAGGATCACAATACATAATATTTTTATAGATTAAATCAGTGGTTCCCAAACACTGCATATTTTCCATGTCTCCTTAATCAGACACACCTGAATCAGATCATCAGCTTATTAGTAGAGACTCCAAGGGCGTTTCTCAATGTCAAGGAAGGATCCTCGGAAGCCAGAATTTCGAGGATGCTACATCATCGACATCCGTCGAAGGACT
>JAUCMT010000134.1:25999395-26018981 GCA_032357475.1 Enteromius thamalakanensis | reverse complement strand
ATGAGTTCTGCTTTGTGTGTGTTTGGCTACAGGTGTTGTGAACTGGGAAAAATGGAGTGAAATATCAAGGGCTGAATTACGGGTGCCTTTTGAAATTAAAGAATGAAAAATGTGTAAAATGTTATTCAAGACCTGCTTCGGTTATTACGGAAATGGGAAATGTGGTTGTCTCAGAGGATTTTATGATGGCACAGAGGACCCAGACTGCTGTTTTAGATGCCATTATTAGATTGGGAGGGAGAATTAGTTCTTGACTACAGAGAGATGTACAAATAACTGCTTTCTTCGTTATCAGAAATAACTGAACAATTTCATGATTCATCTTAAATAAATAACTGTTAAATTCAATGTGTCATAATTCATTCGTGTGTCATAATTGTTTGTATTTATAAGCAATTCTGATGTTTAACAACTGTTTTCTATTTATTAATTTAATAGCATAAGGATAGTGGAAATTTGTGATGAGAATATATCACATTTATGTATTTTATTAAAAATATATATACATATAAAAAAAATCTGTAAATAAACCCCATTGGTTGACATTTAGATTTATAGTCACGTATTGCCAGAAATGGGATAAATAAATTTGTAAATGTATGTAACCTTAGACCACAAATCAGTCATAAGCATAAGCAACTGCATTTCCTGTTTATCGTGGCAGTGACTTCAATCCATTTCACTAACCAATGAGATGAGTTGTGGGAGGAACGTTGCGTTGACATCATTTACTTTCAACCAATGAGAAGTTATGTGGGCGGGGCGACATGTGCAGCCCCGCCCCAGATGCAGCCCCGCCTCGATCTGCAGGCTGCAGACAGGTGTACTTGAAAAAAAGTAAACTGACTGGCTTGACAAAAGCAATTAAAGTCGAATAAGAGTAGTAATTTGTACTTACAAAGGTTTATTTATAATAACAAGCAAGTGCTGTTCTTCAAGTAACATTTCCTGCAACTTGGATTTTCTTTGTTGTATTTACTTCATCAGTCTAATTTACTTGCTAAAAGCATGTAGTTACTCAAGTAAATTAAGGGATTAACATACATTACAAATAAAATTATTTGACAATAGTTAAAGGTAGAAGAAACACACATTTTAGGGGTTGTAGGACATAAAATGTCCTCCTAAATCTGAAAAAAAAAAATAGTGGTTACAGCCATACTGCATCCGCAAGAAATTATTTGTAATTTTAAAAAAAAAAGTGTAGCATGGTGATTATGAAGTTAGAAACTACACTACTGCTGGATGTAACGGCTAATAAAAAAGCTTACCTCCTGTGTACTGAGGCCTGTGTGATGTGACGACCGCTGGGATTTTGGTTTGTTTGTAGTTTAGTGAAACTTTATCACACTCTACTGGTTTGTTTTTGCTTTTACTCTGATGTGAAAATAGCCTGGAAAATATACTCTTTTGAGTACTTTTTTTGAATAAGTAAATGTGCCACCTATTAATGTGTCGAGCATTCATGTGGAGTAAATGGAATAAGTGGAAATATTTATTGCGTTTAAAAATTTGGTAAAACCATGTAAATTTACATGGAATTTCTTAGTAAATTGTAAAGTGACAAACCATTTCTACTTATTATTTTTATATTGGCATCTCGTTTTTATAACTGATACACTATCGTAAAACATGTTCCATTGTCTATACAGAATGTTTTTTCAATATTATGTTACGACTGATTGACTGATCAAATCTTCCCTTCTGTTATCACAAACAGCTCTTATCTTTCCATTCTCTATGCCTAGGAATCCATCAAATGCTTTCTAAATTTAAATATTCAAATTCCTAGCATTTCTCATTTAAAAAAACCAAAAAACAGTGTTTATTTTATAAGCTTTATCCAGTCCATTAAGGTCAAATAAACCTCAGCTGCAGTCTTCTAAATTCTAATTGTGTTTCCCCGATTTCTACTTGCAAAGATACCACTGCACAGAAACACCACAACATAATGCCTTTGTATAAAACTCGAGTTTGTGTGCCTTTTCCTTTAGTGACAATAACACAGAATCGTAAAACTGCCTTAGTCAATTGTAGATCAGAGCACATTAAAAGTGACTGTCAACAAGCACCTGACACCTTTTTGTATATGTCAAATATTTTTTTAAAGTGTATGTCAAATGTAAATTTTTAATTCATTCACACACCTGCTCTAACAACTGATTATAGATCTTTCATTTTATTTTAGGTCTTTTTCTTTTGTTTCTTGAAACATATAGTACCTTCATTTTAAACAATTAGAATCCAAATCTTTTAAAGCCCTATAGCCTCGTTGATTTTCTTTGAACTTACTTATCTTTCTTTTTTTTCTCTCCGTCTTCCATCTTGATCTTCCCATATCACATCAGCTGTGTTGCTTGAAATTCACAAAGATTCTCTTGGGACCTCATGGAGTGGTAAAATGTCCATCGCATGCACATTTTAAAATTTCATATCATCCAGGTACCTACCCATTTATGAGTTTGGGCATACTACTTTTCTTACTTTCAGTTTTTGACTTACTAAATTGGTAAATTTCATAAACAGCCAAATTCTCTTAAGCACTGTGTCTTATACAGCACCACTTTGGTCAACGTGTTATTGCACGACCTTATTGTCAACAATTAAAATTTTTTATCAACTTTGTTGATAATGCCGATAAATCCAAGTTAAAATGTCCCACTTCTGACCTCAATGCGTCAATCACACCACAAGATGGCACCATTTCAACTAAAACATTTTCCACCAGTTTTACAGACAAGGCTTAAGCTAGTCCTAGACTAAATTGCTCAGATGAAAGCATCTTGCTCTGACATATCTTAAAACATGTTAATGTCATTGTTCTGTGTTAAGATGCACACCTGTAATATTTTCTTATAAGGCATTTTTGTAAAAGTTGCTTAAATTTAACTAATGCCTAGCTATACCCATAGCAGATGCCATTTTTATACCCTTCACTTTGTAACTTCTGCACGGCATTGATTACACTGCACAAATACCCACTACTGGGAGAACCCTAGCAATTGCCTAAATTGTCATATATATGTGTGTGTGTGTGTGTGTGTGTGTGTGTGAGAGTGTTGCAATGGTTTTAAGAGTTGTCTGAAGTGTACATATATTTACTCCCCCCCCTAAAAATAACTTCTAACTAACTTTTCTAACTAACTTAAATTGCCACCTAAGCCCTTAATTACTTGGAATCTGCTTTAGAGTTGATTTATTATTTACATTTACAAGAAGTCTATTGATTAGCACAGTTAGAAGTTAGCAAAAGAACAATCCATTTTTTGTTTAACAAAACAATTCCATTTGTTGTTTAACTTTTGGTGTTGTTGTTGTTGTTTTGATCAGCTACAGTATCAGAAATCTCTAAAAACTTTCATGTAAAATTCAAAAGGGAGAAGAAGAGAAGTGAAAAAGAACTCTGCAAGAACTGCGTGAATAATGCTTGCAGCAATGTAATGCATTGGAAGGCACTTGATGGCATCTCACTTGGTTCACAGAGTTGGAGCTTAGGTCAAGTCCACCTATTATAGGTCCAAAGAGGGGGTACTGGAATCTTATTTGCCTCTGCAGTAACAGATGGATGAACAGAACCTTTTTTTTTCCTTACCTTTCTTCTCCTGCTGTGATTGTGAAATGAGCTCTGACATGTCAGCAGCTATACTTCTCAAAGATATATTTAGCTCAATCATGATTCTGAAACATATAATGAAATTTGAACGGATATAACAGTGATCAAGGTATACTGTCCCAGCTCTAGCTTTTCCATATTTAAAATCTTCAATATTTTAATAGCATTTTTACCTAGTTAATTTTAAATTACAATGTCATGGTCAGCATTAAAAAAGAAAACATTATGTAACTTTAATTAAATTCCTTTATAAATATTTCTTTCCTTAATTAAAACACATGCATAATAAGTAAATATTTTTCCCCACAGTTTTTACATATGTATAGGTAGAATTAAATTAATTAAATTAGCATTAAATTAATGTTAAATGCAATGAACAAAATAAAAACCACAGGTTTGTAAACAAGAATATAAATGAGGACAAAATTAATAAATTAACATGCTCTTTTTGTAAAGATTTTTATGGATCCTTTTGCTGCCCCATATGGATTTAGTGTGCTATGGAAGTACACAATAAAGGAACTGTATGACAGTGGTCAATCTGACCTTCATGCATGTTGAGACAAATATTAGTTCATTTAATAAAAATAGGAAACAAACAATATGTTCAGCTCAAATTATTACAGTTTATTTCAGAAAAATTAATAACATATCAGCTGCCATTGATACAAGAGATGCATTTTGACAAAACAGTACATTTTCTTGTGGTATGCCTTCTTTTCTTTTCTTTTTCGTCAAATAAAAACTCATTTTTAGTTTGCTAGATTTGTCTTTCTGTTTTTATTATAAACTTTATTTGGCAACACTCTTTCTTTATTTTTAATGTTTTATGTTTTACTGTTCTACTTCACCATTTAGTTTACATTTAGCTAATTAAAACTCTGTCACACTGTAAACCAAGCACAGTTGTTAAAGGGATAGTTTACCCAAAAATGTTAATTCTGTCATTAATTAGTCACCCTCATGTAATTTCATTCTTTTTTATATTTTCAGAACCCAAATTAAGATATTTTGATGCAATTTAGAAGCTTTGTTGTTTGCATATACAGTATGTTCAGATATCCCAAGTCTCCTGGAAGTTGCAGGAGTCTCCCGTAAATTAATAGTGACTCCTTGATGCCCGAATTGGATAAAATATCTCAAAATCCAGACCAAGAGCGTTCACTCAAGATAGTAATGTTTGCATCATGCATCTTAAAGCCAATTCAAACCACACAGACAAACGCCAACAGACTTGTTGGCTCAGTGTGGTACCCCTGTCAGATGTTGGTTGGAGTTAGTTTTCATTTAAATTACAACAACCACGGGTTCACCAACAGCCACTTTTGTTTAATTCACCATCTTTTCATGTGAATTATGACATAAATACATTAATAAGAGTAAAATTTGGGTTGTGAATATAGGATCATCCATTTTTTTCCCAGTCAGTGACAGTTGGTCAGCGTCTGTTGGTGCGTTGTGACTCTTATTTTTCATAAGATTCAAAAGACAACAGCCAACTTGAACCAACTAGTCTGTGGGAGATTGCCTGTGCAGTGTGAATTGGCCTTTAGAATCTGCTTACATGACGGACATGAGGGCTAGTAATTAATGTCAGAATTTTTTATAATTTGGGGCTGAACTATCCCTTTAAGTAAATAATTCAGACAAAAAAGTTGTATAACCTGATGACTGCAAGTCCCACCTACTTGAAGAAATACTACAGTGTTTATTCTATAGTGTGCAGTGACCTAACTACATTACTACCATGGCACTGCTAAAGCTGTTGTCTTATGTTCTATTGCTTCTTTCAAATAGTTTATATATATATATATATATATATATATGCCCTATGCAGACATAATTGTGTCACATATCACTGCTGTTCGCTGCACAGCAGGAATACAGTACTGTACATACATTTTAATAACACATGACAGTGTTTTTAAAAAAGTGTGCTGAGTTGTTCAATATTTAAAAATACATCTCGAGTCATTTTCGAAAATAATTAGTGGCATACATGATTACTGAAATACTGTACATGATTTAACGATTACTTTTCAGAATATATATATTAAACTGCTAATCAAGTTTAAAGTATGGGGCAGTGCTGTCCACAAAACATATATAGAATCTCCAACGCATCAGGTTCTACAGAGTGTCTTGCGACTTGTGCACTTTGTCCTTTGGTTGGCTGAGTAACTACAGGAGGTGTAGTTTCTATTATTGGATGCACCTTATTAGCTGCTTTTTTGATGTCCATTTGATGTGTGAAGACAGTTACAATGCTGTGTTTCTCAGCCCTATATTTTGGAGGCTCTGTTGAAGGAGTTACTTTGTTTTCTGTTTTCCTTTGTGGAGTGTCAGGTTTTTGGTCATCTTGCTGTGTCTCAGAATCATTGGCATTTGGAAGGTGAAAGTAGGTGATTGTCCTCCCTGGGCACTCCTCTAGTTTTGAGAAAGAAGAATCCTTGTCAGGCACCATAGAAGAATGGCCAAATAAGGAATACGGAATATCCTCTTTTCCAGAATACTGTTCTGAGTCAGCCAACACATCTGTGTGTTCTATATTCCTGGATGTGTCTTCAGTCTCCAAACAAGATTTCAGACTCATTTGATTTTCCCTAAGTAACCAGCAACCCTTATCAATTAAGACAGCATCCTTGGGTCGCACCCTAGCATTCAGAGTGACACAGTTCATTGGCTCAATTAAACTATCTACTGAGCTTGTAGCATTAAAGTATGACAAATCTTGAATGGCATTTTTGTGAACCTCATGAAGGGAAGGCAGACTTGAGGCATTTGCACCTCTAAGACCTTCTCTCTTCTCAACTTTTTCAGTTGAAGGAGATCTCTTCTCATCAGAACTACATCCTTTAGAGCCTTTTCCATAAAGCTGCTCAATAGTTCTTTTTACATAACCCTTTGCAATGGACACCCTGCATGTGTTTTTCTCTTCTCTTGACAGCTCTGAGGATGTTAATAATTGGTAGTCTTTTTTGTGAGAAGATTCAAGTTGGTAATTTGACAGTTCAGAACCTGGGCTGCTCAGCTGTGCTGGTCCATGCAGCGTCTCTGTATTGCTCTTGGCAAGAAACATGTCTCTTATAGATTTCACTCTGTTGGTCTGAATGTGTGCCTCTGAATCTTTTGCCAAATCACTGTTTTTAGAATCATAACTGAATGCTAATGATGATGAGACAGAATCCATTGATCCACTTTGTGTGGTTTTGATAATCTTTGATGCCTCTTGCTTAGTTTCACTGATGTGGTTCAAGAGACTTTTGGCAGTTGTCTGTTCTGTATTATAGGGTCTCTTACCCACTGAATTCTCACCGATAGCAGTACTTGCTCTTGCCTCCTTAAAATTATTCTCATGTTCTTCATACTCAATGTTTTCTTCAGGAATCTCCACACAGTTCTCCTGATAGATGGTGTAGCATTTTGGTGCTTCTAGGATTACATGTTCCTCCTCAGAATAAGTCTTACTTTCCAAACAAAAGTCCTGGTGAGTTATTGAATGTTGCATTTCATTCACTTCTATATTAGATTCAAAATGAGTACGAGGGATATCTTGCACCTCAGGTAATTGCCTTTCTCTTCTTGGTGTTTTATTGTGTAACTGATCTTGAATTTTAATGGCCCGAAACTCATTTTGCCAATGCCCTGATTTTGTCTCTATTGAACATATCTGTTCTGCTCCATTATTTGGCTCAGGATTGTTCACTTTAAGATCATTTTCCTTACTGAAATAATTATCTTTAAGAAATGTCTCATCACTGTATCTTCCATTATCCTCCTGTTGGTTGACCCTTTCTTTTGCAGAGAAAGTTTCTTCTTCTTTTCTTTCTTCTCGTACTTTCTCCAACTCTCTGTACATTTCTGCCACAACGCAAGATTCATCAGGTGGAATTTCCTTGCAGGTATCAGAATTAGGTTTGGTGTGACCTTTAATGTCTTTCTTTATGTTGAAAAAATTGTCATTTCTCAAATCCTGTTGACATTTATATTCAATCACAAGACTGCTTTCAGGTTTTTCCAGTGAGTCTACTATGGAAACCTGTGAATTGTCAGTATCTTTAAGATGTGCAGTTATAGCTCTATCAATAACTGAATTAACATACATGTTCACACAATCTTCCAGCACAAAATCTGATAAACTATCCATTTTCTCCTTAGAGGAGAGCTTGGAAAATCTTTTCATTTTCATTGCTGGGAATGAATCACTAACTTTGCCATTGTCTTCTATCTGGTTGCATATTATGCTCTCTTCTAAATGGTTTATGGCTGCCAACTCTTCTCTGATTCTCTCTGGAACACCTAAATGTTTCATCAGCACTTGGATAGCATGTTCTTCCTCCTCTGAACATGAACTTTGATTGGACTCATTCACAGTGGTCTCTGGTGTGGCACTGCTACACCTTGCTTCATTGATTAGTACTTGGAAGCCCTTCCAGCTCTGTAACAGCTGAACAGATGCTGAGTTGTGAAGGTGGGATAGACTTAACCTTAGATGCTCTGCATCTTGTATTAATGCCAATTCTTTTAGAGATTGCATCATGCTCATAGCCTCAGAACATCTTAGGTTGGCATCAGCCTGACCACGTGCATTTAAATGGCTTAAGCCATCCTTTAATGCCATAACACAAAGAAAAGCAAGAAGAACCATAGAGGAAGAGCTAAATGTAGATTCCACATGTGAAGAAAAATCTGGCACACATTTTGAATATGGCCAATTGTGTCTTGTGATCTCACGAAGTGACTCAATGCAATAACAAAGCTGATCAAGAACTGGCTTCATATCTGGCCTTACAGCCATTTTTACGGTATAGAATTTATGTGCTTGCAAATCTATCAGTTCTGTTGCAGGCTTTAATTGGATACCATGTGGTTTCCTCGACATTTGTGTGTCAATTGAGTCAGTTTTACTTATTGGCTTAGGTGTCTGTTGATTTTCCCTTGTTTTTTTTAAGTGATCACTGTTTATTTGTTCAGGCTTTTTTGTCTTTGGTGAATATTCACAAATCACTTTGTCTTCAAAAGCTTCATTTGTTGATGGTTGTATCGTATTACAAAATTGATAATTGAACAGAGATGCTTTTGCCATTGTGTTATTTTTGGGTATAGTTTCTAAAGAGGGTTGATTAAGCAGTGGTGGTTTTACATTGGTGCTTCTCTGTAGCCAGAGTTCAACATATTCTGTTGTTTGCTGTCTCAGTGTGCCTTTGATGAGTGCTGTTTTTCGCATTTTTGTCTTTGGCAAAGTGTAACTACCAGCTTGCACTTGGATGTTGTTTTGATCATTTTCAACTAAAAAAGAGCTTAGGTCATTTGTTAACTGCTCCGCTTGGGGTTTTACAGGCACGTTTCTATTTCCATTATTATTTCTCCATTTTAGTTGTTTTTGAGCAGTTTTTGTTGTGGAATTCATTTTTAGTTTCACAGCTCCTTTCTGGCTTGATATATCAAGTCCTTTTTTCTTTGTTTTTTTCACAATGTCAGCCTTATTTGCCCTTTGTTTTCTTTTTGGAATATCAGACTTAAACAAATGATTCTTCTTTACTACTACTCTAACTGCCTTCTTCTTTGTAACTGTACCAAGAGTAACAAATCTTTTAGATGCTGAAGCTTTTGAGGATGCAGTAAATTGTGTCACTGTCACCTTGGCGCTCTTTGTTGAGTGTTTGCTTGTTTTGTCAGTGGAAGAACAAGGTTTAGCAATTGGGGAAAGTACACCTTGTTTCCCAACTGACTGACATTTGATGTTTGCCAAATTCTCAGATTTTCTATCTTCATTAAAGGAATGGACGTTTTTATCTGTGGTTGCTGGAAAAGTGGTGTCAGAAGATGCTGCATAGTCATGTGGACAACTGCCAAAGAATTGCAAATGATGTTGCATTTTACCTGAGAAGTTCTCTTGACAAGTCTGCTTTTCATAAACATGTAAAGGTGTCTCATACATCTGATTGTCCTGAAACTGGAGATTCTCTGAACATCTGTAGTTGCTCAGTTGTAGCTGTGTTGTTGTATGAATTTCAGAGGACAGGTTACATCGAGGCTTGGGTACAGGGTGTTTACAATGCTGAACAATACAGCGCTGTACCTGCATCACATCTCCACTGTCCAGCTCTTCCATGTCAGAGTATGAATGATTGTTTTGATATTCTGTATCACTTACTGTCTTGATGCTCTCAATGGATTCATGTTTGTGTTGCTTGTGTTCCTTGTGCAACCCCGGGAAGTGGGAAAGTGGTGAGGTTAGTTGCTCTAACTCCATGCTTGCTGCATCTCTGCTTGTCTCAGTCTGTTTATTTACCTTACAGCCATCCTCAGGGCAGAAATTGTTGCTGTCATTAGGGTCATTCTCGCTGACCTCTATACTAAGTCTATCACTTTGAGGGGGTAAGTTGTCAGGTAAATTAGCATCCAGGTCAGGATAGGAAATAGTGGCTGCTTTAAATTGATTGCACACACTGGACCGACTGACTGTGGTTGTCCAATGAATTGTTTCCTCTTCTTTAATAGTGAGGCGTACCTTCATTTCTACTGTCATACTTCCATCTTGATTGACTCTGAAAGCTTTCTCTATGTCATCATCAGAAGGCATGTATGTGTCACCATCCCGACTGGTAATTACTTCTGTTTCAGCGACTGACTCAAGATGCTGTCCAGATTCTACTTCCACAGAACCATTTGGGTTGCTTGGAAAATCGTACATACTTTCTGACATACTGTTTTGTATTTTATTCAGAAGGTAGTGTTCAGAAGATGGGGAGAATGGACGGGATTTGGTCCTGCTGTACTTATTTTTTCCTTTAGAATGTTGGTGATATGTAGAAAAAAAATAAGATTTCAGAGTGAGGTGAGTTGTGTGGTCAAGTCAGGACAGCAAAAAAGCATGGCAAGTGATTTCAAAATAAAGAGCATACAGAAACAGATTTGAGGGAGCATGTACGCCAGGGTTGGGGCCATTCATGAATTAAATTGAGAATGAATGGTAAATTCCAATTCACTTTCTGGAATGGAATTGGAATTGGAACTGCATCCAGCTGACAGGAAATGGAATTGGAATTGAATTGGAATTATTATTCAGGGAGAATTCCATTGAATTCGGTTTATTGCTGAGCATTTATTTTTCATTGCATTTAAAGACATACATTTAAACCTTATTTATGTTGATTTACAAATATATAGCAATGTAAAAAATAAAGTTGATAAAATGCAAGTAAATAAAAATGAGAACAGTACATTATTTGATAAAGAAATCAAATACACCTAATGTTATTCAAATGCATCAGTGTAGAAACACATGAACACTGAGCAGTGTGGAGACTTTTGATCTCTATTTCTTACATTGCTTGATATTTGTAAATCATCATTAATTAAGTTCAAATGTATGTCTTTAAATGCAATGACAAATAAATGCTTAGCAATAAACAGAATTCAGTGGAATTCTTCCTGAATTGAATTCCACTTCCTGTAATTCCAATCCAATTCCAATTGTTTCCTTTAATTGTTGTTTTAATTCCAATTCCAATTCCATTTCCTTCTTTAAATTGGAATTGTTGAGTTCATTCCTGAATTGACCCCAACCCTGTTTGGCACAAAACATGTTTATCCCCACTGTAAATAAAAAAGGCTTGCACACCCTGTAACTAAATGGTCCAATTTTGCAAACTCCCCAGCTGGTGTAACTACATTTAGGTTTGGTTTTGGTGTGATTACAAAAGCATATTTTATAATTTGCAGCTTTTATATACCACCTTAAGCAAAAAAATATAAACATTTCCTACAATCTTTTGAAACAACAATAAATGTAAATAATAAAATCTGCACCAAAATGTAAACATCTTTACAGTTTAAAATATAAAGCGTTTTCACAAAAAAAATTTTTTTGTGTCCAGCCTAATTATCTATGTAATATATAATTAGTCACTGACAGTGATATTGTGACACCACTAAACATTTATAAAGTGTGTAGTGAGCAGTAAAAAGTACTGAATGTTTGAGTGTACCTTGGTGAGTGAGGCCATGGCCAGAAGGGAGTATTGGGTAATGGGATGATCTTTCAGTTCAGGTCCAGCATGTAGAGGCTCAACACAGCAAACCTCCCCTTTAGATCCACTAAATAAACACCTGGATTCACATGTCCTCATCCCCATTACCCTCCTAGACAGAGAGAGAATGTGAGCACATTCATAATCCAGAACCACTGTAATAGAGTACCAGCAATATAGCAGTGGATGACAGATACCTGTCAGGTCAATAAAAATGAATGTTTTTTTTTACTTAACAAAAGCATTCAGCTGAAAATGAATGACAATTTCCTCCTTCAAAAAGACTAGGGTCATAAGAGAATTCATCAACTGATACAGATTTAGATAAGGTTTCTGTTTAAATTTCTAAGATCTCACCGAGACCATAGAAGCAATAGTAAGAAAATGAATGAAAAATGCCAGGTAAAATATGACACAAAATAGTGAATGTTAGTAATCATTCAATATAATTATTTTAAATGTTGAATAGTTTGAGTATGCTGTCAAAGTGGGACAGTCATGCTATTAACAATATAGAAATAACAAGACAGTGTAGTGCAGTGCATCGTATATTTACATTTATTTACAGAATGGGATGGCAAAATATGAATGCATAAAAGAAAGTGAAAAAAAAACAGATATGGTTATAACCAGAAGCAAGAATATACATATCTCAGGAGCCAGATTTGAGGACCCCTGGTCAAATGCATAAGGCTCTACTGCCCCCTACCCACCAATTATCTATACTACAGTGCTATAAAATGGGCCCTTATTAATGTGCTTTATAAAATTCAAGGTACGTTTATGTTAAAGTACATCTCACCTGAATGACAGCTCGAACACTGATCCCCCACTGTCATTACACACAGCTAGCGCTGGGTGGTCAGTGAACTGTGGAAAGAAAGAGAAAAATGCTTTATTCAACTTTAATGAGCTGCAAAGCATGTGAAGTACATACATAAGTACAGTGCATAACCTTCACATGTAGTATGGCAGTGCCGGGTGGATGGGCGTCAGTTATAGTGCGGAGGAGCTTTCCATTAGCCAGATCCCACATGGTGATCTGCATTAGGAATAAAATGAGATTTTACCTTGACCTCACCTGATCATTATGAATAGGTTATTTGCCATGAAGATTGCCTGGAAGTTTAATGGTGTGTTTATTTAATGGCTCACCTGTCCTTTGGCAAAGCCACAAAGCAGTCGTGTGCAATCGTGATTAATACTGAGAGCTGACACCGCTCCATACTCCGCTCCTGTCGCTGTGGTGCCCAGACAGAGACGCAGAGCCTGGTTCTGATCTGAAATCAAAATATCCCAATCAGACAAAACAGGATTAAGTGCAGATTATGGAACATTTATGGCCTTCTTTATCATTTAAAAAATACTACACACACAGTGGTTTGTTTTTGTAACAATACTTCCAAATGCAGCCGCATGCAAAACACACACAGACGAAGAGCGTGCAAACAGCCATGGCCATGGCATGCTTTTAGGCCATTTCACATTAGGAATAAATAGCAGACGCATATTTTTTCTGCACCCATGTTAACAGGTTAGCATTCACACTGAAAGATGAGATAGCACAGCACTGTGTAGCTGAAGCAGCGCTGTGATCGTTTTTCAATCTTGCTGAGGTGTTCGCACTGAATTTAAGTGACACTGCACTGTTCCTGGCCAAAATACACATCATGCATCAAGCATAAAAGCGTGGATGCTTTGTCAACTGAGTGCTCTCAAAAAAAGGGATGACTGAAAAATCTATCTGAATACACTTGTTAAGATAAGTGTAAACCTTGAAGAACGCTGAGCTTTAAAAACTCCTGGAACCCTAAAATTTGATCATTTCAATTTGAATTATTATTAATTTAGTCATTATTTTAATCCCCAGACTTTTGTTTGTTTTCATAAATTTTTTGGTGCAAATATACAAGTGGAAACCTATAAGCCTCATAAGGTTAGATATGAGGTAGGATTAAGTGATTGGAAATATGGTCATGCAGAGTAAGGCATTAATGTGTTTTGTAAGTATTAAGAAACAGCTAATATTCTAGTAATATGCAGGCTAATGAGCATAGAACTGGTCCTTAAAAAAGTATTACCAGTTATTTTAACCAGAAATATATCTTTAAAAAAATTTTTACCATACTGTATGAACTACACTACAGCGTACAGTGTGCTACCATGTTCAATATCTTATGTGGTTATGGTGTGTGTGTGTGTGTGTGTATGTGTTATGGAGGACACAATAACAGGGTGATGATAGCTGGAGGTCAACACGATCAGCTGTGGTTCAGTTGTACACTACAAGCACCGCCAGTGTGAAAGCACATTAAATGCAGCTTTTGATCTGTTTACACGTACAGTGTGAAATGGGCATTATTGTGTAGCGATGCTAAACAATATACAACGGGGAAAGATGTGGTATTAACACATTTTAACTATATTAATACATTACCTTTTCCTGAACATTCCACCCAAGACAAGCCAAGGCAGGGAAATAGTCCCAGAGTCATTTAAAATACATTTATTGACGAATACTATTACAGCAGTGCACATTAACCCCCGGTTTCAAAGACAAGGCTTAAACCTAGCCCTAGACTAAATATAAATCTGAGCTGTTTCAGCAGTATTGACTGTTCTTAAAACATGTCAGTGCCTTTGTTTTGTTCTAAAGATGCACACCAGCAATGCTTTTTCTGTAAGGGATGTTTATAAAATTACTTAAATGTCCTAACTGAGCTATGGCCTAATCCTGGCTTAGTCTAAACCCTGTCTGTGAAACTGGGCCAAAGAGTTCTAAAATGGCATTTTTGTGTTTTATATTAATTAACAATAAAGCACCGAGATAAGCAAAGTTTTAGGCAGACTGCTGTGATTAAACATATAACATCCTTTCCAAATATCTCAAATAAATTCTACAGTAGTGCCTTTTATCATATTTAGCACAAAAAACTTAAACCTACTTACCAAATACTAAGGCCAGACCATGTGACGTCCCTACAGCGATCACATTTGAAACAGTCTGCAAACACAAAAGCAATTCAGGCACAAACGTTCCTTTTTTGTTAGTTTATTTTAATAATGACAAAAATTACAAAGAAATTTAAATACTCACTATTGCTGTTGGCAAGCCAGCATCAACTTTATCCTGAAGAGAGATAGGAAGAGTAAAAGCACCAAATTATAAAGTGAGCCACACAATTTCACTGAAATAGAAGACATTTCTGTTGGAATAATCTCTTATAGCTCATAGCTCAATTTATAGCTTGGAATTTTTAAAACAGAATTGTACACCATTGCCGACTGAATCAACAATGTCTGAATTTAATCGGAGGAAAGAAAAGTTAATTAATTAAATATTGAATATGAATAAAATATATTATGAAGTAAATACATTTTTAAAAATCATATAACTGCTGTAAGTGTAGCTTTTTATAATGTATTCACAATACCCACAAATAAACATTCAAATTCTAGTTTTTTTTTTTATTCCACCATGTAAGTGGGCCTGACTAGTAGTGTCTCTCAAATATTGCTCAATGTATTTCTTAGCGGCCTCTGTGGCGCAGCAGTCAAATTTTCTCCATTCATATTCAAGCAGGAATGAGAACCGTTTCACGGAGGATGGCAGGTCCAAAAAAAAAAAAAAGAGTATTCGAATCTCAAAATTTTAAAATCGAATGCAAACCCACCAAACGAATATTCAAATAATCGATTATTCTGGTCCAGCCCTAAGCAATTCTATATATATTCGGGGTCTAAAGTAAACACCACAGCAAACACTCATGTCCAAATTCAGTTTTGAACATGTCCGCACTGGTTACATTTTAACATCACACTCGCGCGAACATAAGCTAATCTATAACAAGGTGATTGTCAGTTTAAATGTTATTAATTGTGCAATCTTACCATACAGATGTCTCAGAAGGTCTTTTGGGTTTAGATACCCAACAGAACCACAAATAGATCTTGTTTAAAGCATTTTATCTGATTTGCCAGACAAATCAACAAGTGTCAATTTCAGACCTGTCAAAGTCGTAACGGAGAGATGTCACGTCCGTAACAATGGTTTTTCCTCATGAATGCAAAAATTAAAAATAAAATACAATAAATATTTTTTGTTCCATGGAGAGCCAACCCTTATCCTTTCGGCTGGTATTATTTCTTTTGGCTTGTGAATTTGAATTCGCAAAATTTCTACAAAGTATGTCGACTCCCGAAAACGCAAGTCCTTTTTTGTCAAGTTCCTAACGCATGCATATTTGCCTGATTTAAAATATAAAACGCGTATATAGAGTGATTTTTTTTCTGATACCTAAACTATATGGTTAGGGGTTTAGAAAAATAAAAACAGATGTTTCAATATATTGTTAACATTTACGTTCTCTGAATTTATGTTTCATGTTTTTACTGCAAATGTCACGTCCATAATGCTGGAATTGACCTATTAAAAAAATCTGTCAGATTAACTTTGGGGAAAAAAAAAAGACCCATTACATAAAAAAGTAGAGATGATAAAACAATATAAGGATGGAGGTTTGCAAGCTATTGAGTTTGATTCTGTAAATGAAACCCTTAAAGTTAATTGGTTGAAATCTCTTTTAAACAATTATGATGTTAGGTTTCATATCCTGAGAGAGTTATTCAAAAAATTAGGAGGTATAGAATTTCTACTAAGATGCTAAATTTATTATTAAATTATTATTAGAGCCATCCCCAACTCCATTATTAATCTTATCAAGGAGACTATTTTATATTCTAACCCCATGACCTTGTCTTTACCTCCATTGTTAATTGAAGGATGTGACTTAAACTGATGAAAAAGAAAATTGCAATACATTAGTTTTCTATAATTACGGATTATAATTTACAAGTTTTTTCTGTTGTATTTGTTTGCACCTGTTTTGAAGATTGTAACATTGTTAAGTTGTTTGTACATTAATAATTGTTCAATAATAATAATAATAAAAAAAATTCTGTGTTGCAAAGATTCATTTCCTGACTCCTTTAGAGAAAAGTCATCTTTACAGATTTGGAACATAATAAAAGAGTTTTGTTGTTGTTGTTGTTGTTGTTGTTGTTAAGTGGTCACTTAAGCTTTCTATATATGAAGAGTTTCGTTGCAAATGTTGTTATTTGACATTATTATTTAAGACATCAACAATCAAGTTCATTCATAATTTTTGTACATTAAACTATTCCTTGAGCTCAGTGAAGGTCAGGGAAACAATATTCTTCAAATCCAGGATATTTTTTATTTTATTTTCTGTCCATAAATAGTTCATAAATAAGTCAAAAATCATGCCAAAATGCAACATATTTATCTTAACGTTGTCAAACATCTTAAACTGGTTAAAAAACAATACATGATAAATATATGTAATAGTTTATAGAAAGATTGATTAATAATAATATGATTCTGAGTTAGTTTTGGCCAGAACACACAACTTTCTTTTGCAAAACGCTATATAATACACATTAGTCTTTATTCTACTGCTGTAATACCATTTCACGAGTTCGTGCTTCCTCGGTGATAAAAAATATCAAGTTTGGCGAGCCGGGAGTGCAGTGAAGTGGAAATAGCAACTGGATTGTCTTAAAATGGGGAAGTGCTGATTGAAAGAACAGCTGGTTTCATTTTCGTACGCGCTTTCTCACGAAATTGTATTCTTGTAGTCTTTTTCGCTGAATTATAGTTTATTTTCGTTAAGCATCTTTGTTTACTTAAAGCCAAACACACTACAGGTGAATAGGGTAACATTTTTAACTTACAAATAGGACCATGAAACTTTACCAGTTGATTACTCACATGAATAGGAGAAAAAAATGTATTGCAAGTTCAAGTTTTTTTTATTTCATGTTTAAATATGCAAAAGAGGCAATATCTCATTAAATATGTGGAAATTTGCATATATTTCCAGTACATATATCTGAATATAGGATAAAGCCAGGTGCTAAATTATTTTTTCAGTTTGTTTATAAACAAAATGAAAAACAAATTACAGAGGGATTTTAGGATATCTGCTTTCATTACCTAGGAAATCAAAATATACCATCCATAGCCTTCAAAATCTTTGATTTATTAACAAATCCCTCTGTAAATATTGAAGTAAGATTTTTTAGACCTTATTAAACAAATAACACTAAGATTAGCCACTATTAAAACAACAGCTGGTCAAACAGTCAGAGGCCTGCACCGACACAGACTAGAATACACAGGGCCCTTTTCCAGAAACATATATGTATGTGTGTGTGCTTAAAACACAAAAATGAGACCATCTAGAGACTGGGGCCGCTTTTAGAAACCGTATGCTAGTGATCACTTTAGGATATGTGAGTGCATTCTCTAAAGACCTTATAAGGACATGTTTTTGTCAAGAAGAAATGTATATAAAGCTGACTCAGGCAGGAGGAAGGAGCGGCCCAGAAGACATCATCCAAGATGGCACTGGGTAGACTCGCTTTGGTTTTTGTTCTGCAGATTAAAGCCATCTTCTGAAATCTTGACCCGAATTTCTAGTGTGTCTTTGACAAGACAAAAGAAAACCACAACAAGACCACTAGTATCTTCAGAATACTAGTGAGAGTATAATTGGAAAGTTTGGTGTAGATAGGTGCAACAAAGGCTGAGATATTGGTACCGGAAATGACAAAAAGCTCGTTTTGAGAAAACAGTATTTGAAGATTTAAATACGGGAAGAAAGATATGGTTACAAGTAAACAAAATGTTGTAAAATAATCATTTTAATGTATTTAACATTTTCTTCATAGTATTTTGAAAGAACACATTTTGAGGGACTAAACTAGCCCAAAATCTCAAAATTGACCACCCCATAAAAAAACTATGTTTTTGCCTGTAGTGTCTCGCCTTTAATAATCACAGCGTGTTGTTGATGTTGTCAGTGAACAAATAAAAGTAGTAATCTTACCTTTATCAGAGAAAATGACGGGGAGGCTTTTTTGTTTCCTCTTAAAAAGAGCACGGTAAAGTTAGTTTCAGTTTATTTGCTGGATATTCCCCCATAGATATGTATACTAGCTAGATAGGCCCTTTATATATTCCCTGCCAAAATTCCTAACAACCTGGCCTGAACCTTGTACGACAGCTCATCAGAATTACTGGCCCGAGTCCGACAGAAGTCTTTTAGTTTTTCTTTTTCTTTCCCATTACACAGCTGCTGTTTAATACCAAAGTGATTACATTTATTTTCGTTTCTTTCATTTATAAAGTTAATTTAGAAATATATTTGGAAAATTTTTTGTAAAACTGATGCGTGCACAGACTAATCCATGTGCTCAGCATGTGTAACAGTCGTGAGCACTGGCTGTACCGGTGCTCAATATGAATGAAAAAACATCGGGAACACTATATTGTGAGACCGCCCGCACCCGTTCAAATGACACCGTCCGCTTCCGTGTTTCATTTGGAAATGTATTCCCACGCCGCAAGCATTATGGTCGGGTCCCGCGGCCACCTCTACACGGAGGCGCCTGTGCGATGTGAAACTTAATTTTTGCTCGTAAAGGTAAGAGTAATATTTCATCCGGAACTGTAAAGGTAGCTTTGTTTGTGTGTACTCACATTATCAACAAAACGTGCATTTAAAGAAAACAAACAGGACACGCTTTCTGATGTTGAACAGGAGCGCTGCACAAAGAATTACCGAAATGCAATTGCCTCGGACATGGTTAGAAAGCTAATATAAAACGAAATAATTTTAATTTAAAACAAAACTCTTTCATTAGCTATGAGCCTAACCATAAAAATCCATTCTGGCATTAAGGCGCAACCATTGCATCCATGGCGCAGCAGTCTTATTTTCTCCATTCATATTCAAGCAGGAATGAGAACCGTTTCGCGGAGGATGGCAGGTGTAAAAAAAAAAATTTGAATCTCAAAATCTAAAATCGAATGCCAACCCACCGAACGAATATTCGAATATTCTGGTCCAGCT
>JAUCMT010000134.1:25976357-25986509 GCA_032357475.1 Enteromius thamalakanensis | reverse complement strand
ACATACATAAATTGCTAGCATATCATTTATTAATTGCTTATGAATATTTAGTAAATAATTAGTTGATCATTAACTAACCACTTATGAATGCCTTGCAACTGAACGTTATTATAAAGTGTTACCGGATTACATTCTGGAGGAAGTAACTGCTGCTGATTTCATCGCCATTCAAGCTGACGAGACGACTGATGTCAGCTGGTGCTTGTGCTACGTTACATCGATTCCAACGGTAACATCCAAGAGCGCTTTTTTAAATTCTTTACCATCCAGAACGCAAACGCCGATTCCATTGCTACAGCGCTTCTGGACCGTCTAAGTACCATACTACCAGATGGACAAAAAAAACAAGTAATTGCCCAAACTTATGACGGCGTCACTGTGATGAGAGGAAGCACCGGCGGAGTGCAACGTAAGTTAATAGACGTCTGCAAAAATGCTCACTACGTTCACTGCTACACGCATCAGCTGAACCTTATCATGCTGCAGGCGACATCACACATTGCAGGAATCGGCACTTTTTTTTCTGACCTTGGTGGATTTTCTGCCTTCTTCTCCAGGTCACCTAAGCGAATCGCTGTGCTTGACTAAGTGGTTGCGCACAGACTTCACAGGGCCTCTACAACACAGTGGATCTTACAAAGTCGCACTGTAAAGACGGTGTACGAACACAAGGAGGACCTTTTAAAATGTTTTTAGTTCATCAGAGACTCAGGGAACTTTGATTCCTTAATTGTCAGAGAGTCGGGGAGTTTGTGAGGATGCTTGAAGACCAGGCTTTTTTTCCTGGCATTGTTTCACAAGATCATGCCAAATGTAGACATGCTATTCAACCAGCTGCAGAAGAGGAACATCGACCCTGTCTACATTAAAGCAGCTGTCCAGAGATTCACAAACAACATGCAAGCAATCAGGTAAATGCCCTTATTTAGTGTTGGCTTATGAAGCTGTTGTTGTTAGAAAGGTTCGTTGTCTGTGAAATCTTAATTGTTCCTTGCCATTAAAGTAAAGGACTGCCGTAGAGCACACCACATTTTTTTTAAATTATTTATTAACTTTTTTTGGACCAGGGACTCGATTCCCTTTCTGTGTGGGGACAGTACATAATCTGACCAGCAGCACCAGCCCAACAAGTGACTGAGGACCCTGGGACCAGGAGAACAACAGAGGCTAGCTACAGATGTAAAACACACTCACTCAAAAACAGACAAAGATGACATATACATTATCATTATTATAATGGTAAAGAAACAGATTAACAGTTAAATACCAACAAGGAAAGAGAGTGAAAAGTATTATATTTTCCCAAAAACCAAATCCATAATGTTTAAGGTTTAGTTTGGGCGTTATATTGTGAATAATTCCATAAAATGTCAATTTAATTTTGTTTAGTCAAGACGACAGTAATCACTGGAAATCAGGTGTCCCCAACTAAGCAAGCCAGAGGAGACAGCGGCAAGGAACTAAAGCCGCATCTTTGAGAGAATGGGGAAAAAAACCTTGTGAGAACCAGGCTTAGTTGGGTCCAGTTCTCCTCTGGCCGGACGCCCAGCACCTAATTTCCAGTTCAATTTTAAACACGTTGGATTGTGTAACAACTTATAATGTGTTTATATGACCCTCCATAGACAGCAATACAACTACAAATGATCCCAGAACCAGAAAACAGTAAAAACACTGGTAAAACAGTCCATGTGATATCAGTGGCTCGACTTCAGTTTTGAAACTCTAGCAGAAAACTTTTTTTTTTGCGCGAGGAAAACAAAATAGTTTTGGGTGAACTAACCCCTTGAATGAGTTTCAGCTGCTTTGATGTTATTAAAATTAACAACAGGTAAAGTAGATGGACAACAATGAGGTGACCCACAAAACAGGAATGGTTTTACATGTGGAGGCTGCTGACATATTTTTCCCTACTTAGATCACAAACTCTGGTTCAAACTCTGACTTGTCAAAGAATGTTTATATCTATCTTTGTGAGCCTGCTGATCCTGATCTAATCCAGGCTAGATTTGGAAGCCGCCACCTCTGGAGATTCTGCAGTGAATGCCCCACCTCTGAGGCAGACTCATGGGCAGGAGAGGCCTCTAGAGCAGATTCATGGACAGGAAAGGCTTCTGAGGCAGATTCATAGACAGGAGAGGCCACTAGAGTTCAATGTGCAGCCCAAACACTCAGGATGGCTACTGAGGATAGGAGAACAATCTCTGTGATAGCCTGTGCTGAGGCCCTGGGGAAGCCAGCTTCTTGAAGACTTCATACTTTCATACATTTTCTTCCAGTCATTCAGGTACAGGTTGATCTTGATTTCAACAGCCAAAAAATGCTTTTCCAGAAGTGTTCTGGCTATTTTTAGATTTATTTATTTATTTTTCCCTAATCTGTCCTTGTTTGCACCTTGTGAAGCCTTCTCTTGATTATGGACATGCCTACCTCCTGGAGAGTGTTCTTCACTTCACTGGATGTTATGAAAGGGTTTTTCTTTCCATGGAGTGATACACAGTTACTGAAATGAGCTAGAGTGGGCATTACTATTTCGCAACAGAAATACTCCAAAGGAGCTTTTATTGACAGTGAACATAATCCAAAGGATGAGGCAACAGTATGTGTAATGTCAACATTCAGTTAAGAAACAAAAAAGAAAAAGAAGAAGAAGAAAAGAAGAAAACGAAGAAGAATGGCACAGATGTTAAAATACAGTGTATTACAAGTGACAATAAAACATTGAAAACAATGGTTTGAATCAATCTAATACAGTCATATAATCATATAGCTGACTATTTTCTTTTTTATGTTCTAAAGTCATAACATACATTTGCTTTATTTTATTTCAGAGTGCAGGAACATTTCTATGTTTATCAGTCAAGATCAATAAAAATAATACATTTATACTTGCCCTGACTAACAATAGTTTTAGGTTTTTAACACAAAGCTGAGATGGATCTAAGAGTTGACTAAAGATTAGAAATTCTGTACTAATTGTTTTTAAAAAGCACAAGAGCACACTCTAATGGCAATGTGTGAAATGCCATGTTTAGCCTGAAAATAGTGTCTAAATATTTAAAAACAGATGAATAATATTGATCTACTGCATTGATCTATAACATGGGTGTTTAATCTTCTGCATGGAGTGCCTACATCCTGCAGATTTAGTCTTTTGTATGTTCCAACACACCTGCCTTAAATGTTTTGGTATTCCTGAAAAACTTGGTTAGTTTTTTTCTATTAGATCTGGAGTTTAACCTTCACTATGCAGGAAAATTGCCAGCAAGATAACAATACTAGACTTTAGATGTACCTCTGTACATGTGAAATGACATAGGGTAAGATATTGATGATTTTTATAAAGAGAAAAAAAAAGAAAAAGAAAGAAAAGAAAAAAAAAATATATATATATATATATATAAATATATATATTGGGGTGTAGTAACCTTTTAACCTCATGTTAAATGTGGCTCTGCACAGATTGAACTTTAGTCTAAATTACATAAAAATGCAACACTGGCTCAATAAAAAAAAGCTTATTATTATTATTTATAAAACTGCATTTGGTTTAGCAGTCCAGCTTTTCTTTAAAGGATAACCTAACGTGATCATAATGTTATTATTGAGATGCAGTACTTCTGACATGGTCTTACCTTTCTAAAAACCAAGGTTAGCTATCCAAGTCTATAATATATAGTAATATATAATTTAATTAGGATTTAACCAAAATAAGTGGACAATGGCTCGGCTCCCCTGGTTTAGACACTTGACACCGAAGAAACAGACATAAGACACAACAATATTATATCACAATAAAGCTTTTGATAACTTAATTTTAATCTGTATTCTGGTTAAAAAAGATTGCATTTAGAGACTTCACATAACAAAACCAGTAGCAAAATAATTCATGTGTCAGATATATTTATACTTCTAAGGGTCAAATCAGTGAAAATAGCTTATTGTGTCATTGCATAGAGCTACTATGCAGTGTGAGTCTATATTTAGAAGCAGCACAACTGGAGTGGGTTTGGGAAAGCCGTGCCTATGAAAGTGATAAGGCCAGGGAGGAGACACATACTGTATTTCAAGGATTATAAATTCCTGTCACACAGACACACACACACACACAAAGGCACATTCCTTGTCAGACAGGAGACATCCCATTGATTGCAGCTGCTTCTCATAGACATTGTGCCTCTTTGCCTTAAAGCTTGAATGAAAGTGTTAAATGTACACAAACTCACTAATGAAACTGGAGGTGTGGCTTTTATTAGTTATTAGGTATTCTGCCATAAAAATATACATACAATAAGTTCAGACATTGCGTATAAATATTCAATTTGTTTGTGTACCTGGTATTTCCTATTATGTGGAGACCAAATGACCTTAAAAGTTTAGTTAAAATGTAACAGGAATTGAAACAGGATGAAACAAGCTCATATATCAAACAGAATTAAGTTTTTGAAAATCTAATAATGCAGAACATATTGTGAGAAGGATAGGTTTAGGAGTAGAGTTAGGGTAAGGGGTTAGAAAATAGAGTTTATACAGTATAAAAAACATTATGCCTATGGAATCTCCCAATAAAACATTGAAACCTTAGTGAGTGATTGTGTGTGTGTGTGTGTGTGTGTAAATGTCACGGATTCATACATGTGAATGTCAGATCCTGACAAGAGGACACAGGGTCAGTCCATTCCAAGACTGTATTCATTTCAAAAAATTAATTTATAAAAACACTCAAATGTGTGGGGTGTTTTGGATTTTGTTCCAATCCCGTAGAATAAAAAATAAACTACCATTATCACAAATGTTGATTACTGACATCTATTAGATCAAATGTACATCAAATGGAGACACGCGATTTCTGTGTTTGCACTGAAGTTTCACAACAGACTTGTTGGTATGCCAACTACAATAAAGTATTAAATCATGCTTTAAAGAAAAACATGGAAGACAGATTTGATACTTGCATGAAAGGTTATGGAGACCTGGAGTACTTCTAAGCAAGATCACTTTCCTAGTAACACAAATAACAGCATTTGCTGATTTTGTGAAGCAAGCAGTGCATGTTGCCTTTACAGTTCCTATTTTTTTAGCTATAGTGTGCTTGCATATTTAAAACTGTTAGTTCACATTCATACTAACGTAACATGTTTTTTTTTTTTTTTAGTAAAATATTCTGATCGTATTTAAGTCAAAAGAGCATCAAACTGTTTATAATAATGAGATAAGCAGAGAATGACTAACAAATTTGCATTGGTGAGACTTTGACTTGAAGAGGAAATTTCACTATACTTTTCACTATACTTCTTGTTTATCCTCAAACATGCAATAATAATAAAAAAATAATATTTATACATCTCATTTAATGCTGACGCTATTAAGAGTTCTCTTATTTAAAGACTTCATGAAACAACTTTATGAGCTTTATGAGCACATTCCTTTAATTCCTGTAACCCTATGCATTGTTTTGGAGATGGAGGTTGAGGTTGTCTTGTCAAAGCCATGAACCAATATTTTGCTGCTTGAAGTTTGGTGGAATGTACTAGTAAGGACACTGTCATTCTATAGAGTTTTGGACCAACATTTTTATTTGCCCTGTGAGCAAGACACGTTAAAAGTATTTTGTGATCTGTTTTATTCCACTTATGATTTAATATTGCCATCTTGAAAGACATTAAGCAGCTACAAAAGTTAAAAATTTTTGAAAACACATTTTAAGGCCTCTGATATAGTAAAGGTTGTGTCATTCGGTTTTCATTGATTGAACATTGAAAATAATCAGTGTCTGGGGTTACAATAAAAATATGTGCGATTTAGGTTTTATCAAGAAGAACATAAAATCTCCTCAGGAATTACTATAGCCACAGTAGTACACAGCAGTGCTAGCATCAGACAGTACAGTTGAGATTAGGTTGGACCCCTGCAATGGTACATGGGGGACCGCGTAAGTGAGGCATTGCTCAAACTCCACTTCGTCCACCATTTCAGCAGAACTTTGATTCTGAGCTTCTGCGGAGCCATGTGAAAGCATGTGATGGTCAACAGGAAGTGACAATTCCCCATAAGGACACTTCAACTGAGAGTTGGATCCATAATGGTCATCTAAAGTTGAAGGACAGTTTGGGTAATTAGGAGGCAATGCTTGCTGAGAAGAAGAGCTTTTGTTAAAGACGGTGTGAGATATGGGGTGGGCAAGGGAATTTAGATGAGTACCAGAACTGTGACTGGTTTGTGGTTTGGTACTCTCATTAAGAGTTTGCTGTGGGTGAGCATTGCTCATTAGATTAAACTGTGCATTGCTGGAAGTGTGTGAGTTAGGATTGGTGTGAGTGTTAATGCTGCAGTGAGTAACGCTGTGAAAATGTGTGTTTGCGAGTGACTTTATGTTAGTATGACCATGCATGTTGGGGAGAATGTTTATGTTTTCCTGAAAGTGGTGCTCTTGGTGGTTATGGTAGCTGTATGCTGACTGATGGTGATTGTCCTGAAGATGGGCAAAAAACTCAGTAGTCCCAGCGTCCATAGGAGAGGGGTCGGGCGTAGGCAAACTGTAGGACTCAAACAAAGTCTGGGTCTCGCAGTATGGAGGCAGTTCTGAAAATCCAGCACTCATGCTCTCCATGCCCAGAGGGTTCTGAGCATCCCCCACCCCATGAAGCATAAAGCTGGAGTCCAGTCGTTTATTTCGTTTTACTTGTTTACGTCGTCGCGGCCGATATTTGTAGTTTGGGTGGTCTTGCATATGTTTCACTCTGAGACGTTCCGCCTCCTCAACAAATGGACGTTTGTCCACTATTGGTAAAGCTTTCCATGACTTACCTAAAAAATAACACCAAAGGGAATTTTTATTAAATGAACTAAACACATTCAAGAGGCTGAACATTTATAAAAAAAAAAAAATAAAATTGTAAATACATTGTGAACTCCATACCAAACATTTTATACAATAATATCTGACAACATGCTTTATATTTAAGCATAATATCTATGTGAATTATATTTCAGAATTTGTGTATAATAGTTTCTTATCACACTTGATACATAATTTCATACTACCTGTAAATAACACTGGTATAAAGCAACAATGGACAAAATATAAACCAAATATTTTAGAGCAGTAAAAAGGTTCTGTTAAATCACAATATAAATATAAATCACATTAAAGATTGTATTACAAAGCTAAATGTCAACTTCGTTGTGTGATTCACTGTCAGCATAGATTGTATAACGGTATTATAACTTGCATAACTGTATTTAGTCATTTTATCAGACACACCATTCATAGTATTAAAAGTGCTAAAATGATTCAGATAAACCTGTAATATCAATTACTTCCAAAAAATGCGTCCGTGTAAAGTCGAGTTCTTGTTTTAAATTTTACATCAATTATGGATATCTCCCATATTAATATTATTATTTTCATACTGTATAAACTTTGTAAACTTGATTTATAGACTTGATGATTTATAACCAGTAATTCTTTTGATTTGAATCATTCTGTTAAAAGCAGTTTAAATATTATCTGTCTTTTAAAAATAAATACAGTTTGCTTAATTCAAAACATACGAAAAAGCAAAAAGAAAAGAGAAAAGAAAAATAGATTAAATGCATAATGTTTTTTTTTTATTTGTATCTCTACTCACCAAGCATTTTACTTAGCTCTGCATTGTGCAGATCTGGATTTTGCTGCGCAAGCCTCTTGCGTTCATCTTTTGCCCACACCATAAATGCGTTCATCGGCCTGCGGATGCGCGGCTCGCTCTTTCCGCGCCCGGGACCCGCTAAAGAACATTCCTCGTGTTTTGATTTTGTGTCAGCAAGCGGACTGAGCGGGTCCACCCACGCGCACTGCCTCATGCCAGACATTAAGACTGAGCTGGTACAACGGGTCTGGTTTGGATCGTCACTGGCGTAACCCGCATCGGGACTGCTCATCTCCTACAGGCACCGGGCGCGTATCCTTGGTGATCACTGATGAAAGTAGACTGTAGCGCCTCTGGTTGGCCTAAACAGCGTATCCTTTAATGTTTGTTGCTCAGTTTCACTTCGCTAAAATCATACACTGTATTCAACATTAAGGTCAGAAGTGCATAGAGAGTTATCAGGCTGCTTTAAACTCAGCAGCCACCAATCGCGACCAGGGTGGGCGGTCCGCGCCGTTAAAGGTGTGAAAGAAACCTTACTGCTCAAGGGAGACAAAACGGGAAACATTTAGCTTTTCAGGAGATCATATTTAAAAATAAAATAAAATAAGGACGAATCTGTTGCCCTACATGTAACATGAATATAGCCTTTTTTTTAGTTTTAATTTGGGTTTAAATAATTGTTATACAGATAAACAATGAATGGGAAGTTTGGTTTGGGATTAATACCCTGCCAGCAGATGTAGCCTACCTGAATTTGCAAACAGTAGTAGTAGTAAAGGATTGTCACGCGCTGATAATGGCATGCCAGCTGCGCAAGAAGAGAAAGGTGTTACACTGTATTGTATTCAGTGTATTATGTTAAAGGTATTCTCAATTTCACATACCGCTGAATAAAGTTGTATTGAGCTTTACCAGTAGCGTCTGTTGGCGGATTGAATCTAATAGGCTATAGTCCAAAATTGGCAATGGAAAGCGTTCTTTAAATTCTGTAGTTTAAAAGTAACAAGATAAAGGGTTTTATTTTGACACACACACATATATATATATAATGCAATTTATATCAATAATAAATTCATTAGTTAAATCATTGAAACATATATAATATTGTGGCAATATAAATGATCCTGTGTTAAAAGCACTGTAATGCAATTCTTTCTCATGAATTATTGCTTTAATGCATACTGTAAAAATATGCATGGAAATTTAAAATGTTTATGTTTTGAGAACTAAAAGGTCCCTATCTGCTAATGTGCAGTGTTACGGGAGCAATTGGGAACTTTACCAAAACCACATCCTGTTTTTGCTTACCTTGATTTGAATTTTTACTCTCTAACTCTTAATCTTAGTTTGGCTAGTCTACATGTATTTATGCTTACAGAAGACAATTTTAGTTTTATATCTTTATGTGTCAGAATCAAAACTCTAGATTCCCTAAGACACAAAATCACTTTCCCAAGAACTCACCCCACCCTATGTACACATAAAAGCAACAGTGTGTATTTTCACTGCATTCTGGTACAGAGCCAATGCCCTCCATACTGTTACTGTAATATATAATCTATTTTACGTCTAAAGAGCTAGTGGGCCACACGTATTTGTGCAATGGTGAGTGCGAACACATATACAGCTTCCTTCTGACTCATGTAAAGTCTCTCGGCACTCAGGAGCCAATGCTATTGTGTAATTCCCCACAAAGGCATGCCTGGCGACAGTATGTGTGTATAGTCATGAGTGCAAGCCTATGTGTGGAACCATCTGTGAGGGAGAGGGTGTGTGTGTCTGAAGGCGGACAGTATGTGCTCCTATGCCAAGGACAGGAAGCAGTTTGTGGGGGACAGGAAATGCAGGCTGAAGCACTATTCTAGATAAGGACTAGAGACCTCTCCCATACACACACACACTGGCTGTTTTTATACAGCCATTTATAAATACTAAAATCTAATCCTAACACAAAATGTATTGCATTTTTCAAAAAAAAAAAAAAAAACTTTATTTACTTACACTATTTTTGTCAGGGAGTTTTGTGTTTAGCTCACTGCTGGGTACAAATTTGTTCTCAAAATATGGTTAAATAGGAACACATACACCCACCCCTCACTCTATCCCAGACTCCCCTAGGCCTTACTGGTGCCTCACATACATGTTAACACTCTAAAAAAAGGTAGGCAGAATCAGTAGGGACAGACTTGTATTGAGGTCTGGGCAGAAAAGGGTCAGAGCCAGTAAGGCAGACAGAACCAGCAAAATAGGCAGATCTTTAGCAAAGGGGATCTTGGGGAGGGGACCACCTTAAAAATAATGACCGATTTGACAAGGGATGGGAGAAAGACTGTGATGAAGTTCAAGGCAATATGTGACCAAACACAGGAGAGGGATGAGGAGAAGGCCGCAAAAACCCCTTTCAGATGGATACCAGCATCCTCCTCATACTTGAATTCTTCTAGAGCAGGGGTGCTCAATCCTGTTCCTGGAGATCTACCTTCCAGCAGAATTCAACTCCAACCCTGATCAGAAACAA
>JAUCMT010000134.1:25947929-25966152 GCA_032357475.1 Enteromius thamalakanensis | reverse complement strand
CTTGTTGTTTAAATATTTTTTTAATTTTCTTTTTGCAGTTTAGGGATGCTACTATGTACATTAGAGGTGGACCGATATATTGACAAGGCCGATATATCTGCCGATATTTGGCATTAAAAAAAAGGTTTATGTCAGCCAGTGTTTTTTTTTAATGTTTGGCTTATGTAACACAAGTAGGACCTTTATTTTGACACAATCAAGAATGTAGAAACCGTTGCTGTAACTATATGGGAAAAATATACCAGCACGCTTAAAGTTTCCAATATTTTTAAAATTAAAGGTAAAAGTATTTCCATTTCGCTTTTTATTTTTTTAAAGCAAAGTTGAACCTATATTTGAGATAAATGTGTTAAATTATGACTTGGAAAGTCTGGAAAGTATGTGTCCATGAAGTTACTTTCACAGCATTTTATTATTCTTGTTGGCGTTCACAGTCACATGTTAGATATGTGAATTCAAATAATATGAAGCACCGTTTAAGCTCTGTTTAATCATCTCTGACGTTTCTGAGTTGTTGTTTATCGGAGATCTGGGTTGTAAGAGTGTGTTTCTCCAGTTTAGTAATACAAAAGTGCTATTCCCCTGCGGAGCGATCACAGCTGGAGTTTGGGACTGAAAAGTAAGAATTTGAATGGTTAAGAACTGAACAAACGAGTGAATTGACAGTGAATAAGTAACCATGATTGAGATTTAAGAGATTTAGACTTTTATTGCAACCAACCCCATCACGAAATTTACACTTAATTTAGTTAGTAGTAATTAGTAAAAAACTCACTAAGTACAAAAAAGCACTAAGTACTGCAGCACTGGGACAACGGTAAAAAATGTTTGGAGTATGAACTAACCGAAGGATTAGGTTAAGACATCTACAACATCCAAAAAAAGGCACCGCATTAGAAAACCATTGCAAACTGAACTGCTTCCATACCACAAGGGTTTCTGCACAATATTGGCTGAAAAATCAGTCACAGATGCAAATCCACCAGAAATAGTGTACTGTCTGAGTACATTTGACATAGTTTTCACTCTACTATGCTTCATTTCAAATCTAGTTTGCTATTTTAGGAACAATATTGCTCAAATTCAGTCTTCACATTTGTTCAGTGTGAACTTGTTAAAAACGTGTGATTGAGGTGTCAAGAAATTAAGACATTAATTGTAAGTGAACCTGTTTAAATATGCTGTTAGCATCAGAGATGGCAAATATCGTCTCAATCAACCATAAGAAGAACACACTTTCATGTTTTGAGAGTCCTCTTTCTTTTTGGGAGTTGTCTGTTCAGACTGAATTATAATCTGAATCATAATTTGATTTAGATGTAAGGTACTATAAAATATTAGCTATGTGTAATTGCTCTTATTTCTGAATATGTATTGAACTGTGTTGCAGTTCTGTTAAATGGCCTAAGTGCATTGTACTAGACTAGTATAAATAACATACATTAAATCACTAGCTTGTTGTTCTAACATAATATAATTGACACACATTTCCATTCATTCGATCTGATTTATTTGAACTTAAAGTAGGTTAATTGTACTTGTTCTTTTCGTTCACTTAGAGCTGTGTTACACTCTTCATGCATTTAAAAATTGTGATAGGGCGAATGTAAATTAAATATAAGATAAGTCTTGTTTTCCTCAAAACTTGTTGTTTAAATATTTTTTTATTTTCTTTTTGCAGTTTAGGGATGCTACTATGTACATTAGAGGTGGACCGATATATTGACAAGGCCGATATATCGGCCGATATTTGGCATTAAAAAAAGGTTTATGTCAGCCAGTGTTGCTTTTTTTTTTATGTTTGGCTTATGTAACACCTTAGGACCTGTAGGACCTTTATTTTGACGCAGTCGAGAATGTAGAAACCGTTGCTGTAACTTAATGACTTAAATTCATGCTAATTAAATGAGATCAAACCAATTTCATTTGACATGTTCTGTAAATGTTCCCTGAACACAATTCCCTTTGTTGATTCAACCATTGCTGTTGCTGGGGTTTTTTTCTTTTTTTTTTTTAATAGGAACGTAACAGACATAACATTTAATCACATGCTAAACATATCCTGTACATCTGCAGTACACAAATAGTGATTGATTTAAAATGGCCTCTTCACTGGCGTTAGCACACAGCTCAAGAAGCCATAGCTTAAAAACAAGATCTACACTTCACCATTATGGTAACCTCAAAAATCAACATAAACTCTTTAAAAAGGCCAATATAACTGAACAGCGAACTTTAAAAGGTCTTTAACTTTACTAAAAACACAATTTAATTTCAACATTTATTCAACTGATCTATCCATATGCAAAGGGAACTAGAAATCCACTACCCAGTTTCGAAGTAAATGATTTGGGCAGGCCCAACACAAATGGTTTAAGTTTACTTAATATTTTACTAATGTGATTTTATTTAGCATAATTAAATTGAGTGCAAATGACACCTGAGTAAAAAACTAAAGATTTGTTTTGTTTTAGCTTATTTTATTTAAGTAAACTGAGCAAACAACAAAAATTCTTATGCGTGTATCTAGTTTTACTTGGTTATATCTTTAACCTTAAATAGCGTACATATCAGGGAATCAAAAAAATACTTTTGTTCTGAAGAAAATTCTTTTTAATCCCTGATTTTTGACACATTATGAATAAGAACGATTTTTGCAGATTTCAAAACAGTACAGAGGAAAATGAAATGTGGATATTGATCAAGGCACGTGCATTTATGATTTTCATTTAACACTGAAATAGATCAATGGACATTCATCGTGTTTACAGTAATCTATTGACTACAGAGGGTTAACATCAGTGCGTCAGGCTGTTTTTACACAGACTTTGATGCATGTCAAGTCAAATCACTTTTTATTTATATAGCGCTTTACCAACAGATTATAGCAAAGCATTGAACATTATCAAGTATGAGAACAGAGTGATGGGAATCTATAATGACGAGATTAAACTATTTATTTATCAAATGTAGTCAAGATGACGATAATCACTAGAAATCAGATGTCCCCAACTAAGCAAGCCAGAGGCGACCGTGGCAAGGAACCAAAACCCCATCCATGAGAGAATGGGGAAAAAACCTTGGATACGGACTGAAGAACAGAATAAAAGAGAGGCAGACTAATATTAGCCTAGAAGCCAGTCTTTTTTACGATGTAACGAGTACACCGTGTTTTAAGGGGAGTGTTCCCGGTTCCGGCTGATCTAATTAATGCAGTCTAACAATCCTTTAACGGATTTGATTAATAAATGTGTTCCAGTGTGTTATGTGTAAGCCAGAGTAAAGAGATGTGTCTTTAATCTAGATTTAAACTGAAAGAGTGTGCCCGCCTCCCGAACAGTATTTGGTAAATTGTTCCAGAGTTTGGGTGCTAAATAAGAAAAGTTCTGCCACCAGCAGTAGATTTTGATATTCTAGGTATTATCAAATGGCCAGAGTATTGAGAACGCAGCAGACGTGGAGGACTATAATGGAGGACTTAAGATTTTAAAATCTATACGATGTTTGATAGGGACCCAGTGCAGTGTTGACACGGGGCTAATATGCTCATACTTCCTGGTTCTAGTAAGGGCTCTAGGTGCTGCATTTTGAACCAACTGTAGTCTTTTTATCAAGCATGCAAAACAACCACCCAGTTAAGCATTGCAATAATCTGCACTGTTCAGGTGTGTGTTAACACAATAACAAGGCGGTCAGACACCAGCAATGATTTTTGAGAAGCAATTGCTGCTTCTATCAATCTACGAAGAGTAATATGGCCATCATTCATGAAGTTCATCATTCTACAGTGAGGTAGATTATCCACAAGTGGGACATTCAAAACAAACACCAATGCCAGGAGTGGACATCCCAGCAAGTTCACCCTTAGAACAGACTATGTAATGCTCAGAGAAATGGCAGACAACCTAAGAACTTCACCGCAGGCTCCACAGGCCTCAGTTAACATTGATAAAGTAACAATGATAAAGTTCAAGACAGTACAATTAAACAATGAGACAAGTACGCTAACCTGATTTTACTGAGTGTAACATGTCCCTGGGTCAACATCTTTGTTGACCCTGGAATAACATTTAGATTAACAGATCATATTTGAAGAAACAGTTTACAGTTTTTTTTTTTTAAGATTAGGCTTACAATCAGTGTTTGATGCTTGTACATCACGGTCAGTCATCTATCATTTCCTCTCATTTAGGCTTTACTCATGGGTAAGATCTTGCCAGAAGAAAGCCTCTTCTATCTAAAAAAAAAACATGGCAGCACGGTTTAGGCCCTGGATCGCCAACGCGGGAACCAGTGGAGCAGGTAGGGGCTGCCCAGAGCAGCCGGTCTCACCCCCAGAACGTTCATCCTTTTGGGGCCAGTCCCCCACCAGGCTGCCCCACCATGTGCACGGCAGTTATCATTCCCTTGATACCCCTGGTGACCTGATTGGATGCTTGGTTACAGGTTCCCAATCCCTTTTGGTTGTTGATACGGATGGTACGCCTCGTCTATGCGATTCTGTTTGCCAGGCGCCCGCCAAGGTACAGATGTATTCTGTACACCACTGTCCATTCGGACACGGATGCTGCTGTCCTCTGTGCGGAGGTTGCGGTCCTAATGGCGAAGGATGCAATCGAGCCTGTCCCTCCAGCCGAGATGAGGTAAGGGTTTTACCTACTTCATCATGCCTTAAAAAGAGTGGTGGGCTGAGACCCATCCTGAACCTTTGAGCTCTGAACCACCCCTTATCAGGCTATCGTTCAAGATGCTCACGCCGAAGAGCATACTAACATGCATTTCGGCTCCAGGATTGGTTTGCAGCCATCAACCTTAAGGTACTTTCACATCTCGATTCTGCCTCGCCACAGACCCCTACTGCGGTTTGCGTTTGAGGGTCGAGTGTATCAGTACAAGGTTCCCCCGTTTGGCCTCTCCCTGTCTCCCTTATGGCAGATGGGCATCCACATCCTCAACTACCTACGACTTGGGCCCCCTCTACAAGGCAAGCCTCTTGTCTCAGATGGGGTCTGTTCGTCGACTGGTGCTCCTCTCACAGTAAGGCCCCAAGAGATGCCCGATTGCAGTTGTACTTTCCTTCCTGCAGGAGAAGTTGGAGTGCAGGCTGTCCCCTTCAACTCTAAAAGTGTATGTTGGGGCCATAGCAGCATAACACAATGCAGTGGAGGGTGAGTCCCTAGATAAACACCAACTCATCGTAAGGTTCCTCAGAGGTGCGCGTTGGGTTAATCCCCCGATATTGCCCTTGGTGTCTGCGGCAAGCTCCTTTTGAGCCCCTAGCATCAGTCGAGATAAAATACCTGTCACTGAAGACAGTACTCCGGATTGCTTTGGCCTCCATCAAGAGGGTAGGGGACCTAGAGGCCTTCTCTGTAAATGAAGAGTGCCTACAGTTCGGTATGGCTGATTCTCACATCATTCTGAGACCCTGACCCGACTACGTGCCCAATGTTCCTACCACTCCCTTCCGAGATCAGGTAGTGAACCTGCAAGCTCTGCCCCAGCAGGAGGCAGACTCAGCCTTAGAGTTGTTGTGTCCTGTACATGCACTGTGCCATTTGGGTGGTTGATGCCATTTCCCTGTCTTATTTATACCAGGGAGAGCCATGTCCATTAGGTCTGAGAGCCCACTCCACAAGGAGTGTTGCCTCCACCTATGCGCCTCTATTGCAGATATTTTTAGGGCTGCAGGCTGGGTGACACCCAACACCATCCCCAGTTTTTACAACCTCCCTGTAGAGGCCATGTCCTCCTGTGTCTTAAATCAGACAAGCAGGTCATGGGAGGGTGGCTGGTGCTTGCTGCGCCATTCCCACGGGATCTGTACACTTTTCTCAAAGGTTCCCCTGTGCCAAGGCGAACCCCTCTCCTCCTGCCCCGCCTTCGAACCTAGAGCTGAGTAGCTCCGGCTGTGTTCCCACTGGGTCTCCTTCCAACAGTAGGTTGTGGCTACCTGTCGGCACCCGGGTCTCTGCATAACGCAGCCACAAGTTTTGAGAACATTATTTATACAGTATTTCAAAAATACTTTTTCACACCTCACTTCACGTACTCAAACTCATTAAAATCAACTAATTCAATTTGCAACAACTATTTATCCAAAATGGCCGCTGCAGAACGCATGTGAGAATTTACCAAATGTGGCCTATGCTACTTGCTCACCCTGCTGGAAAAAAACAGTATATGCTGGTTAAATAGGTTTTGAAGCTGAGATGCTGGTTTAAGCAGGTCCTTTTGCAGTTTTTTTTAGTAGGGCTGCCACTCCCTTGACATTTGGTGGAATTTACACAAAGCTAAGCACAACAATCATGAACTCCCTCAGAAAATAGAGGGCACAGGCGGACAGGATGAATCACTTGAGGTACAGATTAAAAATCCTTGTGTGTGTATACAAATTGAATTACAAATCCTTGTGTGTACAATGCAAGTATATGTACATACACACCCACTTCCCCCCTTACCCCGAGTGACTTGTTCTGTCTGCCCCAATGATCTCAAAACTATGCAGCCAAAACTCATGTCCTTGAACAATGCATCCATGAGAAATTTAGCATGAAACAAGACTACTTAATTGAACGAATGTTTGAAAGATTTATTGAGTATAGTGAATGTTTAAAAGGACGGCTTCTATAGCACACCCCTCCTAGCCTACCTCTCTTCCACTTTAAACACTTTAAGGCCTGGGTGTTAATGTTTTATCAGGTGGGATGAGGATACATGGGTTTGGCTGACAGTAGATAGAATTACAAAGTAAAATCCATGCCCCACTCTGACATCATTAACCTGAATAGTCCAAACAGCACAGTTACAATCCGAAATTTACAAAATACATTTATATTTTTCAGTTAAAAATTTTTGAAGTATTTTTTGACAAACATGTTGATTTTACTGCAATTTCTTTTTACTGTACATTATTCTCTTTCTGCATTGCAAATCACATGTATCTATTTTACAGAAGCACACCAGCTAAAATTATTCTGCCCACTGTACAGGTTCACAGCAAAAAGCATTAATGCTTTTAACATTTCTCTCTGATAAGTGGGATTGCTTTTAAGGGAGACATCTCTATTGCTTACCAAAGCTGCATTTATTATCAAAATGCATAAAAAAAAGAAATATTGTAAAATATTGTTACAGTTAATTTACATTTTAATGCATTTACAATGTAACTTCTGTCATAAATGGTCTGTTGTGGTGATGTGTGCAGCCGTGCAGATGTAAACAGTGTCAAATTTTCATTTTATTCAATTAAATAATTCACTTTTTTTAATTAGAAATTTTTTTTTAATTCTCTCTGTTTTCAAGATATTTCATTAATAAAGTATCAGTAATTTGTAAATAAAATTATTTAAAAATAATATAAATTATAAAATAATAATAATAAAATAATTATTATTATTATCATTATTATTATTATTATTAGTGGTAGTAGGAGAAATAATGCCCATCTAGAATGCCCAGAGACAAGAAGAGTGATAAGTAACCATTTCTGATACTTGGAAAATATCAACACTCCTGGAAAGCATCTCAGTCAATCAGAATAGAGGACCATATATTTTATGTAAATATAATTTTAGAAAAAATAGATGTTTTTGGAGGATAGCTATTAGTAACACTTATGCCAAAGGTTTACTTCCAATAAATCCAAACTTCAGTTTAAGTGTTTTTTTTTTCCCCTCAGTCTCTTCCTCTCCCTGAAAGGGAAGAAGACATTGGTAAGCTAAGCACTGGCTAGCTTTGCTGGTTGCAGGAATTATTGTGGCTTTACATATTTATTATAGAAATATAGTGATATTGTTTTTAAAATATTATTATATTTCACAAATTTTTGGCAGTATGTGAAAATTTCTGCCAACTAGCATGTTATTTATTTGACTATATTGATTTTTCAACACTCAATAACATCTAAAGCATTGATGCACATCATCCCATATATTGACAGAGATTTTATTTATATCATCCTAGAAGCAAACTTTTTCTCAAGTAAAAACTATAAATACACACTGAACTAAAGTTTAACACTGACATGACAAGCAACATTTGCATTACATATAAATAAACACAATTTAATATACATACAATATCACAGTAAGAATTCATTGCACTGGCAGCAGAAAATAAACCTTAACCATTAAGTCTCTGGATAGCAGTATTCAAAGTTTATGTTTATGGTCACTCGTTGTCCACAGACTGTGCTGGATTGAGGTACTGGTCAAATTCACTGCGGTCAAGCTGGTCCAGCATATCTGATCTCACTTGTTCTAGGTAGAACTCCAGAGAAGGTCCACCCAAACACAGTACACATGCACATACCTCCTTCCCCCACCGATCACAGAGTTCCACCCCATTCTGCTGCATAGAATGTTGTGAATACAACAGCGACTCTGAGTAAGTGGCCAGAGGTAGATGTACAGAAGAAGAGTTCAATGTTGCACCACTGTGGAACATCATGTTTCCACTTGATGATGTTGCTTCAAAGCTGTATGTTGAAGATCGGTTTTCGAATGAAAACCCACTATGTGGGAGCATGTAGGAGTTTATTTGATTGTATGGATTCTGTGCAACTTGACCTTGTAACATATAGTTGAGGTGAAAAGAGACATTTGGAGAACCGTTAGTCTCGCTTGAAGTCGTCTTGCTGCCACGCTTGTTGCACTTTCGTCGACGGGGCCGGTATTTGTAGTTGGGATAATCAATGGTGTGTTGGATTCGTAGTCTTTCTGCTTCTTGCATGTAAGGGCGTTTCTCTGCCAGAGACATGGCCTTCCATGTTTTACCTATAACAACAAACACACAATAAATATTTTAGTTTAAATAATGTTAGAGTAGGCTATATATAAGTTACAAATATAGTAATATTAGACTGACCCATTTTATTTCAGTCTTCATATACAAAAAAAATAAAACATAAATTATATATTATATATTACATTACAATTACATATTATAGTAGGCTATTACAATTCTATCCGACAGAATTTAACACAAGTAATGACAGCAAAAGTTTCGCACTCACCAAGTATTTTACTGAGGTCAGTGTTCTCCAAGTCAGGGTTTAGCTGCGCAAGGCGTCTGCGCTCCTCTTTGGTCCAGATGATGAACGCATTTAGAGGACGTCTTACTCGAGTTTCCACGGGCGCTTTCGTTTCCGGGCTTGAGCAGCTGGATTCAGACTCTACCGACACCGGGCTTGATGGACCCGACACGGGGCAATGAAACGTCCTACGCTGCTCTTTCTGCTGATGTGGCATGTAGTGGCACTGTTGATCAAGCATCATTGTGGAGTCCATTTCGAGTTCTGGGAGCATGCGATCGAGGTACATTCTGTTCTGCCTGGTGAGACGTTCTCCCTGGTGCACCTCAAAGATCAAGCGCAGCTTTAAAAGGATAGCGGACCAATAGGGGCGCAGAGGAGTGGATTAAAGGTGTGAAGCGCCAGAAGTTTCACCTTGGTGATAACGCTGATGTCCCTGTTGCGAACGAAATGTGTATAAAAATAAAGTAAAATAAAATATAATATAATTCAATTTGATAAATCCATAGCCTCTCCAGTATAGTATCAAAGCATTCATTGTATGTATACTGGGAAAAGAAATCCGTAAAATACAGGAAAAAGTAGGCCCCTGGCAGTTCATTACACATGATATTATCCATTAATTTTACGGACATATCTGTTAACTCTAAAACACAGTGCAATGAAGTGTACAATTCAATATAATGGCAAAACACCAGTAAAAACCGAAGCACTAAAAAAATAATTTTAATGTGCCCTATTTTACAGATTTTATTTTATTTTAATTTTTTAGGGTGTACATTTTCATTAAATATTTCTTCTCGGGAAAAAACAATGCTCATATACTGCTAACAGAAAAAGCAGATAATAAAAACCGAAATAGCTAATAGAAACTATAATTTAGAACCAGTCAGGCTAAATTAAAATTCTATAAAAAACGAATATTTTTTGACAAACTGAAAGTCAATAAATTAATAAATTATCCGAAAAACCATTTTTCCAAAACAGGAATGAAATCCTATTTTCAAATTTTTTATACCATCCAACAGACATTTTCCTTAAATGTTTCACAAAGTGAAAGGAGAACATAGAATTTATCACTGCATAGGACTACAAAATCAAAACACATATAAAATGGAAGTACAATGATATGAACGAAGTCCACTTCGATCATTTTAGAAAAATGTTACAAGCAGTCTATATTCCAGGTCTGGACTGAGAGTAAATGTCGGCGAGATAATTGCCACGAGTTCCTCGTGCATGTTTTGCTGGGTTATAGGGCCTTGAATTAGAATAAATAAATAAATACATCGAACGAGACAGAAACGAATAATGATAGATATTACTGAATTCCCAGCAAATACAACATGCGTTGTCACATAGAAAGGCAAGGACAGTATCAATGATTGATTCTGAGTTATAAAATACTGGAAATTCACTGCTATTATCATTATTTCCTCACTCTTTTATCCAAACCTGTAAATTTGACAAATTTCTTTTATGGAACACAAAAGAAGATTCTGCTACCTTTTTTGTAGAATGTTACCGAACCCTTGAATTCTACTTTATGGACAAACACATATTTATTTTCTTAAATTGTTAAAGAGAAAAAAGGCATTCAACTGTCCCAGAGAAGAAATAGGCCTACATAAGCAGGATTTCAAATGACATGGTGGAAAAAAAAAAATGTGCCAATTTTAATTTTTGGGTAAATCATACCTTTAAGAAGAGCTAACATTTCAATTCATATAAGACACCGACCATTATCTTTATCAGGTTATTATTGAATTAATATTGTACTTCAGTTAAAATTAATGAAGTAGCCTATTTGTAGTCTTCTTAGTAATAAAACTAAATAAATAAAGATGCAGAGACTACAAAAACAACTTGGAGAAAAAAAACAAAACAATACATTCAATATTTTAAGGTAATCAGGGTAACATTTATTTATCCAAAATAAGGCTATTTGCGCAGTGTTACCATAGGAACGTAACTGTAAGTTAAATTTATATGGTGCCGAACTGACAAGTAATTATGTAGGCTACTGGCTTTTTCAGTTTATCTTGTCATGCAGTTTACATTGTTGTGGTTTCTTTCATTCAGCATTACTAAGGACCTTTAATGTTTTCATATGCAGTATGTAACAACAAAATTTTGTGTCATATCTACAAGGATCAAGCCTCTTTCGGGGTTTGGCTTTACGTCGTAGCACCTTTGTCAGCGCTCTCTTTACAGATTTGTAGTAGGTTATTTTCTTTTTGCAGTTTCGCATGCGCTATCATTTAAAACAGCGCATGTATGGGACGTCTCCCACGCTTCTGCGATCGGCCAGTAGGCTACTCGAGCAGCCAACCAATGCGTCGGTGCTCCTGATGGCCAGTAGCATACATGACAATTTTATTTGTATTAACAGGAATGACTCTTGTGATTAAAACAAAGAGAAAAAAAGATGCACAGCCATTTTTTTCGAGTCAGCATTGTGTAAACTTAATAAAAAAACCTGCTTTTGAAGAAAATGTTGACACTTTGACAAATTCTGATAGATGTCTGACAGAAACGCTAGGTGTTGTGGGATTAATACCCAATTTTGTGTTTACAATTGCAATTCATATCATACTCTAAACAGAACCGCCACCCTATAATTATAATCGCCTACATAGCCCACAGACAGAGACTTGGCCACACGCAAGTCTGATGCACCTGTTGCCCTTGTGTTGTGAGAGATTCGGGCTCTTGGTAATGCCCTCGGGCTGGGCAGTCAGCTATGGCAGCCATAATAGAATCATGAAAAGCTTTGACACCTTGATTAAACACAGACTCGTCTGATCAGAAATAGCCGCGCAGTTAATTCAATGACGGCAATGATCAAGGTTTAGATTTTATCTTACGGTCTGGCCCACGAAGTAGCGAAACCCGCAGCCAGCCTTTGACAAAGCTAAGAGAGGGCTGTTCGTTAATCGATACGATTTGAGAATAATACATGTTAGACAGTCTAATGGAACTGGAGCTAATCGAATTGCAGTCGTGCGTCTTGTTTTATCGTTTGGCTCACAAGACCCACATGACTGAGTATTTGTTAATTGGAGACTAATTCGATCTCCTGATGATTATGATGAAAAGCTGATAAACTTTAAAGTAGTCTCAAAAGTAGAAAAGGTAGGCTGTATGAGGGTAGGGTACATCATAAAATACCCTCGTAACAACATTTTAAAAAAAGTCTATTTAAAATTCACTAGAACGAGATGTGAATGCAATACATCTTCTATGCAATACATAAACACATTTTCTTTTAATTGTTTTGTTTTCTTTTGACTTTTATTACATCTGCCATCTACTAAATTGCTCTACAGCAATAAACACTGTAAGCACAGTGTTAGCGTTTAATTGTAAAATAAAAATATAACAAATAAATAAATAGACCTACATATATTTAAAAACCTGTTGTCTTTTGATGCCAAACTGAGAATACACTTAATGGGATGTAAAATTTACATTTGAATGGTGCGAAATGGCACTATACCAATAAACATACGTCTTTTGTGCATTAATGCTTACACTAATAAATGATTCCTTTCTTCTGAAAACTCAGATTGTTCACACTCGTTTAAACTGTCAGATTTACGAGTGGAATCCACATCCGAACATAACATCGCTTGCGTTGGGCTGCGCTGTAGTTAAGAGTGATAATGGGGTTAGTTAATTAGTTTGAGCGACTCAGCGTGAATACAATAATGTTAGTTTCGGTTGTTTTCGTCCAAAATAGTTTAAGAATTATTGTTTAAATTTAGCATAAAATGAACCTACGTATCCAGTAAATTCGGATTACATTCCTCATCATCTAGCAAACCTTTTATTCGTGTTTCTGTGATAGCTGTTTGTGATGGTAGTAGGCTACAGGTGTATGATTTGACCCAAAGGTATCCTCATTGCATGCAAAAAGCCTTTGCAGGCTTAGTGCCTATTCATATCTATAACATATGTGATACTCTTACCCTTGATTGTATTATTTGTCCTTACTGTGTGAATGGGTAGTTGTCCTGAGCACACTGTAACATTATAACGTTCAGAATAACAAAGAAGAAGATGAATAAGAAGAGGAGGAGGAAAAACATCCTAAGTGATTAAATTATGAATACAGAAGCTTACATACAGTGCTGTCTGATGGAGCGCATTAAATAACCAACTTTACTTAGTATTGTATTGGCTCAGCAGGTAGTGGAGACAGATAACTGAAAGATAACAAACATACAGTATTCAATTCGACCGGTGTCTCTCCCACTTCTCTTCTCCATCTCTCGTATTCTCTGTCTGTCAAAGTGAAGACACACTCACACACACACACACACACGTGTGAATGTATTACCCACGCCTCCTCCTCAAACAGAAGTCTGGTCTGAAAAGCACACACACACACTCACACACACACACACACAAACACATGCCGACACACAATGGATTACAAGACCCCTGTGGGGTCTCCATGCTTACAGAGCCCTCATTAGTGAAACACAATGGCACCCCGCCTCTTAAAGATCACTCAAGTAACAGACTCAACTGAATCTCCATAGATGACATGATCATTTATAAATGATGTAATTTTTTTGTTTAAAAATAGAATTCAGTTAATTCAGTACAGTGAACCAACGCATAGATCTGAAATGTTTATTTATTTATTTTTTTCAGTTTAATCTAATAAGAAAAATGGTATACACATGCCATCCTTTCTTTGATACAGTATGATTTTTAAAAAAAATGTTTACCCCTGCAAGAGATAGAACCCAATATATCAGACCATTTTTCTAACTATTGTCACACAGATTGGCTCATTGTTTTAGTGTATATGCACTTGTGAAAGGGACAGGAATGTTATAACTTACAGTTTTCAGTATTACTTGATTGTATTCTTTGGTTTGTGTGATAAGATTGTTATCAGTGCTGACCATTGTTCACTTCTCAGCAAACTGTGATCAACTACTGTATGTCACAGCAGGCACATGCACTGTATTCTGCTGTTATCCTGACACCTACATATCAAGCAGACATTTGTTTCATGCTTACTACTTTTGACTTTGACAATTAGGGGTAGATTGAGTGCATTTGAGACGTGTACAGTTGAAACATCTTAAATAACTTGCTTATACAAGAACCCCCAAGCTGTGATTTTTGCTCCACACGTGTATTAGTGTTCTCTTTAATTTTGGGACATTTTTCTTTAAGGTAAGAGTGGAGTATGGCTGAGACACCAGCTGTACCTGGATTGGTTTCCTATTGCTTTACATGCTGTTCAATTGTAGTACAGTTTTATGATAAAAGTCACATTTAAACATATGCAATGTCTTTTATCAATGGATGCATATTGTCATTTGTACTCTTTTTAATATCTTTTCTAGTGGTAATTATTTAACTGAATCTGAATTAACTGAATTAAACAAAGCAAATCAATAAATGTAATAATAATAATAATCATCATTTTACACTGCAGTTGTTTAAAGCTGTTTTGTAATTTATTACCTTTGCAATAATGGTGGTTAGCCATGCAGATTTAGAGCCAGGGATCCAAAAGCATCATGGGTGAAAATGGTGACAAAGACACACAACCCCTTAACCAACTTTAACAATATTTAAAAGCCTTTTTTGTTTTTAGCTTTATAATTGTGCAATAATTTATTTTGAAATTACGATTATATGGAACTATAATGACAGCAGAGGATCACTTAATAGCTCACTTGCCATTTGCACTCTGTAGCTGTTCTAAAATAATTTTTGTTATAAAATTATAAGAAATTTTAGTACTGTAGACTTACAAAAAATACTAGGGCATTCTTTAGTTCTGAAGTAGTATAGCAAGTACAATTAAATTGTAATACATTCAGTGTTTTTTTTTATTTAATTAAAAAAAAACTTTTTTTAAACATTGCCTTAAAAAGGACACATCAAAAAGTATGTTATCTGTAGAAGCTGCTAAATATTTTTTACATTCACATTTGTCACTCTTGAAACAGTCTCAAATTATTGATAAATCAATGACTAACTACACTTATTTACAATCTTTGTTTGCTTTTTTCTCTCTCGCTCTCTCTCTCTGATTATATTAGGTTGATCTGCAAGCAAAAAATTAGTTGAAAGGGGATTCTTTTGATTAACTTATGGAAAACACATCTAAATAGACATTGCAGAAGCCTGTGATTGGCTACAAAACTAAAAACGTCATTTAAAACGGATATGAATTGGTTGTAATGGTACTCCCTCCACCAAAAACACTTTCTCATTGGATCGTGGGTTAGTTGTAATGTGGTTTAAATATTTTTCCACACCACGATTCCTCTTCTTCCAGACTTTTTATTTCTAAAATTTTATATTCACACTAAACATTCCACCATAAAAAATAGTGAAGATTCCGCATTTGTAACTTCATGTTTTGTTTTTTCAGCGTTATTTATTTATTTTTTTTTCTCATGTTTTTTTTATGGTTCTAAAGGACCGTCTTGTTTTTGTTTTCAGATTGGCAGAATAATAAATTATTTTTAAAATCCAATAACCCCAATATTTACATAGGCCTATATGCATACATACAGGGTCTTGTGAAAGTATTAATGCCACTTCATTTTTTTCACATATTGTTATGTTGCTGCCTTCTGTCAAACTGCTTTAAATACTTTTTCCCCAAAAAGCAGATTTTGGGGTCCCTCTAGCTGAGCTCCATGATCACATATGAAGAAAAAATCTTCAGAAGGACAAACATCACTGCAGCACTTCAAGTGAACCGGCAAAAACAATTGAATGGGTATGATTTGCAAAGACTCACACATCTTATTACAGCTGATAATACATATCAGAGCAAAAAACATGATTACATGTGGAGATAGAAGAAATCTACAGAACGACAAACATCACTGCAGCCCTTCATCAATTTGGGCTTTATAATGGTGTGGCAAGACTAGATTCTCTTCTCAGTTAAGAAACATGAAAACACACTTGGAGTTTACAAAAATGCACTTAAAGGACCCTCAGACTCTGAGAAACAAGATTATTTGGTCTGATGGAGCTCAATTCCAAGCATTATGTTTGAAGGAAACCAGATCTGCTCATCATCTGCAGAGTACCAGCCCAAAGGTAGAGTGTGCTGGTAGCAGCCTCATGTTGTGCGGCTGTTTTTCAGCGACAGGGACTGAGGGACTCGAGTACAAGCAACACTCACTGCAGCAAAATAAAGAGATTTAAAAGAGAGTCTTAATGGAAACTGAGTTCAGAGCATTCAAAAACCTACACTGGGCAGAAGGTTCACCTTCCAACAGCACAATGAGCCTTAACACACAGCAAGAGTGATTTATAGACAACTCAGTGAATGTCCCTGTAGCTTTGCCACTCAGTAAGTGGCCCAGCCACAGATTAAAACCAATCAAATATTTCTGGAGGAAACCGAACTTGTTTTAGACTGTAAGAATGCTTCAGCTAAATATTTAGTTAAGGGTATGAATACTTGTACAATGTACTTGTTTTAGTTTTTTAATTTTAATAAATTTACAAAGATGTTAAAAAACAGTTTTTTGTTGTAGAGTTATGGTGTATGGAGTGTAGATTAATGTGGAAAAAGGTCATTTAAAGCAGTTTAACATAAGACAGCAACTTTATGCTGGTCCTTTGCTGGTTTAAGCTGGTCCTTTGCAGGTTTATGACCAGCTTAAACCAGCATCTTAGCTTCAAAACATATCTATCTAACCGGCATATGCTGATTTTTTCAACAATATATTAGTGAAAATGACTGATGACACCTTTGAAAAGATGGCACCTACTCATCCAAGGACTTTAGAAGAACTTTCACTGTTTATTCACTTAAAATGCATACTATATTTTTTGCTTTAATGCATATGATATTTGTAAATACTATAATCTGTAGCATCCTCCAGATGTACTTTCTGATATAATCTCATAAAAGGCTATTATGATGCTGTAACAGAGAAACCTATATAAAAATATGTGAAGTTAAAAGAGCCAATGCATTGTTGGTTACAGTATAATGTTGAAGTTCTAGACAAAATCTGAGAATACAGTTTGAAGAGCCATTGCAGTATTGACCCAACTGGAGGTGCTATATCTCAGCTGTTTTTAGGATGCGTTAACAGTTCAATTTAGGCCAAAGAGTATAGAAGCCCAAGAGGTGAAACTCTGTAGTAATAAGACCAACAGTCTAGTCAAGTCAAGTCACTTTTATTTAAATAGCGTCCCTATAGAACCCGAAGGACTTATTTAAAAAAAAATTTTTTAGTTCATAAGACAGTTTGAAACACGACACAGAAAAATGGTCGCATTAATGCATTAAAAATGGTGAGTCCTCCGAGATTCTTATAACTTCAAAATTTACCTGTTTCTTACCCAAGTGATTCTTTAAATCCCCCAATTCCATTATTATGCCTTTTATATGGGGTTTTAAGAACGCCCGTATATCCAAGACCCAGTTGCATAAACCTAAACATCTGGGGGGTCTGGGCTTGCCTGACTTTCACCAGTATTATTGGCCAGCGAATTGTAGAGTTTTAATGTACTGGTAGAACTCTTTTCCAGGCATTTTTTACCCAGAAATTCTCCCTGGCTAGCAATAGAACAAAGTGTGTTTCCTTCTCTTTTTGCTTTGCCTTTGTCAGGTCCCCTGTCTAATAAAGAAGTTCCTAAAAATAATTTTATCCTTAATAACTATTAAAATATGGTACCAAATTAGAAAGGCAATTAAGTTACAAATACTTCCTCATACATTTAAACCTTCTCTTACAAATAAAGATTTTAAAGAATGGCAAGACAAAGGTATTCACAGTGTTAAGAATGTATATATTAATAAGTCTTTTACCTCTTTTTCGCAGCTCAGTGAGAGATTTCACCTTCCTCCTCCAAATTTTTTCCCCGTTATCTCCACATTCGGAATTCCATTTACATTTTTTAGATTTAGTTTTGTCCTCAAAAAGAAAAGTGTTTGATTTATTTTCTAACTCTCCAGATGCTAATATCTAATATTACCAATATGTCTAATATCTTTATTTGTGTCACGCTCAGACTACACAGACAAGAGGTAAAGTTCAATAAAGCAGATTTATTTGGTGAACAAACAGAATATTCATCCTCAGCGATTCTTAAAAGGTGTAGGTGATTTAAACAGTTCAACATAGGAACATCGCTGGTAGGTTTCAATCAGGTAAGTATCACAGGTGAGTTGAACAG
>JAUCMT010000134.1:25910931-25931619 GCA_032357475.1 Enteromius thamalakanensis | reverse complement strand
CAGCAGTGCAGTCATAACACTAGTCATAACTACTGGAGATATTTTTCGTCAAGTGACATGGTGTGTAAAGTGCAGTTGCAACTCAGTTCCTTCATGGTCCAGGTGTGCATGTGGGGGGAAGTGTGATGGCTGGGAGTGAGTTCAAGAGTCTTATGGCTTGTGGGAAGAAGCTATTCTGCATTCTGGATGACCGAGACCTGATGCTGCGAAAGCGTCTGCCAGAAGGAAGAAGCGTGAACAGTCCGTGTGAAGGATGTGAGGGGTCGAGCACGATGCAGGAGGCCCTTGTAATGCAGCGTCTGTAGAAGATGTCCTGCAGCAACGGAAGAGACGTTCCGATGATGTTGCCAGCTGCTTTGATGATGCTTTGAAGCCGCCTGATATCAGCAACAGCACTGTTTCCGAACCAGGTGGAGATGCAGTTGGTCAGGACGCTCTCTATGGTGCCCCTGTAGAACATAGTGAGGGTGGGAGGGGGTAGGTTGGCTCGTTTTAGTCGTCTCAGGAAGTGTAGACGCTGCTGGGCCTTTTTGATGATGGAGGAAGTGTTGGTGGTCCAGGTGAGATCGTCTGAGATGTGAACTCCCAAGAATTTGGTGTTTTTTACAGTCTCAACCGTGGAACCATGGATGCTAAGTGGTGTGTGGGTGGAGCGAGTTTTCCTGAAGTCAATGACCATTTCTTTTGTTTTGTCCACATTCAGTGACAGGTTGTTGTCACTGCACCAGGCAGCCAGCTGCTTCACCTCATCTCTGTACGCAGACTCATCGTTGTTACTGATGAGCCCTACCACGGTCGTGTCGTCTGCGAATTTGATGATGTGGTTTGAGCTGTGCAGGGCAGTGCAGTCGTGAGTCAGGAGTGTGAACAAAAGTGGACTGAGAACGCAGCCCTGAGGGGCTCCGGTACTCAGCCTGATGGTGCTGGAAACATTGTCACCGATTCGGACGGACTGAGGTCTCTCTGACAGGAAATCGAGTATCCAATTGCAGAGTGAGTTACTTAGTCCCAACTTGCTTAGTTTCACACACAGTGTCTGGGGAATGATGGTGTTGAACGCTGAACTAAAGTCTATGAACAGCAATCTAACATAAGAGTGTTTGTTGTCCAGGTGTGAGAGGGAGAGGTGAAGTGCAGTGGATATGGCGTCCTCAGTTGACCTGTTTGTGCGATAGGCAAACTGCATAGGGTCCAGTGAGTGGGGGAGGTTGCTTTTCATCCGTGCCATGACAAGTCTCTCAAAGCACTTCATGGTAATGGGGGTCAGAGCGATGGGCCGGTAGTCATTCAGGCAGGAAACTGAAGATTTCTTTGGCACTGGGATGATGGTGGTGGACTTGAAGCACGCCGGGACGATCATCTGGCTCAGTGAGGTGTTGAAGATGTCAGCGAACACCTCTGCGAGCTGATCAGCGCAGTCTCTCAGCACCCGTCCTGGAATGTTGTCCGGACCTGCGGCTTTACGTGGGTTGATCTTGGAGAAAGTTCTCCTCACGTCAGCTGCAGGCAGAGAGATGGTCTGGTCAGTGATGGGAGGTATTGTTTTCGTCGACGGCATGTTGTTCAGTGCGTCAAACCGTGCATAGAACTTGTTCAGTTCCTCAGGGAGTGTGGCATCCTCCTCACAGCTGCTTGATGCTGGCTTGTACTGGGTGACAGCCTGGATGCCCTGCCATAGACTGCGGGAGTCTTTTTCATCTTTGAAATGGTGCTGGATCTTTTTGCCATACGCCCGCTTTGCTTGGCGGATAGATCGAGACAGGTTTGCCCTGGCTGTTCTGAGGGCAGCCATATTCCCGGACCGGAACACCTCGTCTCTCTCTCTCAGCAGCGCACGCACCTGTGCTGTAAACCAGGGTTTCTCGTTGGCTCTAGTGGTAATGTTCTTCAGGACGGTAACATCCTCTGTGCACTTGGTAATGTAGCAAGTAACAGATTCTGCAAACTCATCCAGGTTAACACAACCGTCATATGTCGCCGCCTCTCTAAAAACATTCCAGTCCGTGCATTCGAAACAGTCCTGGAGTGCTGGGACAGCTCCACTGGGCCATACTCGGATGGTTTTCCTGGCAGGTCTTGTGCGTTTCAGCAGGGTCGAGTATGCGGGTCGCAGCATTACTGTAGCGTGGTCTGAAGAGCCGATGTTTGGGCGCACTGCTGCTTTGTAGGCACCACGCACATTGGTGTAAACTTTATCCAGGCAGTTCTCCCCCCTTGTAGCAAAGTCTACATGTTGATGGAATTTGGGGAGAACTGCCTTCAGGTTTGCGTGGTTGAAGTCACCGGCGATAATGAAAAACCCATCCGGGTGCGCGGACTGGAGATTGTTGATCTTCTCGAACAGTTCGGCTAGAGCTAGGTTAGCATTAGCGCTAGGCGGCAGGTACACAGCTACGATTAGCACCACGGAGAATTCTCTCGGCAGGTAGAACGGGCGGGTCTTTACGGCTAAAATCTCTATCTGTGGCGAGCAGTGGCGACTCACTTCAGCAGAATTCGTGCATCAAAGACTGTTTATGTAGATGTATTTAGTCTTATTTTGAATGATCGATCAGATTTATTACTATTTTATGTGTCTTTTTGGTTTTTCCCAATTTAGTTCGATTATCTCACCTGTTGTTTTACACCTGCTGTCACTTTATTCATTAGTTCTTTGCCTTTAAATACCGTTGTCTTTTCGTTTGCATCCAGGTCTCGTTAATGTCTGTTATTGTCTGTTATTGCCATTCTGTTTCCTTGCGTGTATCTTTTGCTGCCCCGTCAGCTTTTCTTTATGCTCTGGTTCTTTTTGTATTAAATGTTTTGCTATTTTGAATCTTTCGTGTCCTCCATTCCTTTGCCTCACTGGGAGGTCCAGCACACACGCACCGTTCTGTAACACTTATTAATATAGTTTTATTGTGAATAATCCATCAGAAGACTATTTATTTTATTATTTTATTTAAATAAAATGTATTTATTCATCCATCCATTTTCCAAATTGCTTGCCCTTGGTAGGGTTGCAGGGGTTTATTATATTTTCTATATTTATTTTTAAATTTTATTTTTCTTTTGTATTTTATTTTATTATGTATTCTAAATGTATTATTTATAATTGCTTGCTTAATCATCCATTTAATTGTACACTAAACACTTTCCTTGAAAGTTCCAACAAATTAAATTACATATTCTTGTTAAATATCCAGTTTCACTAGAAAATACAATTAGAGCAGTAAAATCAAATCACAAATGATGTTTAATATTGACGGTTTTTATTATAATCATAAACCCTTTTTGTAAGTTTATCCTGTTGCACTCATTATTTATTCATGATTCCTCAACACATTTGACTTTCATGGGTTTGGACAGACTGCAAATCCTCATCTTCAGATGATCTCAGACACATGCTCTGAAGCAGATGCAGTTACCTGAGAAAACCTCCATCTACACAAAACCCCAATCAAACAGTTCTACTCTCCTTGTGCTCCAGCTGTTCTGTGGCGCTCGTGATTATTTATTCATGAGACTTTCTCTCCATATTCATGTTCTCTGTCCAGGGTTATCTGTGAATTGTGAGGGAAATTTAGCTGAAATATGAACAGGCCATTACGATACTGATGTGTTTCTACATTAATCCGTAATCTACCGTAATCTACTGCAGACTGTGTTCAAAACACATTTTATTTCCATGATCTGCTGTGTTTTATTTGAAATGGGGTATTTAATGTTTAAAAAAAATGTACGATGGGCCTTTTATTTTGAGCTGTGTTCATGAGAAATCAACTGAATGGCAGAGCATATTAGTACATTATTTTGATAAAATGTTATATATGTTTTTGTTTTTATTTGATGTGATGTTGACTATTAAAAAGGTGTCTTTTACGCATTCTTCGGAATCGCACGGCCGAAACACATCTCCGCTGCCTTCCTCTACGAGAACCAGATTCCTCAGCCTGCCTTTACAACAACCTGATACCGCTCTAACTCAACACTCAGCCGTTCTGAACCTCTACGAGAGACCGCGGCTTCCTATTTGAGGCCTTGCCCGCGCGTTCTCAGATCCCTTTCATTGCGCTATCTGACAAAGCTATTCAAGTGAAAGAATCCTCATTATTTACCACTTGCCAGCCCTCCGCTATTTTCCTCAGCCCGGAAGCAACAAGTCCAGCTTTGCAACTTCCCTATCACAAACAGCAAGGTAGCGTGGAACCAGCAGGTGCCGCCGGATGATGTCATACACAAGCCGCGCACACATGATGTCAGCACGGCATTTCCTTTCACTTCTCCTCGGTCACGTAACGTATTCCATGCTCCCATTCACCCATTTTTAGGTTCATTGATTGAATTTATTTTAGTCATTGATTTATTTAGCCATAAATTCCCGCTGTCAGAATCAAATAAATGTTTTCACTGACCGGAACTGTTTAACTATTTTTCCTCCCCGTCCCGCCTACACAGAGCCATCCCATCCCTTTACCTCCGCAGAGGTCTTTCTCTCTTCTATCCCACCTTTATGGAGATTTACCACCTCCATTAAGGTTTCGCCTGCCCATCCCCTTACCTCTCTCTACCTTACTGTCTCCGCAGAGACTTTTCTCCTTCCAACCTTTGCAAAGGTTCTCTATCCTAAAGCTTCCCCCTTCACGCCTCCGCTGCAGGTACTTTTAATAAAGCTATCCTTAGTCCCTTGAAAATTACGCTGAAGTTTCTCTATACTGTCTCCGCAGAGACTTTTCTCCTTCCAACCTTCGCAAAGGTTCTCTATCTTAAAGTTTTTCCTTTCACGCCTCCGCTGCAGGTACTTCTTACAAAGCTATCCTTGGTCCCTTCCCACCTCCGCAGAGGTTCCCCATCCATAGCTACCCCACCCCTCCTCCCCACACCCCTCCTCCCCATACCTCCGCAGAGGTCATAATTCTCCTGCTATTTAAAAATCCCCCCATTTTTGTCTAATGCCTCCCCAGAAACAGCCACCCTCCATCTTCAATGACCCTACATCTTCAATGCTCTTATTCCCACCCACCATACCCATGTTTATGTTGGCTTGCTTGCTTTTTCAACCCACTAATCTATGTCTCTGTCTCTACCAGCAGGTCGCCAGACGATCCAGCTCCCCAGTCCACCCTGTTCCACTCACACTATAAGTCCTTACACTTTTACACGTGTTGAAATTAAACTGGAAATTAGGTGCCGGGCGTCCAGCCAGAGGAGAAATGGACCCGACTAAGCCTGGTTCTCCCAAGGTTTTTTTCCCCATTCTATTATAGATGGGGTTTTAGTTCTTTGCCGCTGTCCCCTCTGGCTTGCTTAGTTGGGGTCACCTGATTTCCAGTAACCATCGTCGTCTTGACTACAGAGACAGTCTCTACATTTGATAAACAAGTTTAAACCCGTCATCATTAAATTACCATCACTCTATTTCCTACTTGATAATGTTCAGTGCTTTGCTACAACCCGCTGACCCATCCAGCATTCTCTTACCAAGCTCTTTTGGGGGGCTCGCAACCGGCTGCTGTCCTTATTTAGCTTTTTTGGGGGGCATGAAAGGACCGAGCCGGACGCCGAGCTCTAGCCCTAGCTAGGGTTCTAGCCTCTAATTTTATTCTTCTTCATTATGAGGAAGCACGAACTCTTGAATTCAAATTAATTTGGGTTGTGCTGTTTTGTTGTACATAATCTTAATGATTCCTAATTGCATCTACTTTCAGAAAGCCAAATAAAGTGCTTTTGCTTTCACACGGAAACACACAGCATCTGCTGACATAGCTGCATCAACATTATTGCACCTTTTTCCTTTGCATAGACATTTGGGCTGCCATATGCAAATATTTCGACATTGTGATGTAGACATTCGGGGACATGTTTTCAAAAGGGTTATTAGGCCTGGTCTGGATTAGAGCTGCACAAATAATTGTACTGGCTTGTTGGGCGCGGCTGAATCAAAGCTTGTACTACAGTAGGTTAGATTAAATAGGCTATATTACCTTAATCATTTGGATATCATTCTGTAAAATTAATAAATCAGTTTGGGGGTTGAAATAGGCCTCTAGGCTCTGAAAAAATAGAAAGGACTCACTATTCTAATGCACTTGCTGTGTTATATATAATTTGTGTCACATCAGTTCACATCAATAATTACTAAACAATCAATACAATAGGCACATCTATAAATTATAAAATAAATTATATTTATATATAATTATGTTTCATTTCTTAATGTGTAATGGTGATTTATTTCTTTAGAATTTTTCATTACATTTCTTTAAATATAAAGAGTATTATGTATTATTTTACTGCTGTTTGATAACTTAATGTCCAGGGTTAAATCTTTAAAATAAAAAAAGTTCTCCAGAATTGTGAGAGAATCGTGATCTTTATTCTATGCAAAGAAAAGTCGTGATTCTCATTTTTTTCCAGAATCGTGCAGCTCTTGTAACGAATGAGACGACGGGAAGCATTCTGATCCACATGCAAACTTTTATTCATACACTAAAGTACTGTCACAGGAAAAGTCGACAACGGCAAACGGGGGCATCATAGACAAAGGCAATAGAATAATCCAGAGTACGTGGCGAAGGTCAGGCGATGGGCAAACTTAATCCAAGAGGGCAGAGACAAAGGCGAATATCGAAAGGCAGGCGAGGTTGAAAATCCAGACTGGGAAACACGGAGAGACATGAAAAACGGGAATGGCTTACAAAGGGAGATCACAGGGTAACATCCACATTGACGAGCGTCTAAACAGGAAACAAACAGCACTTTTATACAAACATGCTAACAGGGCTAAGGGGAGGAGCGAGTTAGTGGTCAAGGCAACATACAAGGGGGGCGGAGACATCAATGGGGAACCATAACAACAGATGAGATGGGTGGTGACAAGAGTCCATGAATCAAAACAGACACAAAACATACACATACAGTTTGCTGAAGCTGGAGTGCCATCAGCAGACTAGCACATCCAGCTAAACATGATGCCCCTAGGCTTAGGAGCCGGCAGGAATGTCCTCCAGGACGGCGGAGAAGCCCACTTAGGCTGGACAGACGGCAAAGAAGTCTTCCAGGGTGGAGCAGGCGGCGGGAAAGCCCACCTGGGCAGAGCAGATGACGGAGAAGTCCACTTAGGTCGAACAGTCCATAATAATGCCCTCCTTGGCCGATCAGACAGTTTGAGTGTTCTCCAGGGCAGTGAGATGGAGTGGAAGCCCACCTAGCGTGGATGAAGGAGACACCCACCAGTACGGGGCAGACGGCGAAAAGGTCCCCCAGGGTGGAGCCGACAGTGGGGAAGCCCACCTGGGCGGAGCAGATGGCGGAGACCTTAAGGGCGGAGCAGATGGTGGAGACGACCACCTGGGCGGACCCAAAGACGGAGAGGCACTCCAGGATAGAGCAGGAGACTGAACTGCATAAATAAGCACACAGAGTTTATTGATGGCCTTTAAGGCCGAGTCCATACCTGCGTCTGGTTCAAGATGAGGGGCCCTGATCTCCGAAGCAGGTACAGGAGGAAGTTCAGCAGCCTCTGGGCTTGGTTCAGACCATAGTGACAGTTCAGCGATCTCCAAGGTCTGTCCAGAGCTGGGTGAGAGCTCAATAACGTTAACCAATAAGGTTCAGAACAGAGAAAAAGTTCAAAACCTTCATGACAGACACAGGGTCAGGCGTAAGCTCCTGGGCCGGTCCAACTGACCGACTTGGAGGCTGTGCAGCCACCAACGGAACCCCAGGTAAATCCACAACAGTAGTCAATATCACTGGAAATAGTGCAGCCGTTGGCAGACCTTCCATGGTCAGGACCGGACTGACAGGTTCAGGTGGCTCGGGCCACGGCAGATCCACATCCTCGGTGGATTTAGGCAGATCAAAGTCACTGGTGTGCTCAGGGATAAAAACAGGCTTGGAGTCCTCGGGCCAAGACAAACGTGAGTCATCGGCGGGATCCGGGGTGCAGTGAACTGCCCAAACACACAAAATGGCGACTCCCACAACAGGAATCACTGACGACAGCGGAACAGTCTCTAAGATGGCCATTTTGTGCAGGTTTTGTGCGGGTTCATATGTGAGTGCCAACTCGTGCAGCGTTTCAGGAGCAGCGGCCATCTTGTGTGGTGTCTCACGATCGCTTTCATGCAGTGGCTCAGGTGTGACAATCGCAGCATTGTGATTCAGTCACCCATTGCAGTGTTCGTGAACACTCCCTCTCAAATCTTCTACGGTGAAAGCAGATCCACAGTTCAACAGCACACAGTCTATTAGTTCCCCTAAAGTCCCTGTCAAACAGTAGAGGAATTCTGGATCAAGCCTGAGTAAAAAGCAGCCTTTAATTTGCTCTTGACTGGCTTTAACTAAGTGACTGTAGGCTATAAAGTCTGTGACATAATCCTCTATCTCTCCCCACTGTCAAATCGAGCAGAGCTAGGATAGGGAAGTTCCCACCACGATGGCGCGGAGACTCTCTGGCTCATAAAACGAGAAGACGGGAAACATTTTCTTACCTGAGACCGTGTCATGACGTTGCTGGAACCTAGGGGCAGGGCCTGATTAACATGGCCAGGGGCCCCTAGGCTACAGTTTGCCATAGGCCCCCCCTCACAACCACGAGGACGTCATACGTCAATTTGCATATTTATTATGTCAGTGCCTCATATTATCTTGCTTTCCTGTAGTCACATAATGTAATTTGATGCACCCAAATTCTCAATATAACTGTTTGCACTGATGTATTTAATGGTTTCTGTTGTCAGAAAAACAGAATGAATATGAAATAATGCTTGAAATGCACCCCCTTGTTAGGTTAAACTAGCTTTACCTTACAAGATGTTAATCTGGATTAATATCCTGATATATAATCAAGCCGTTTTCTGATTAAATCAAATACACATAAGATATAGACCATGGCTATGCTGTTATGTGGGCTATATTTACATGTAAAATAGAGTTAGCAGCAACATAATATCTATTTTCACTGAAAGCTCCGCTCCTCACAGCCATGCGCTGAACAGAACAGACGCAGAGAGGGGGGTGCGCGCACTGTGAAAACAATAACTTGCGCGTGCGCGCCACTACCAGAGACTCGCTATGGTTGCTTGTTGCTTTTTTGGAAAAATGTCGCCAAAGGGGTCTGAAAAGTCACTAAATCTAGTGACAAAGTCGTTAAGATGACAACACTGGCTGTGCGTCTACGATCTTAAGGCCCTGATATACTTTAAACAAAATCAAAAAACGAACTGAAATTATGCAATGTCAAAAAAAATCAGGCCAAAATAAGTTGATTTTGTTGAATTTAAAGGTGAAAAATAGATAAACCTTTGTTTTTTATCAAACCTATAGGCTATGTACGAGCACTGCATAATGTCATGTTTACATGAATCTACACCCAGTCTCCAACAACGCGGGGGTTTCAGGGTGCTTGGAAACAGCATACTGTCACTCAGCCCTTTCAAACTTCTTTTTGCCCTCAAATAAAAAAGAACTTTGCTTGAAGTATATCAGTACCTTTATACATGCAAAAACAATTACACATTAAAGAAAAGGAAAGAAAGAAAATCACATTATACAACCCATTTAATCTATTAGGAGTGTGGCCATAAACTTTGTCAAATCAAAGATCGAAACATAATTTTTGGGGGGATCTTTCAGCCTTTAAATCAGGTTTTTTTTTGTTGTTGTTGCTTTTCACAGGGTGATCAGGGTGTTCCTGGACTTCCTGGCCTGGATGGTGAAAGGGTTAGATGACTAAAATGTTCCTAATTGTCTAGGTTCTGTTGTCTGTTGCATGTCCCATATCTAACCACATTTTAAGTTTTTATCAAATCTTATGTCACAATTAATATGATCCATACTGTATGTTCTCAGGGTCACAAAGGTTCAAAAGGGGACATGGGAATCCCTGGAATATCAGGAGAAAAGGGATCAGTTGGTCTTCCTGGATTACAGGTAAAATAATCCAGAAATGTAATTTGTTGATGCTTGTGGTATTTCACATAATGTATCATGTGCAACACTGTTTAAGTCATATCATGGTAATGCGTCCACAGGGTGTGAATGGTCTGAAAGGAGACAAAGGAGACACTGGTTTGCCTGGCCCTCAAGGACCCTCTGTAAGTAAAGCCAACAAAACGTGAATTAAGAATGTGTATGTGCTCTTAAAGTCAGCAACAGCTGTAGCACATCTTTGTTAGCGTGGCAGTTAGTGCTGTTACGTACTACCCCTTTTAAAGTCAAGGGGGCAGGAAAACGAGTGTAAAAATAATAATACGCAGAGAATGAGAAAACTACCATCTCCAGGTCCCAGGCCAGACATAAATGTGACACCTCTCTCTTTCGGTTGACTATTGAAAACCAATGATGACGTCCATGCCTTTAAGGGTGAGACCCTCGAGGACTAAACAGTCCTGTCCTGGACCCACTATTGCAGGTGACAGGCTTTATTTCTCCTGACTCGCTTCTGCTGTCTTCTGGTTGCCCTCTCCATATCCAGCATATAAACCCCATCTCTATATAGATTTTGCCAGATGGTAAGGTCAGCAGCAATGTATTCCAGGTCTTCGGTTCTGATCTTACACTTCTTTATGGTGTTCTTAATCTGATCTGACTTCTTCAGCCCCCCCCTCATATGGTCAAACATGATGTAGCTGGCCATATAGCACTCTGCATGGCAGTCGCTTCTTGACATCCCTTCGCAAAACATGACTTAGATCTTGTGCCCAAAACCCGTTGGCAATCACAGAGGTCAGACATTTCTTGTAGTTGGCCACCAGGTTTGCTCACATCTCGAGAGAGATTTTGTTCCACTTTTCTTTGCCCCAAAGCATAATGTTTCCACCTCTGTATTTGATGGTGTTTTGGGTTCATAGGCAGCATTCTTCCCTCCTCCAAACACGAGTTGAGTTGATGCCAAAGAGCTCAATTGTGGTCTCATCTGACCTGACTCATCTGGGTCCCTTCTCTGCCTGCCCCACTGTGTTCTCGTGTGGATCTACCTCTGCGCCATGGTCCAGGTCCTCCACAGCTTCACTCTCTGTCTCTACTTTACAGACCTGGTCCCCTGTAAATTCCCTAGTTCTGCCTCTGCATAGACCCTCTTCTGGACATTAGTTTATTTTCATCTCTGAAAACAGAGCATGCGTTAAAGCATCAGTAAATGTTTTTATCTTTTGTAATAGTTGTGTATCCCTCAGTTGTTCTCAGTGTAAAAAAAATGAATCTCAAAATCATATAGTAAATTTTGGAAAACGTTTAAGTATGCAGAAGATGTTGTAAAACCAAAGAAAAACAAGTGCTGGAGGAATTTCTAAAGAACAGCAGGCAGTTTAATGGCCATGGCCAAGGACTCATAATGTATCACAAAATATAAAAAAATGGATAATCCATGGCAACGACACATTGTATTAAGATTAGTATTTAAGAGTATTTATTGAGAGTTATTATTTTGTCTTGTGAAGTACATGTAAACATCTGTTACGTGAAAGCTTATTATGGATTATTTAAATGAAAAAATAACATGCAGTTTTCATGATATTTTATTTTCAGTTTCCATTTTGTTCAAATTAACAGATTATTGGCCCTTCTGGAGCACCTGGTCCACATGGACCACCTGGCCCTATGGTGAGTTAAAACCGAAATGGCATACAATAAAAACACTTTTTTTACTAAAATCTTTAAAAAAAAAATTCTTACCGCACTAAGACACGCATAAATAGATACAGTGTGGTTCATGCTTGAAACAAAAACCTTTGCCAGTATTAAAATATTACATTACGTTAGGAACAAAACACATTTATTCAATTGTTATCTCAGTTGCAGTGGCAATTAGTTTGATCCACAGATGTCCAATGGCAGCAGTAATTTGCTTGGAGGTACCGAGAACTTCACTGCCGTGCAAAGGCAAAAAAAACATTAGGTTCTTTTTGAGTAATTAATGATAGATGGTATGGTTACACTTTACAATAAGGTGTCATTTGTTAACATTAATATGATAACTAATATGAACAAACAGTGAACAGTGCATTTATTACACTTTTTATTAAGCTTTGTAAAGTTTAGTTAATAAAAATACAGTTGTTCATTGTTTATTCATGTTAGTTCACAGTGCATTAACTAATGTTAACAAACACAATTTGTAATTTTAATTATGCATTAGCAAATGCAGGAATTATCAGTAACTAAGATTAATAAATACTGTACACATATTGTTCAGTCTTAGTTCATATTAACTAATGTTGTTGACTACTGAACCTTATTGTAAAGTGTTACCAATGGAACATAGGTATATAGGATACACATATTACACAGGAATTACCAGTTCTTTAAACTTTGTAAGTACTATTGTGGTAAGCAATTTAGCATTACCACACACATAATACATATTTACCACGTGTATACTAAGTGTTTGTTATCACATAATACGGTCATGGGTTTTGGTTACTTTGCTGTTGTAATAAAACATATGGCGAAGTGATATGCTCATATAATGTAATGTGGTCAAGAGCTGCCTGGAACCACATTCGTGTGCATTTCCCAGAAAATAATTGTGTTTGCTCCTGAAGCTTTTTTGCATAAAGAGTTTGTGTTACATTGGTCTTGTAAGCAGCATGTGAAACAAATTTTTAATATAAATTCTGAACTAATTTATATCCTAAAAAAGTGATTAAATAGCAGTACAATGACTAAAAAGCTGTCACTCACTTCAATGTATTGCACAATTAATCAGTGAAGCTCTCTGAACTGCAAATAATTTCTTATTTACATTGTGTCTTCATTTCGTTTTTAGCATTGATTGAAGTCTGAAAGTCTTACTCTGAATGCTGAGTTACCCTTTCAGTCGAATCACTCGAATCAACGTTTCATATGGGAACCTGCCAGAGAGACCAACTGCTTTTGAGCTTTAAACAAAAGGCCAATGAATATTGGCGTGCATTTGATTGCGCTCAGGTGCTTTCCAGGAGACCCCCTCTGCAGTGAGGCGCCTGGGGGACTTCCAGGTGTTCATTCAGAATGTTCTGCCCGGGGTAACAGCCGTGCATAGTCCCGTGGTCCTCCCGGAGGAGACCGCTCCCCCCGTAGCGGGGATGAGTGTGTCCTTTGGGGGCCCCCGAGAGGCTGAGAGAAGTCTTCGGCAGCATTAGAGGGTGAGTCAGACGTTAAGGCTAAAACCGCTTCGGGGCGTGCAACACTTACTATGTCGCTGGGCAGGCCGCCACCACCATGCATGCATTGGCAACGCTCCAAATCTACCAGGCTAAAGTGTTGCAACTCCTGCACAAGAGTGGGCCGGACCAGGGGCGATGCAGGAACTCCGCGCTGTAACTGACCTCGCTCTTCGGACGATGAAGGTCGCAGCGCGTGCCCTTGGTCAGGTGATGTTCACTACGGTGGTCCAGGCTGAATCTGACACAGGTGCCGGATGCCGAGAGATTGGCCTATTCGGCAACACTGCGAAGACTTCCCAGGAGTTCTTCACAGTTCGGGAGCAGAACGAGGCGATGTGTCACATCCTGCCTTGGTCGGCCAATCCCCGATTGCACAGCCACCGCCTGCTCGTCGCCGAAGGCGTCCCCCACTGCACCCAGTGATCCTGCTCCGATCCCTGCCGAGGCACCAGATGCTCAACCAGCGGCCCGTCGTCGAGGTGGCCGCGGGCGAGGGGCGCCGCCTGCTGCTCAGGAACCAGCCTATAACACCCGGAGGGGCGGGAAGCGTTCCTGACACAGGCAGCCCGGAGGTGATGGGGACTACTCTTCGGGGCGATGATATCTCTGTCCCCACTTTCAGAGGGAGGATTCTGCCAGAAAGGTCAAGCACAGTACAATATACTTTGGCCTGTCCCTCTCAGAAGAAGTCTCTCCCCGCTGAAGAAAGAGTGAGAAGGGACATCCGCATCCCCAACTCTTTCGACGACTGGCTAATAATAGCTCACTCCCGGGATTTGTTGTGCGTGCACAGGGACACATTGCTTCGGCATCTCGGCCATCTGGGTCTTCAGGTCTACCGAGAGAGAGCAAACTCTTCTAAAGAAAAAAAAAAGGAGAGGATCTCTTTTCTTGGTCAGAGCTGGACTCGATATGGTGGCTTCACCAACGAGCATGCAGACCATGCTTATTTATACCAGGGAAGAGCCATGCCCCTTAGGAAACATCCTTTGCGTTTGCACGGCACCTCTCTAGCAGATATCGGTAGGGCTGCGGGCTGGGCGACACCCAACACCGTCGCCAGGTTTTATGACCTCCGGGTAGAGGCCATGTCTTCTCGCATCCTCACTGAGGACAGCAGGTGAGCGAGGCAATAAATCTCAATATTCCACAGTTTCCCTTTAATTATATCCATAATCTAATCAATATATTGTATTATTTTATTCCACATGGGAGAACTGTGTGTTAAGTCATGTGCTCCTCCCTCAACCGCTGCTTTCTTGGGTCACAGAGGGTTGGGAAGGTCACATGCAGATTCCTCTGCTAAAGAACTTGAAAAGTATCTCGCCAGTCAGCAGGGGGTTTCCGCATAACGCGCCCTTAGAGTCGTGGCCTGTTTCAATGGGTGTTCCCATATGTAATGTCGATGTGATTCGACGTAAGGGTAACGTCTAGGTTATGAACGTAACCCACGTTCCCTGAAGGAGGGAACGGAGACGTTACACTTTCGCCGGCTCAGCTCTTCAGCGAAAACCTGCATGTGCATTCCGCTCGTGCCCTCTTATACTCACGCAGTGATGAGGTGCACCTGAGAGCAATCAAATGCACGCCAATGTTCATTGGCCTTTTGTATAAAGCTCAAAGGCAATTTGTCTCTCTGGCGAGTTCCTATATGCAACATCTCCGTTCCTTCCTTCAGGGAATGTGGGTTACTTTGTAACCTGTATTAATATATTATTGCATCTGAACTATTTACACACATGGTTATTTTCCAACTCAGTTTCTCTTAACGCAGGTTTACAAGACACTTTCTTCTGTTTCTTTCAGTCAATTTTTTTACTATTCCTTCTGTATGAACAACAGATTTTCCTACAAAACTTCCTTGTATTTTCTCTAGGGATGCACCGATAATTATTGGCCAATATGTTTGCGCATTTTGTTAGTAAAGCTGGTCCTGTAACCAGTGCTAAATGCCATCATGTGCGTGATTTCACATTGAGCCGTATGTACTACACACAGCCGTTGTTCACCGATGAGCTGCATAAAACCATGTTTATTATCAGCGTGGATTTGCGCAGCTCATCAGTAAACAACGGCTGTGTGTAGTATATACAGGAGCGGCTTTGCTGACAAAACCTGCAAACATATCGGCCAATCATAATCGGTGCACCCCTAGTTTTCTCAGTTTGACCAATTTTACCATCCATAAACAATGCAAAGCACGGGCATTTTTTGTTTCTGCAAGAAATCACTTCCTGCCCTCCAGCTGCATTTCACACTATAGCAATGACATTATGTGCAAACAATAGTACATAAATAAAAAAAAAAATTTTGTATACTTCCAGGCACCCGCCTAAGACATCACAGGCTATGCCAATAGGATTGGAGTTTTTTCACACATGCCTCAGATACAGGTTATGCAGGCAGTATTGCCCAAGGTGTCCACTAGAGGACACAGCAGGAGTGGGGGAGTTTAATTGTATTTAAAAGTATTTAAGTGGTGTGTAGTTTTCAATATGAATTGTTATGCCAGTGAAAAAAATGACATTCTGTTTGGTCAAAATCTTAACAGACAATAAAGGTAAAAAAAAATGTAAAGATATTATTGTGTTATATGCTGTGTTGTGTTATATATGCTGTGTTGTGTTGCAGGGTCCTCATGGATTCCCTGGACCAAAGGTATATCATTACAGGATGAAGCATATCTGAGCTATTGTTGATATCAATAACACAGCCATGCCTTAACATTGTTACTACTGGAATCAGTAGTTAATGAAGTTAATACAATTAATCCTGTTACACAATTTTTTTAACACAAAACTTAATACTGACATGTGGTGTTTAAGACATGCTGCAAACTTGCCTTCAGTTGTTCTGAGAACAAATCACTATTTTCAAAGATGAAAGTTGTTAGTTGAGCACTGTTATTGTACATACAAAATGCTGTGAGACGTGCAGCAGGTCTTTTTCAGCACTAAAACTCCCAATCTTTGTACCCCTTTATCAAAATCTTAGTCTTGTTGTAGACTATCAGGTACAATTTATTCAGGAGGATTTAAACCTGTGCTATTTGTGCAGAATTTAAAAGACAAGATTGTTGCCTCCTGATTAAACATTACCCAGCATTTCCTGAACTGTCTTCTGGCTCTCCTCTCCTTAGGGGGAACCTGGGTTGCATGGTCTCAAGGGACTGCGAGGGGAACCTGGGCATAAGGGGGACAGAGGACCCCTGGGTCTCCCCGTGAGTATACAACAGCCATGCAGCCTGGGATCTTCATACTTCCTCCCTACGTATTTTGACTCAACATCATCTAACCATTACCACATTCACAATTTTCCATTTGTTTGTTTTCTTTGTTGTGACTCATGCAGTCAGCCAAGCCTGCTTTGTGTGCTGGATAAATGTCCATTTGTTTATGTTCAGATGTTGACTTTTTATTTTTTGTCAGAGTGACTGTTCACCATGTACTAATCTCACTTTTCAAACCTCCACTCATACTTTCATAAATGCACAGGGAGCATCTGGCTTGGACGGCAAGCCAGGACTAAGGGTGAGTCTTACGAGGCCACGTTTCACCCCCACCAAGTACCACCCTACATCTTAAAAAATACCAAAATGTGTCATGTGACACATTTATGGTGAAGGGTGACACATTTATGATGAAGGGGGAATGTGGTTGGACTTTGGTAATATTCCATTAATGTTAAGCTCTCTGTGACTATAAGAGATTAAACAGCAACATGAGATACTCCGTCTTTCTGCTGCTGAGTTTGACATTAACACAGATTTAACACTTGCTCATCCATTAACATGCCATTTATTAAATATGCTCCTCCATGTATTTATTTGAGATTTGCATGACCAATTACTAAAGATAGAGGCTGAAGATAAATAAAGAAAGCAAATCTTAAAAAAAAAAAAAAGTAGCCTGATTTTCTTTATCAACTGATGCACATTTTTATGAAAGAACGACTTTATTGACAGGGTATGGATGGACCAATTGGGACTGCTGGTCCAGCAGGTCCAAAGGGAGATAGAGTAAGTTTTATTATATTTTATATAATTTTATTTATTTTCATTTTTATTTTTATTTTTTTTATTTTTAAGGGTGTATTGTAATGCTATACACTAGATTTGTTTATATAAAAGGTACTGTTCAATGTACCTGTCACAGGGTGAGAAGGGTGATGTTGGTGATCCTGGACCTAGAGGGCCATATGGGTTACCTGTAAGTATTCAAAGAATTGTTAATTAATTGGCCATTTAATTCACATTATTCAGTATTGTAGTTTCAGAAAACATTTAACTTTTTTGGTAACACTTTATTTCAGTAGTCCATTTTAGACATTCTGCTAACTTTTCAATAAGTAGACTGTCTGCTTAATATCTTCTAACACCTTATTTTGATGGGTCCACATCATGCAACATACTGACTGTGAGAATGTTTGCAAGTATATGCAAACTTATTCTACTAACCCTGACAGTCTACTCTGAGAGATAGTACACATGTAGTTGCAAATTTATAATGGCTGAAATGGCTGACATAATTACAGAGTTACTTATTGTTAATGTCTTATATTGATTATCAAAATAAAGTGTAACCTGCTTTTGTTCTTCTTCTTCTTTTTTTTAAGGGATCTGCTGGAACACCTGGAATGGATGTGAGTTGTCACTGATTGACTGCTTGTGCGTTGACTCATATCATTTATTGTCTCCTGGGTTGCTTCCTGCAACTGCTCTGCCCTCTAGTAGCTGCAAGCAATATCTATGAAGATCTTTACACCTGAACTGATGAGTATCCAGGCATTGTAATTACTTGAAGTTGTATTTTTGCAGGGGTTACCAGGCTTAAAGGGAGACAAGGGCAACATTGGGGAAAGAGGAGAAAAGGTGATTGTGACATAGTTGTTGTGAAACAGGGAATGAAACTTTACCTCTTTTTATTGATTAGATCTGATGTCAATGGACATTTACAAAGCAGTTTAGGCACAAAGCCTTCAAATATTATAGATCAAATGTAGGCCATGGAGTTGAAGATCAGTGTGAAGATCTTACATTTAAGTAGTCTCTTCTACAATAGCAAACAGCAATAGCAAATATAAATATTTATAGTTGTGTGAAAAAGTTTGTGAACTCACTGATTTACTAAATAAATTTTAGTATTGTCATTTATAAGAGATAAATAATAATTATACTTCTGGTATAGTCAAAGGGTTCACATATTTTTTACTCCAACTGTATTTGTATAAATATTTGTTTTTCATCATTCAGAGTTTCATTACTAACATAGCATTTTACCATCCCATAATCATTTAAGCCAGAAAAAACATTCTTTGTTTAATACAAAAATTCTTGCTCCAGCAAGATAAACAGAGTAAGTCCATTGACAACAGGCTCTTGCTTTTTTAATGGTCCTGTATTGGCTTCTCTTGCATGATTCCTTTCATTTCACATGCCTGTTTCATAGACTTACACTGTGCCACTATTGGTTTTTAATGTTTTAAGATGTGCCATGCACTGCAATATGTAGTGAGCAGGAAATTCAAGTTTAAGTCTAAGTCCTAACATTTGTAAATATACAGTTATTTAATTACATTTCAGTCAGTGGTCATAAAAAGTAGTTTCATTACATCACACAAATTCATCTTGTTGTATACATTCGATGTATTAGCATGGCACTTGAAATAACATATAGTAACCTTGACACATTTTTTTTTTACATTCTAAATTATGTAATAAACTGCAAAAAAAAGTAACATCCTCCCACAGTTTTTTTGGAGCAGGTTTCCCAGACATTTGAAAAACATTAATAAAATAATGACCTTAAAAAAAGAAACACTGCTAAATAAACATCTGTAAGGATTATTTGGATGTTACAATATTATATTTTCCTACTAAAGGGACATTTTTTTATTTATTTTTTATTTGGATGTTTGTTTGTTTTTTGCTTTTTTCCCTCTCTTGAACATTTTTTAAAGATTGTATACCACTAACTTTTTATTTCACAATATTTTGAAAATCTAGCTATATAAGAGGGTTTGGCATTACGGCATCTACGTTTCATGCTCAATGTTAAAGAACACAACACACGTCTCCCAGAAATACTGAATAATTTAACCAATCAGATGACGACTTTGACACTGCTGAAATTGTTGCTAGCTCAGTGTGCCATATGCATCAAACGTTCAACCAACAATCTGTGGGCATGATGTCTGAGGCTGAGACTATTAACCTTCGTAATATATTAAATTTCCCACCACTTTCACCACTTCCCTTTAATAGGTTCATACTTTGTGTCATTAATCTGAACTAAGTAATCCTACTTCTGACTTCACTACAATCATAAATTTAGTGGAGCAGGGTATACTCATTGCAAAGCAAAATAGTTTGATTACCATATCTTAATAAATGTTGCGGCCTGCCTTACACCCCATCTTTGACCTACAATGCCTACAGAAAAGCATATATTATAATGAAGATTTGACAAGGAGGTTGGTTTATCACAACTGATTTTATTTTGATTTACTTAGATCATGTTTGGGGCAAAGTTTGCCAGTTTTGGATGATTGCTTTTGGCCTAGTCTTAGCACCTCATGCATTTACAAAGTGCACAGATGCTGCCCCAGCTCAGTTGCAACTTAAGGGCATTCGTGTGCTGAACATTAAAGGTGATTTTAGAGCAAGACTTAGCATGTCAGCAATGAGAATCATTTCATGAGATGATTATGAAAGATGCCTCACTAGTAGGCTGGGGTGCAGTCTACAAAGTCCATTAAGCTTGCAGAGTCTGAAAGGCTGCGATTCTGATTGCACAGTCAATGCTATAACCAATTTTCTTCGAGACATTATGTAATTTATTGCATAAATCAGGATGAGTTTACCTTCACTTTTATTAAATTAAATTCTGTATATGGTATATGGATAGCCATGACAGCTTTCATAGGTCGAGTGAACATATCAAAGGAATATGTAAACCTGTATGTATGTAACCCTGTTTCCCTCAATAGAGAACAAGACTTTGCCTGTAGCATACTTATTTACTTGTTTTTTTGATGCATCAAAGTCTAAGGAATGGTTCTATGGGCACTATTAAGAAGCTCTGGTGACACAGGGGTTCTTCAGACCTTTGTCAAGACATTTGTTCAGACATTGGGGGTCAGTTCCTAACTCTTGATTGTGGGAACCAGGCTTGCATTCATAAAATGCATGCCTAATTCAATTTACCATGGATTCATTTTTCGTTAACTGTCATCATTTAAAATTCAAAATCATTCTCTTTGAATGTCAAAGCTGAACTGTTTATGTATAATGTTTAATTGACTGTTCAATTGCAGAGAATTCACTTTTCTGATTTTGTCACAACAGGATGTAGATACAGTTTTTTTCTGTGTCATTTGTTGGGGGTGGGCTTTTGTGGGGTGTTTCCCTGCTTCTCTTTCTCTTCCCTTGTGCCCTGTAAGACTGCTATCAGTCTTGTTCCCTTTATCTGTAATTGACTGTCTCATTCAGTGTCTTCCTATCTGATACTCCCATCTAACTTTCTGTTTTCAAATCCTCCCTTTCCCTTGTAGCAACACG
>JAUCMT010000134.1:25887029-25905945 GCA_032357475.1 Enteromius thamalakanensis | reverse complement strand
GTGTATATATATGTGTGTGTGTATTTATATATATATATATATATATATATATATATATACTGTATATATATATATATATATAATGTGAGTAAATATAATCTATTTTAGTATCCCCCCTTCTTTGTAAAATCTCTTCTTCCTGGTCCTGGCCAAAATGGCAACACAAAAAAAAATTATATTAAGCAATTAAAAGTTGCTTATTAGTATGCTTATTAATAAAATATGGCTGTTTATTAGTGCTGAGCACATATTCTGCATGACCCTATTCTTTATCCCTAATCTTACCCAATACCTAAACGTAACAACTCCCTTACTATTAATAGGCAACAAATAAATTTAAGTTTATTGAGGGAAAAGTTAAGTTAAGGTTGCTATATAAAAAATAAAAGTAAAAGCAAAAGCAAAAGCATTTAAGTGCAGCATTTACTATAGAGAGTCCAAAAACGTCTCCAGGTTATGAATATAACCATGGTTCCTTTAGGGAACAAGACATGGTGTCATAATGCTTTGGGAATGCCCTAGTGTGACTGCCGCGTGAGTCTGCTGTTGCATCAGTTCAATGGAATGTCATGACATCATGGGCAGGTGACGTCAGAGACCAGGGGCCTCATGTACAAAGACTTGCATAAAATTAATACTAAAACATTGCGTATGAATAATCCTGGAAATGTGCTTACGCACAAAAAAGATCAGATGTATTAAACACTGCTCTTTGTACATCTGAATTAACGTGAAATTGAGCGCGAAACACATGCACTAGCGCTAAACCCCTTCCTGCCTCCCCGCCCGTATAAATATGTTAATGACTCCACTTCGGCAAAACCAAAGGAAAAAAAAATGGCAAAAGGAAGTATTGGAGGTTGACTGGAGAAAAACTGTGTTGTTTGCAAGTTTTTCATCCAGAATGAAAAAAAAAATAGAGTGGGAGAGTTTAGCTTATGCGTTAATGCCGTGGGGTCTGAACATCGCACTGTACCGGAATTGAAAAAGAAATGATACGATGTAAAGCTGCAGGTTAAGAGAACAATAGTGGCACAACGTCAAAGTGTGGTCCAAACAAGCAGGGGAACAGGGGATGCTGAATTAACACCCTTTTAGGAGCGAGTTGTCTCAATTGTGGGTGACACTTTACTTTTGGGAGTAGTATCTGTGTCTGGTGGAGACACGGATGCATTAGAGGAACCCCACGAAGCGGTCTATGGATGTATGCGTCCCACTGTTTTAACATCATACGGTGAGTGGTAAGCAGATATTGCTGCCACATGCACCTTACAAGTGGAGTGGGATACCCAGGCAGAGAATATATTTAAGAACTGTACGAACTGGGCAGTTAACCGGATCTTGCTGGCGGTCTCTGCACCATGAGGTGAAATATTTCCACTTTATTTCACTCTGAAGGATCTATCTGTGAGATAGGATTCAAACCAGCGAAGTGGAATCCCTGTGATACCAAGTGATGAGAGAGTGGACAGAAGGGTCTGATGATTTACTGTGTCAAAAGTAAGAGAAAGCTCTAGCAGAATGAGTACTGATGATCTGGAGTTGGTTTTTGCGACCCGCAGGGCTTCGGTGACTGGCAATAATGCAGTTTCAGTTGAGTGGCCACTCCTGAACCCTGATTGGTTAGCATCCAGTAAGCTGTTCTGTGTGAGAAATAGCAATACTTAGTTAGAAACGACTCGTTGAAGTGTTTTTGCTATTAATGGAAGGAGGGAGAACGGTCTATAGTTATCTATGAGTCAACTGTTTAATGAGGGTTTTTTGAGAAGCGGGGGGATACACGAGCCTGCTTGAATGCAGTGTGAAAAGTGCCTGTGAGGAGAGATGTGTTGATGATGTGTGTAAGTGCTGGTAGGAGTGTGGGAGATATTTCTTGTAGAAGGTGGATATTTCTTGGATCTAGTGGGCATGATGTAGAATGGCTGGAGAGGAGAAGTTTGGATACTTCTGCCTCTGAGAGAGGACAGAAGGAGAAGAGTGCAGTATTAACTCACCTTGAGGTAAAGCATGTCGTCCCCGGGCCTTGGCCCTTGCCTCAACAAGTCATCTGCTCCTACATTCAGATGGCCAGGAATACACAAAGCTCTCAATGAGAGGATCTATCCCTGACTCCACAGGAGGATCTGACATGCCAGTTCGTACAGAAATCTGCAGAACCCCCTGGTGAATGATATAAAGACCACCGCTGTGTTGTCGGTGCATACAGACACATGGGGATTGTTAGGTCTGGGAACAAGTGTTTTACTACTTGAAACATGGCCAGCATCTCCAGGCAATTGCAGTGCCACGTGAGATGGCGACCAGTCCATAGACCATGGGCTGAGCGGCCACTTGTGGCTGCTCTCAAACTGGTGAGCACAACCAGGCTCGTAAAACCAGGCCCAGTTTTAGAAGCCAAGGGTTTCTCCACATATCTAAGGCTTGCACACATAGTCAGCCTGGATTCCCTTCCAGTGAAACCTCCTTGGTCTTGAGCCACTACTGCAGGGGTCTCGAGTACAGCAGGCTGACAATATCACGACTGCCCTCAGACCTTACTGTCTCTGAGACTGTAAGACAGTGAGTGACCGGCCTTCTCTTACTCTCTTGACTGATTTGAGAATCTACTTGAGCAGGGAACATTCGTGCCTGCATCATGGTCGAATCTCGTACCACACCTAAATAAGTGGTCTTCTGTACCGAAGAGAGCACACTTTTGTTGGCGTTCAGTCTGAACCCCAGACACTTCACTTAAACGAGGAGGACATCTCGATGAGCTAGTATTAGCCAGTCTGTTATGTAGTTTCAAATGCAAACACCCTAAAGCCGCAAAGGAGCTAAGGTTGCATCTACTACTTTCGTAATCTTCCGAGGCGAAAGTTCTAGGCCAGAGGGCAGAAACCGATATTGGTACGCTTGACCTCTGAAAGCGAACCTCAGGAACTTCTTGTGAGAAGGATGAATGGACACATGGAAGTATGTATCTTTAGATCCATCGCTACAAAGCGAACCTCAGGAACTTCTTGTGAGAAGGATGAATGGACACATGGAAGTATGTATCTTTAGATCCATCACTACAAAGCAGTCCTTGGACCTGGGCTGTAGCAGCACTAGTCTTAGTGTAAGCATTTTGAACTTCAGCTGACTGACTAAGCTTTTCAATAGCCTGAGATCTAAAATGGGCCTCAGCCCTCCATCTTTCTTCGGAACTATGAAGTATCGACTGTAACCCTGTAAACCCTGTAACGACTGTAAACCTCGGTGAGCATGACTCCGTTGGAGTGCGGCGGAGGAGAGTTGAATTCTCTATAGTATGCAGGACCCACTGAGACACATTTGGCAGTTTTTTTATCTACTAGATAGTCTAGTAAGGGAACCAGCCTCTCAAAACTGGCTTCTGGTGTTACCAACGGTGATCGCTCAATGCTCTTTAATGGCTCGTCGCCAAGGAGAGCCTGATCCTGATCTGGTGGCATGTGACTCAGGCCCTCTATGATGTAATCTGGTGAAAAGACCTGAGCGCGACACCAAGGGCACTGGGTAGACAGAGCACCGTAGGCCGAGGTGGAGACCTCTCTATCCCAGAGGTCCCTGCCCCTTTTGTTGGGCCCTCATTTTCTTTGAGTACAGCCCTCAGACCTGTCTTAGGCTTTGAGGACTCTGAAGAAGAGTATCGCTGTATATCACGGTCCCGCTGCAGGGGGACACATGAGGCCACGCTCTCATTCTATTCCTCCCAATAAAGGGGAGTGGGTACTGACAGAGGGCTGCTCCTGCCCAGCCGCCGCCTCAGCAGGTTAGTCTAGTACGTTTGAAATATAGCCATAGTGTGCAAACACGCACTGGCCTGACCTGCTGCCAAGTACCCCTTACACACTAACGCTGATTTTGTGCAAAGCAGCTCTGTAGGCAAGATAGGAGCCTTTAGAGACGATGCTGAGTAACGGGGCAGATAGCCAGATAGCATCTGTTCAACCCTTGGCATTGCTCTGTGTAACCGCAATCATTCAAACCCACCACATAACACGGTACACTGGCAGGAATAAAGATCCTGGCCGAGAAAAAATTTGGCCAGGGAAAAAAGGCAGGCTCCTATATGTGGCTGAGCACGTAAGAAACGCTCCATGGGGTTTGCTCTTACGTGGCTCAGTCTGTTTCCCTGCTGGCCAAAGAGTTAATTTATCTACAGCATGATAAACAACTCTTATTATTGTTACCTTCACCCTTTATTTATTTAATGGCGGTGGCTCATTTACATTTTCTACATCCACCTCCTCGGAGAATAAATGAGTGTGTAATCTGAGTGTTGATTTAGCTCCGCGGGAGGAAAGAACCGCCGTTTCAGAGCGTGTTTCCTTAATCACAGAGCAAGTACATGATCTGGAGAACAAAGACAAAGATAGAGCTTCCCTCATCTCCATTTCCTCTTCCAAATCTAGCCACGAGCCACACAATTGAAATTCTAGTCTTGCTTTAAAACACCCTTCTTAAAAAGAGCTTTCAGGAAGTGGAGCGGACGCAGCGGCAGAGACTTGCAGTGAGGGCAAACAGACCCATCACGAGTCGGCGCTGTATGCTCTGCTCCCAATCAAGCCATGCAAAGAGAGTGGGAATCCCAAGCCGTAGTATAATGCGGAAATGGGGGCGCACATCTCTTAAACAAGCGCGGCTTGCTCTGTTTGCACTTTCTACTCAGAGACGTAAGTTTCACTTTAGGCAGAAGGACAAACACTTTTAAACTAGGACAGAACAACAAAAAAACACAGACATGCTGTTTGCAGAACAAACATTCTGTTCTGAATGATAGAAAGGCTGATGCCGGTCTTACCTCGCGTGTATTTATAGCTTCCTGGTCACTGTCATCACCTGCCCATGACGTTGCGACATCATTGGACTGATACAATGGCAGATTAACACTAGGGCGTTCCCAAAGCGTTATGACGCAGCTTGAGTACTCGAAAAGGAACAAACAGTGTTTGTTTATAGTGATGGAGCCCCTCGATTTTGGGTAAAGGAGCAAGTCTACTTTCTATGTACACTTCAGGCAGCTCCATATACCACAATGCATTTGTAGCATTCGTGTGACTGGAGAGTGGGAAATTCCTGAACAATGAGACATGTTTCAACAATGTCTCAATGTTTTCAACATTGGTAGATTCTCACTGAAGGCATCAAAACTATGAATGAACATATGTGGAGTTATGCACTTAACAAAAAAAAGGTGAAATAACTAAAAAAATCTTTTATATCCTAGTTTCTTCAAAATAGCCACACTTTTCTCTGATTACTGCTTTGCACACTCTTGGCATTGTCTCGATGAGCTTCTATAGGTAGTCACCTGAAATGGTTTTCATTTCACAGGTGTGCCTTATCGGGGTTAATTAGTGGAATTTCTTGCTTTTTCAATGGGCTTGGGACCATCAATTGTGTTGTGCAGAAGTCAGGTTACTACACAGCTGACAGCCCTATTGGACAACTGTTAAAATTCATATAATGGCAAGAACCAATCAGCTAACTAAAGAAAAACGAGTGTCCATCATTACTATAAGAAATAAAGGCCAGTCAGTCCGGAAAATTGCAAAAACTTTATTTGTGTCCCCTAGTGGAGTCTCAAAAACCATCAAGTGCTACAACGAAACAGGCACAATTGAGGATCGACCCAGGAAATTAAGACCAAGAGTAACCTCTGCTTCTGAAGACAAGTTCAACCGAGTCACCAGCCTCAGAAATCGCAAGTTAACAGCAGCTCAAATCAGAGACCACACAGAGTTCTAGCAGCAGACCCATCTCTAGAACAACTGTTAAGAGAAGACTGCGCGAAACAGGCCTTCATGGTCAAATAGCTGCCAGGAAACCACTGTTAAGCAGAGGCAACAACCAGAAGAGATTTGTTTGGGCCAGGAAACACAGGGAATGAACATTAGACCAGGGGCAATCTGTGCTTTGGTCTGAGGAGTCAAAACTTGAGATCTTTTTTTTCAACTGCCGTGTCTTTGTGAGATGCAGAAAAGATGAAGGAAGGATTCCACATGCCTGGTTCCCACTGTGAAGCATGGAGGAAGAGGTGTGATAGTGTGGGGGTGTTTTGCTGGTGACACTGTTGGGGATTTATTTAAAATTGAAGGCACACTGAACCAGCATCGCTACCACAGCATCCTGCAGTTTAACTTTAACACGTGCTAAACACCTCTGGGAATCCTTCAAGACTGTTGGATAACCATTTCAGGTAACTACCTCTTGAAGCTCATTGAGAGAATGCTAAGAGTGTGCAAAGTATTAATCAGAGCAAAGGGTGGCTATTTTGAAGAAACTAGAATATAAAAGATGTTTTCAGTTATTTCACCTTTTTTTGTTAAATACGTAACTCCACATGTTCGTTCATAGTTTTGATACCTTCAGTGAGAATCTACCAATGCCTGTACTATGTGTGTGTGTATATATATATATATATATATATATATATATATAAAACGACCCTTCCAATGATCCTGAAAAACTTTTATCAAGTTGAGTCTCATTTATTTTGCTTCTTTGTCTTTTTCTTTTCTTCTGTCTTCCTCAGGTATAACATGTTTATTATTATGTACCCCTTGGGAGTAATTGGAGAACTGCTGACCATACATGCATCCTTACCATATGTGCGGAGATCTGGCATGTATTCCCTGAGGCTCCCCAACAAATACAATGTGTCCTTTGACTATTACTACTTCTTGATCATCGTCATGCTGTCCTACATCCCATGTAAGAACTCAACGCACAATAAAACGTCTACTTGCATGTTACTATTTCTTCACTGGGGTTGCTACATTTCTGTCAAAAGACTAGCCGAATCAGACTTTCATGTTAACAATGCTACTGTTGAAAGGAATAAATTGACTCACAATAATATCTCTACTTGCATGCTACTATTTCCTCATTAGGGTTTTGCTATTTCGATGTACTGTACATAAACATAGTGCAATATTTATAATAACAAAAATGTAGTGGGGTATATTTGTGTGTGCTTAGCTGCACAGTGTCGCCTTTTTTGATTGGCCATAATACCTGCAGACTGCAGTCAATGGAAATGCTTGTCTATTGGTGTGCGTCATGCTCATCACTGCACAGACTGTGAAAGCTTTGGAACGCATTAGGTAGCTATATTATCAGGAATTAACCATAATTTTTGCTGAAGATCTGAACATATTAGTTGAAAAACCTTAATATAGGGAAAGCTGTGTTAATGTTTAAGTCAAAGCCCCACTGTTCAACAAACCTGTGGTTTTGTTCGGTTTTAAATTGTGTAAGCTCGCAATTCCTCTCATTATAACCAACAAAGAGTCGATGTGCGGTGGCTGAGAAGTGCAAAACACAAAAAACTGATCTAAAAACCAAATAACAAATCCTGAATCAAAATTACAAATTAGAAAACGCAATATCAAATCTAAAAACAAAACAGCAAACCATAAAACACAACAACTCCGGAAATAAAATAACAATTCGGAAACCACAACGACAAACAAGAAAACAAAACAAGTCAGAAAACACAACAAATCAGTCAAACTGGAAAAGGTAGGTATTTTGTGTGACTGGCGGAGTCGCCGCTTATTGGACAGAATTCCTGTCAATCAAGACACACAGGAAGTTAGTTCCGGCTGTGTGCATGGCATCTTTCAGATGTCTTTTAAGAGAGCGTGAGAAATAAAAACTTGAGGCCGCGACAGCTCATCTTCAAACCTTTAATGCTTGCCTGCACAGCACAATCCTTTCACACAACTTAAAGAGGAAAAGGGGGAAAACACGTAACAACGTAAAAAAAAAGATAAACGCGGGGATGAGGAGATTAAGTCTGCCGGAGAGCGACCATCTCTGGTGCGTGCGTGCTCGCATCATCATAAAATTATGGAGACCATAATACCATTTTCCCCGGACGCATCCTGGCTAGGATTTCTATAAGGATATAGTTGTGGCTCGGTTTGCGCATGCGGACTGATCGGTATGAGTCATACCGATCGGTCCGCACACGCATATGACATCAGTTCCTTATGCTTCCAAAACCGTCCGGGGAAAATGGCACGTATGGTCACCCTACCCTACATAACACATGCATCTCTTAAGGACATTGGCAATTATGCCATAACCACCATCCAACATCAGGTGGCCGTTACAAGGACAAATTCATATTGATGTTGTTGGGTGTTAAAATCATGTCTAGAATCACGCCATATGTATGTCCTTCTTGAAAATAGCGCAGAACATACTCCATTTTCTTCCTACGTAAACATAAACAAATCTAACTTCCTGTATGTCTTGATTGACAGGAGTTCCGTCCAATCAGCAGCGACTACGCTGGTCACACACACACACACACACACACAACTCCTGTTATAATAAAATAAACTGTCTGCACTGCAAGATACGTTTTCTTTTAAATTTTTGCCCCAAGCCCAGACAATTAGTTTAAATGTAGTGTACATTTTGTGGGACAGTGTTCAGGCTAATTCAGGAAATTCAGGCTAATGAAAAAGCCTCTGATTATAATGGTTTGATAAATGTTTTACTCTCCTTTTTTTCTCTTTCTTATAGTGTTTCCTCAGCTGTACTTCCACATGCTACGTCAAAGGAGGAGAGTACTTCATGGAGAAATTATAGTAGAGAAAGATGAATAGCAAGACAAAACAAAAGAGAAAAAAAAAACAGGAAGCCATCAGTTATTAAAAATTCTGCATCATTTTATGGTCAAAAAAAAGAAACTGAAAACATTAAATACAAATCAATTCTACAATTATTAGTTGCCGTATATATTCTTAGCAGAACCTTTCCTGAGGTTCACCACCCTTTCGAGCTGTGTTTTTCACAAGGTTGGGATGACTACAATCATCAAAGGAGATGCCCCATCTGTTTTGAAAAAGAGTCACCGACTGGGATTTGGCTTTACAAACAATTATCTTTACCTAGGGTGATTTGGACTAAATAGTAATTTGTGTAATTACAGAGATACTATGGTAAACAATTTTGAAAAATTCTAGGTCTTCACTTTTTATTTTTCATTTATGTTCTTAGACTGATAAGGGATTAATATTGCTATATCTTACCTTCTCTATCTGAATGGTTAAGGTGGTGTCACAATTTACAGCAAAATTGCAAACTACCGATGGAGAGAGGTAACTATCATATACAACCTCCCACCACACACACACATTGTCATTCACAACGATTTGGAATAAACAGAAGAAAACATTGTAATTGAAATAGAATATAAATGCATTAATATAAATCTTTAAGGGGTTTTATCTGTTTAGTATTTGTGAAAACTACTGTCATGACAATATCTAGATATAATATCCATGTTCTTGTGTTTAACAAGCTAGGTTTTGCAAAGTCAAAAATCTGAGAACCGGGGGGGGGTTCAAACCAGCTGAGACTGTAAATTAATCAGTTTCTAGATTTTTATTGCCACCCACAGTGACATCTCATTAGTCCAAAATCCCACTCCTCATATACATTACCCATCAAATATGGGTGTGACTTCGTCCGGACATGCATAAGTTTCACACAAGTTTGGACAGAAAATGACTTGTAACTTTCTTAGTTAAGATATATTTTTTTTACATTCAGTATGCACTATGATTATCTTTGTTGCTTCAGTGTTTACAATCTAAACTAGAGTAAATAAACTGGAAAAGTTTGTACAGGTAGTTCTATAGAAATCATCTTAGATTGGTTAGATATTTGTTGCTAAAACCTTAACTTTCAGACCTTCTGTGTTGTTGATTTTTTTTTTTTTTGTAAGAAACTTATGTTCACATGCTCTGTTTTTGAATAGACTATCTCTCTACGGTGCTACAATATTTAATTCTTCCGTGCAGCTGAGTAGGGAAAAGGACATGATTTGGAGTGAGAAGAGGAGGAATTTATATCATTAAATAGAATTGTGAAGTCTTCAAACAAACCTTTTCATGTTATTTAATTTAATACCTGGTAACTGAACTGAATAAATAAAGATCTTGTGAAAAAGAAAATGCAAGAAAAAATAAAACAAATTGACAATATGAACACCGGCATTGTCCTCATTGATACATTTTTAGACTGCAAGCACTAAAATAATAGTTTTATTGGTTTAATTCATAACACTAATACTTAGATTAAATGTATAAAATGTCTGCAATTGAAAATAAATTTTAGTATCCTGAAGGGGAAATATGTCTTGGACTCAAAGTGAATTTACAGTAACAATAAGATGAGTCCATAAATAATACATTCAAAAACCCTCCGTATAAAGGCACAAGTCCCTATACTTACCCTTGTACCAATGGCTAGTTTCCACTAAGTGGTATGGTTCAGTGCAGTACGGTATGGTATAGTACGCAATTATGTCTGCTTTCATTGTATATGGTACCAAAATTGTGAACCGTACCGTTCCTCTTTTTTTAAGGGTACCTAGCACAGCACTAAAAGGGTGGAGCTAAACTCACTGCAGAGCCTTGATTAGTTGACTAGAATGGTAACTAATGCATGATACAATCACCTTCACTTGTTCCGATCTGCTGTCCGTGACTTTTATTATTAAGTATGCTGATGAATACATCGGAATTGAAAGGCTATAAGTTATTTACGAGACGGACTAGACAAATTAGCGCACTCTGATTCCCAGTAATCAAACCAAACTCGCACCGTATTCAGAGAAAGTTGAGGACCCGGCTGCTGAAAGAGAGGCGAACTTCGTGCTTGTGAATGATAACAGTGCGACAAACTCTGCACAATAAAATATGAGCCCTAACGATTGCCTGCTACGAATCGACTTCAGGTGTCCCGAAACCGCTTTCGCAAACTTGTAAGAAGAATTTTTTGCGATTAAGTTTGAAACGGAGTAGAAAGCAAAGAAAGTTAGCGGCGATGAAAACTGCGGCGTTGCCCGGCTTGCGGAGAAGCTGGTCTATGCAGATTGATGGTGTGCCATTTCTTTTAGTCTGACGGTGCACTCGGATTTGTCAGGATTTCGGCAGAGGAGGCGAGGTAAGTTATGCTGAATGAGTAATGTAAAAAACAAAGATGCTAGGGGAAGGAAATAAGCGATATTTAAGGCGGAGCCGAAAGTTACTGATAGGGTAAATTAGGTAATAAAGAGATTGGTGGCAGCTGGCTGATCGTTTGTATGTGCTCCTCCAGAAATTAGTTATAAAACACTATTTAAATTGAAAGTTACGTTTCAGGTTAATTCTCAAATTGTAGTAAACAGAGAATAAATTAATCATAACTATTCTATAAATATAATGTAGCACCATAAAATCCCTAAAAATTCAAAATATTAAAAAATATTTTAACAATAAGAAGAAATATCAATAGGGCCTGGACTTTTTGGTACACAGTTGATTGGCGGTTGAATAGAGTTCATGTATGTTGACAACCCTACAAGATGTTAAAAATGGAGTTCAAAATGGAGTCACATGACCTTGACCAGTGATGTGGCTTGTTTAGGCTTGTCCCCAAATTTAAATATTCCTCAAAGTATATATTGAGGAATTCCATGTTAAGAATCTTACTCATTTGATTACTAATGTTGTCTAGCAATTCTGCAACTTAAAGGGAATGTACAAATTATTTGGTTAAGACTGTAAGAAATTTAAAGCTTTTAAGCTGAGGAACTCGACAATTCCATCCTAAGAGCTGTTAAACAGAGCAACAGTAACACTTTGTTAAGGCAGCTCAAGTATTAGTCAATAAGGCTGCAGAGAACTTGGTGATGGCACAACTAACATATTTGAAATGTCAAGCCATGCTGGCAAAATACCGCTTTTATTCATTTAGTTTCACATTTATGTATTTACATATTTATTTCTTTATTTATTTCTTTATCCATAGGGTAATAAGGTGGGTGTGTTTAACCCAAGCAGCAACCTCACTGTCTTTCTCTTGAAATCAACACGAAAGTGACTAAGACTAGAGGCTGGTTCCAAAAGGGAGTCTGTTCCATAGACTTCCCATGTTAAAATTATGTTAAACTTTACAGCAGAAAAAAATATGTTTAGAGCCTTGGTACAAAATGTGGGTTTGGTCTATACAGCCAATTTTGCCCTTCTGTGAGGGGGGTGATTATTTTTTTTAATTCCTCTGTTTAAATTATATTAAGCCTACATAATTAAGGGTGTGGCAACTTGAGTGACTGGTGGATTGCCACTGCTCTCACCGCCTTAAACCAGGAAGTATGATCATATTAGCCCGGATCTGTCAACATTACTTATAAAGCCCAGAATGGCTTAGCTAATCAGTACCTTAGCGATATCTTATCACATTATAGTCCTCCACGTCTGCTGCGTTCTCAAACCTCTGGCCATTTGATAATACCTAGAATATATACTGCGGGTGGCATATCTTTTCCTATTTATCAACAAGCTGATATGATTATTTAGGTTCTTAATGGAAAGTCTGTAATGTAGTTTGTTTTAAATTTCTCAAGGGTAGTGTAAAAAAACGCCTATATTACCTTGTCAAAAACAGCTCTTTTCAAATCACACAGTTCTGTGTACTTCCTCTTTAAATCTTCACGAGCTCCGCTGGCCCTGCCCCTTTTTTCTGAGGCACTCTCAGAGGATCTTTGTTTAGCCGTATTCATAGTGAAACTTGTTAATTAGCACATTATTAGGAAAGAAGATTTGCAAAGATTCATTAAAAAAAGACATTATACTCACTGCTTCTGTAGGTGAGGCTGAATCATGAGTGATTTGCGTTAACATGAACACATTGACGTCACACGGTCGAATGGCTCAATTGAGAGAGGGGAAAACATTTACAGAGATTGTAAAACAACCACTGATTGGATTTTTATCATTATAGGATAATTATGTACAGACACTGATAACATACATTTCAGTGTAGCATTTGAACAAATCAGGCGTAAACTATTTGTTACATTTAACAAATAATCTTTAATACTGCTCTACCAGTCCAATGGGTAACTCAAACTGCAACTATGAGGTTCTGTGGACCCTTACCCTGAAAGGCAGCTAACAGCTTAACAGGCCCCTGATTCCATGGCAACCGACTGATAAGACGGAAGGTTTATTGCTTGAAGGAATGTGAACAAAGCAACTCTGACTAGTTCTCCCTGTGTAAAAGACAATGGACTTTTCCCTTAAATAATTTACAGAAAAACTTTCTTTGAGTGAACACATATCCTTCAGGTCATCGTGTATATTGTTATTGTGCTTGTATATCATCTTGTGTAGGGTATACTGTTTTATTAATGTTTATGATAGATCACTAGCTAATCTCACCTCATAATATCATCAACACATTTCTTGTTTGGTATCTAAGGACTCATCTTCAGACGATCTAACTAAGAGTGTATGTTAAATGTTCATATCTTCGCAACATTCAGTGTTTTAAGAATCTCTTCTAATTTGTATATCTAATTTGTAAATTGTGTATAGTCATAAAACTTCCCTCCAAATTATCAACATACGATTGGTCCTTTGACCCACAAGAGGTGTGACCTCAACACATTTTAAAAGCCCCCACAGCAGAAACACGCCTTGCTTTTTAGGGCCTGGGACCCGATAACTGACATCATAGGCTAGTCTGTCAGGCTGGATGCCATCAGTCTCCATTCGAGCTGAAACCTGATTCTGATGGCCCTTTTGTGCAGTTGCTCCGGGGTGGTAGCCATTCTGTGTAGCAGCTGGGTTTCTGAAATGGCGACCATCTTGTCTGCTGACTCTATATGAGGTATGGTGGCCATCTTGTCTGCTGACTCTAGCTGAAGTGTGGTGGCCATCTTGTCTGCTGACTGTGACTGAGACATGGCGGTCATCTTGTCTGCTGACATTAACTGAGACAGGGTGGTCACCTTGTGTAGTGGATCGAGTGTGACAGCCATCTTAAGCAGTGGTTCGGGTGTTCATTTTGTGCAATGGCTCAGGTGTGGAGGCCATCTTGTGCAGCGGCTCTGGGGTGGCAGCCATCTTGTACAGCGGCTCGCAAGTCAAGTCCATAAAACTGGACGAAAGTATGAGGGGTGGACCACCCCTCAGCCGCACAAATGTCCTCCAAAGAAACCCCTGACAGTAGGGCCTTGGAAGCCCCCACTCCACGCATCGAGTGAGCGCATCCACTATCCACCTGCTCAGGGTCTGTTTGGTCGCTGGATAGTCCCTTTTTGGTGGACCAAAACAGACCAAGAGCTGCTCGGATCTGTGCCACAGTGTGGGTCTGTGGGCATAAGTGTCCAGTGCGCTTACAGGACACATGCAGTTCTGATGCTGTTGGCCGGGTAAAGCCTGCAGTACAACCTTTGGGCTTGCAGGTCACCTACTCTCCTCAGAGAACATAATGCAAGCAAAAGCAGATAATCTGAAATTTCCTCTATGGGCTCAAAGGGTTGCCCACAGAGGGCCTGCAATACCACATTCAGGTCCCAGGTAGGGACTCGAGAGCATATTGGAGGCCTCAACCTCAGTGCACCACGGAGGAAACGTATAACCAGGGGGTCTCTACCAACTGTATGTCCACCAAGAGAGACGTGGTAGGCCCATACTGTTGCTACATAGACCTTCAAGGTGGAGTGGGTGACCCCGGTGGAGAATCTAGCCTGCAGGAACTCTAGTACTGTACCAACCGGGCGGTTGACTGGATCCTGCTGGCGTTCTCTACACCAGGAAGTTAAAAGTTTCCACTTCAAGGCATACAGTTTCCTCGTAGATGGAGAGGTCCACCTCTGCTCTGGGAAATACTCTCCAAATCTGCTTCACTACTTCCGGATGAAGCATCCATTCTCCAGGCCTCGGCCCCTGCCTTGATAGAAAATCTGCTCCCACATTTAAATGCCCGGGAATATAGACAGCTCTCAGTGAGAGCTCTCATGTCTCGGGCCCACACAAGGATCTGGTGCGCCAGCTTGTAGAAGGGGCGCGATCGCAGACCTCCTTGGTGGTTGATGTAAGAGACCACTGATGTGTTTTCAGTGCGTACCAGCACATGCAGGCAGCCGATGTGCCGGGCCAAGCGACCATTCATGACTGCTCCCCAACCGGTGAGGGATGCATCTGTCGCTAACGTTACACAGCGACACGGAGCTCCCAGCACCGGGCCCTGATGCAGGAACCCGGGTTCCCTCCATATGTCTAAGGCATGTACAGCTTGGGGTGACACCCCTAACGGAAAACCCCCTGTTCCTGAGCCAGCTCTGTAGGGGTCTCATGTACAGCAGGTCAAGAGTTACAACGTTGGACGCAGCTGCCATAAGGCCCAGCAGCTTTTGAAGCTGCTTGACAGTGAGCATTCAGCCTTCTCTCACTCCTGAGACTGCGGTGCGGATCGACTTGTCATGCGAGCCTGCATCGTGGTCGAATCCCACACTACACCAAGATACTTGATCCTCTTTACTGGAGAAAGCACACTCTTTTTGGCGTTCAGCCTCAATCCCAGACGTTTCATGTGAGTGAGAACTACATCCTGATGTTTTCTCGCCTCATCTGGTGATTGAGCTAATATTAGCCAATCGTCTAAATAATTGAGGATGCGAATGCCCTGAAGCCGGTTCAGGGGCCTGAGATCTAAAATGGGCCTTAGCCCTCCATTCTTCTTCAGAAACAATGAAGTATCGGCTGTAGAACCCAGTCTCCCTTTCGTGAAGAGGGACCTCCTCAGTAAAGTGTCTACTTCCTGTTCCATAACCAGAGCCTGCTCTGCACGCATGCGCCTCGGTCAGACACCCGCAAAGTGTGGTGAATTGAATTCTGTAGCCTCCTACTGTAGTTCGCAGGACCCAACGAGACACATTCGGCGTTAACTTCCATGCTGCCAAAAAATGTACTAAGAGAGCCAGCCCCTCAGTCCCCTTCTGATGTTGTTTATAACAGGCTAAAACTAAGGCTGACGCTCGCTGGAGACACCCGTCCCCTGGCAGGGTTAATAGGAAAACCTCCTGAGGGCACTGGGGTCAAGCAGGCACCGTGTACTGCAGTATAACCTGTGGCTACCAAAGCTGCCATTGACGACGAATAGCACGTGCTGTCTCTTTGGTAGCACGCAACGAGCCTAGCAGGTCAGCCTGATATGCCTGCAGCACTGACATTGTGTGCAGGCATGCAGCAGCCTGACCTGCGCCGAGTACCCCTTCCCAACCAGCACCGAAGATGTCCGTAACGGTCTGGAGGGAAGGGACGGAGCCTTCAAGGACGATGCTGAGGAAGGAGACAGATAGGAGTTTCGAGATAGGAGCCTGCAGGAAGCAGTCGTCGAGCTTACTGCTGCGTGGCTCGGCCAACTTTGTCTGGCCATTCTCTTTATCTTTGGATACCCTTCGAAAAAAGGGCCTTTCGGGATTTAAGCACACACACTGACAGACACTCGCAGTGTGGGCAATCAGCTCCCTCAAGAGCTGATGCCGCGTGTTCAGATCCTATTCAGACTACACACAAACTTATATATAAATCAATAAAATCTTACAAAAATAATAATAATAATAATAAATATTTTGCACGGATAAGCACACGTTCTATAATGTGATCCGCTCTTGCCCCTTTCTGTTTTCTTGCTTAATTTTTTAGACATTTTTAACTATAACAGGAGATGCTTTTGCGACACACACACACTCACAGTATGCTTTGCTGAATGACAAAAAGCTAAATGCCGGTAGTGTTCCACGTGCCTTACGTTTCCTGGTCGGTGACGTCACCCGCCTATGACATCTTCCCATACTATTGGTTTGATTTCACACACGATTCAGAGCCGTCATGCTGAGGACGTTCCCCATAGCATCTCATGGATGTGGCTCGAGTTCCTGAAGAGTAACTTCTTTACCTCTCCTATAGTAAAAGTTGACCCACAATATAACAACATGCAAAAAACTAAATCAACCAACTCTGGCTCTCGCTTTTGTATTGACCATATGATCGTGGGGGGTTGCAGGTGCCCAATCTTAAATGGTACTACTGGGCAGCCCAATTAAGAGCAGCAATGTTTTGGTTCACAAATAATAATTCTATCCCTTGGTTACAGATTGAGTCCGGTGTATCTAGACAGCTACCCTTGAACATATATCTATACTCAGCCTCTCTGCCTAAATTGAAAAAAGCCACTGGTAATCCTTTTGTTAAAAATACTATTGTGGTATGGTATGAAGTTTTGAAACATCTGGGAGAGGTTCCTAAATTATCACAATTTTCCCCGATTTGGGGTAATGCTACATTCACACCTGGGACACATGATGCTGGATTCAAAATTTGGGCAACAAAAGGTTTGCGTAAGATGGGAGATTTATTTAGCAATGAAACTATGCTCAGTTTTCAGGAATTAAGACAAAAGTTTGATTTGCCTAAAACACATTTTTTTAAATATCTCCAAATTAGGAACTTTATTAATAAAACGCAGCATTCTCTCTCCTTGCCAGATCTATCCCCTTTAGAAGAAGTTACATTAAACCACTTAAATGATGCTAGGCAAATTTCTTTATTTTATAGACTAATTTCCACTAACTGTAAAGAAAATATGGAAAATAAACGTTTGGCATGGTGTCGAGATATAAATGGGAATATAACGGAAGAGGAGTGGCAGAGAAGCTGCCTGAAGACCCATACTCAGACGATTAATACTAGGTTTAAACTTTTACAATATAAGTGGATTATGAGGGTATATTTAACTCCAGAATTACTACACAAATTTAATCCCAACATTCCCGATCAATGTATAAAATGCAATCAGGAGATAGGAACTTTATATCACTGTTTATGGAAGTGTCCCAAAGTTGAATGTTTTTGGGAAAAGGTTTTAGACTTTATGTCCCTTGTATTGAAACATAATGTGCCGAAATGTCCTAAACTCTGTATACTAAATATTTTCCCTGTAATGTGTACTTTTAAGAGCTCTGATAAGAAAATGTTGATATTCTGCTTATTGCAAGCAAAACTTATTATAGCTCGTCACTGGAAAAATACAGAAAGTCCTAATTTTAAACAATGGCTACAAGAACTGTCTCAATGTTTAGCTTTGGAAAAACTCACATATATTGTTAAAAGAAAACCTGAAAAGTTTTTCAAAGTGTGGAATGCCTTTTTTGCATTTTTGAAGGAAGCTGATCCAAATTTATTCTCTGGGTAATTGGGCTTAACATGTATTATCCTATAATTGTATTGTACCATTGTTTTGATGTCTAGGGGTTGATGTATATGTAAATATTATCTATATATATATTTTATTTTTTTATTTTTTATTTATTTTTTTTCTCCCCTTCCCCCCCCTTTTCATGTTAAAGTTCCTAAAATCAATAAAGACATTGTTGAAAAAAAAAAAAAAGAAAAAAAAAATCAACCAACTCGTTCAGTGACCACTCAGGATTGTCCCAGGGCAAATAGTCAAATATCTCAGGATCTAGTAGAAAACAATCCTTAATCTTTTTGTCATCCTCCTGGATGACTGCAGGCCAAAAACTCCTCCACATAATCCTCAATGTCTCTACCCTGTTGAAATATGGTACACAGTAGAGACAGTGAAACCTGGCCATTACCTTGCCATGGTGGTGCTAAAAATTCTGCTGGATCCTGCGAGGCAAAGTATTCTGTGACATAGGAGAGGGAGGCGTGCGGATCCATTTGCAGTTTTTAATAAGAAGCAAGGTTGTAGAGGCAGGGTCGGAATCACAGGCAAACAGAAACAGGTAGGCTAGGCAAAAATTCCAAAATTGGTGTAAGAAAAGCAAAAAACTTTTTGGAAAAGTCTTTAACAAGACCATTAAATTTGATAAAGTTGTTTTTTTTTAAATGCTGCAAAAGACCACTACTCACAAAGAAGAAAGGATTGGATTAAAAAAATACATATCCCAACCTAATTACTGGAGGAGAGTAAGATGCTCCGGCGGGATCGGGTGGATTTACTTTTATGTAGGTTACACTCACAATAAAAACAAACAATTTTGCTTAAATGTGCCTAAAAGAAAGAAACATTTCAATTCGATAATAAATGG
>JAUCMT010000134.1:25863571-25874950 GCA_032357475.1 Enteromius thamalakanensis | reverse complement strand
CACACTGCTCTAAGAACCGCTGTAGCTGCTGCTCTGTCGCTGTCACTTATTGTCACTCCCCCTTTGAAGCAATCTCCACCTTGTCTCCACACTCTACCCCCACCCCTTACCCCCAGTGAACAAGGACTTGTTCCAAGATGAGGCTGTGACTTCTCCATCCTCACTACTCACAGACATTTCATTTCATTTCTGATGCGTTAACTCACTTTTATCACTTTTTATGTTTCTCGGTTTATCACCAATACTAATGATCAAATAAAAGAGGTAATTTATGTTTATTTACCCCATGTAGATTTGTATTTATTTATTGATTTATCTAAAGCAGTGTTGACGACAGTGAATTCTACATAATATCACAACCATCAGATGTCTGTTCATGTTGTAATGTGCGCATATTCAATTCTTTTAGAGCATTTTCCTGTCTCATATTAAACAGATATTTAGTAATTATTTTTAAGATGTATATGGTTTATGTAAATCCACTCTTGTGACATACATGTGCTTATGGAGCTCCTTCTCGCGATACATAATAAAACATGTTTTATTGTTTTAAATCACAAACATACTGCCACTTTACTTTAGTGTATACATTTGTATACACCTTCATTCTTCTCCAGGTTAGATTATAACATATCCTGGGGTGAGCGCAGTGCCGTGAGCGCAGTGGACTTTTTTAGCCCTGGACTTTTGTTTTCTTTCTTTTTTGTCCTTTTTTTAACAGGCCTTTTCAGTGCCGCCTTTGCACTTTCTACTGTCCATTTTTATCCAAAATAACGTGGCTTCACAACAACTCAGTGATTGTTCTTGAATGGTCCAGCCAGAGCCCTGATTTAACCCAATTGAGCATCTCTGCAGAGACCTAAAAATGGCTGTTCACAAACGTTTACCATCCAACCTGACAGAACTGGAGAGGATCTGCAAGGAGGAATGGCAGAGGATCCCAAAATCCAGGTGTGAAAAACTTTTTGCATCTTTCCCAAAAAGACTCTTGGCTATATTCGATCAAAAGGGTGCTTCTACTAAATACTGAGCAAAGGGTTTGAATACTTAGGACCATGTGATCTTAATGACAGTGCATTCAGGAACTGGCAGAAATGCTACAGCAAAAATAATAGCTTTGCCTTTCTTTGCATAATAAACCCACAACGTGACATAAAAAGTGGGGGTGAGCCATTTTAGACGGGCGTGGACAAGTCATAACTTGATTAAAGAAAATCTCTTTGGTTTTGAAACTTTAGTCTTTGCAACTTTAAGTTCTCCTCACATATAATTTATATCTCTGCATATAAAACAGACCAAATGAACCCCTTATAACATCTTTCTGTAGTTGTTTTTGAAATACAACCCCTCCTTGTGAAAGATACACATAAATATGACATAGGGCATTTATGATACAGTTTTTATGTTAAATGTTACATTGAGCTTTGTTTTCTCTATTTTTGTGAATTTATCATTTTTTTGCTCATCCACAACATATATCAAAATTATTACTTTCTGGGAAGAATAGACAAAAACCTTTTCAAGAAGTAATACAGTTTTTGCATTTTATTTGCTTTGCCACAACATATTTACAACCACGCAACTGTGACCATTACATTTTACATAAACTCTTTTGTAACATATCAAAATTCTACCTTTTCATGTGGTTTAACCAGAAATTGTATTTTTTTTAAAGTAACACTCTACAAAAATTATTTTAGTGATAGGTTCATTCTCCAACTCCTCCAGAGTTAATAAGCTGAGTTTTACCCTTTTGAAATCTATTCAGCCGATCTCGTCGAGTCTGGCGATTGCACTTTTAGCATAGCTTAGCATAGATCATTAAATCCAATTAGACCAGTAGCATCACGTTCAAAACTGTCCAAAGACTTTTGATATTTTTGTACTAAGACTGGTGGAAAACTTTCGATTTTCTAGGCCAATACAAATAAGAACTATACTACTATTCCAGTGTAATAATAAAGGAAGTCTTGTGCCCCTACAAAAAGGCAAAGTGATATCACTCAGTGCTTGTGGAAAATTGTCCCCAGCCTGCATGATATGGTCCGCGGTTTGTGTTTACATGACACATAAACAACTGTTTCTCGATGGTATTTGCCAAGCTATCATGTATTTTGAAATTAGCGTGTTAACACATGCATTTAAATTTTTCAGATTAATGCGTTAAAAATATTGAACGCAATTAACGCAGGGGCGTGGCTACAATTAGTCACCCTACTCACAAATGCTGCTACTGTCACTTTTTCTTTTGACAAGAAGTGAATTTATTCAGTCGCAGAACGTCTTTACGACCTCTTCAAATGTGAAAACAAAGTGCGAAATAAGCTATGTGCATGCAACGTCGTGGTCAGTTAAGTCATTAAGCTTCCAAAAAGACGATTAAAGCTGCCTTAAAACTGTGCAAGCATGTAATATATTTTATATGAGCCATATTTAAGAACAATGTTTGAAATGTTTTGGAGCAGCCAGTGCTGTCTCACTCATCTAACACGCCTGACCTGAAGTGGGTCAGAAAAGGTAAAAAGGTGTTTGAAGTTGAAGAGGTAAAATTTATAGTTCTCGATGACAGTATACTGTAATGTTGAAGACTATAGTCAATGGTAAAAATCTCCCAAACATTTTTTGGGAGGGGGGATAATTTTATAAAGAAATCAGTTTTAGTATTATAATGGTTTTATGTCAAGATTGTTTGGTTTAATGGTTTTATGAGATAGCTTTGTAATGTTGAATGGCTATTCAATGATTAAATCTACTAGGGGGAAAAAATATTCTATAGACATCAGAGTAATGCTGGCCTTCAGTCACAAAAAAAATATTATACAAATATAAAAAAATGTACTGTCTATATGTTGTTTGTACATTCATTTAATGTTCGAATGTGAAATTATTGCAATATAAAAGTAGATTTAAAAATGTTACTGTAAATTGGAATTAATCGCAATTAATTTCAGAAAAATATGCGCTTAGTTAATTTTTAAATAATCGTGTTTCTCAGAGAAGTCTTTCTTATTGAGGGAGCGAGGATGAATGCGAGGTGTTGCTCTCTATAGTTACAGAAAATTATCTTACAAGATTTACTTTGTTAATATATTCTTCTGGATAGAATCAGATATGCTAATCTATTTGGCATTGCAAACTATAAAATAAAACCTTCTTCATCTTTCTTCATACAAACAAAAATCATCAGCAAGCAAGTGAAATAACAGTGATAAGTAAGAATTCAGTCAAACTGATCTTGCAGAGTTCCTTCACGGCGACTTCATGTGCTTTAGGCTTCTTTACATTATAATGGCCCATCCTGTCTCTTTTTGTAGATAATGAACATGACAATGAAAACGATGATGACCACCAGTACAGCAACGATGACTATTATTAAGATTGTGTGGTTCGTTGTGTCTAAAAAAAAAACAAAATAAGAACATGGGCAATTTAGTGAATGAAATCCAAGCAAGCAAAACTTAGAATAGATCTATGTCCTGCATCATGCATGCTAATCTAAGCCTAGAAAAACACATTCAAGACTGTACAATCTAACATGACTTTATCATCTTTAATGATGGTCTCTGTTGAACCAGAGTGCTGTGGTTTATCTGAGGAGGACAGAGATACATTTCAAGAGTTCTTGTTTCCTGGTAATATAATGGAATGTATATATTTATAGCTCAAATTTGGCGAGCCATCTGGGGAGCGAGCCGGGAGAACGGCGGACTCCGAACCCTAGGGAATAGAACCCTAGCGAGGGTGAGTGTGAGGGTTCGACGTTTGGCTCGTTCACCATCTGCCCCCCTGACGAGGGAAAAGAGGGAGAAGGTGGAGAAGGGGAGGAGGAGGGGTGCGATAAAAGCTAGATGTGGGAATATGGAAGCTGGGATATTTTATAGTAAAGGGAGGTGAATTTGATTGGGCATGCTTGATTAGGAAATCTGCTACCAGCCGTGGGTGATTACTGCTCGAAACCATGTTTTTTGCAAAACATAAACTGTATAAGTTGGTAGATCACACACCAATTTAAGCAATCATTATGCACACATCTGTGAGCAAGCACTGTTGGTAAATTGGGAGCAGGACAGGAATTAGGCTTTAAACTAGGGCATCAAGAAAACCTTAAATCTAGTGCTGATTTTGGTGGTAGAACAAAAAAACAGCCAGAGCCCTGAATTAAAGCCAATTGAACATCTCTGGAGAGACCTTTCCACCAACGTTTACCACTCAACCTGACAGAACTGGAGAGGATCTGAAAGGAGGAATGGCAGAGGATCTCCAAATCCAGGTGTGAAAATTTTTCCCAAAAAGACTCATGGCTGTGTAAGCTTCTACTAAATATTGAGGTTTTTCTACTTAAAACCATGGACCATGTGATATTTCAGCTTTTCTTTTTAATAAATCTGCAAAAATGTCTGTGTTTTTCTGTCAATATGGGGTGCTGTGTGTACATTATTGAGCAAAAAACATATAAATAAACAAATAAGTTATACTAAAACCACTGTTTAAGTTTTTATAGATTAAGAAAGGGAAGAAAAAAATAAGAGGTATTTGCCTTACCTGAGAGAACCCTCCCAACACAATTCGATGAGATGGAATACCATTTTTAACTTCTTGATCAATCAGTGCTTTGACTGTGAACAAATTTTAAACAGTAGTTTACACATTTAATGGAGGATTCTGTTGTTATTCATGCACTGCAGTTTCATATTATACTTAACTGCTTTCAGCAGCTCTTTTAATTCCAGTTTCATCTTCCTCTGCATCATGATTAAGACTAACTATGTCAAACCTAATAGTAACAAAAAAAAAATTACTCAGTGAAATATGTAATAAACGAAGACTTATGTAGGCTTATGATGTAGAAAGCACATGGAAAAATAGTATTTATAACTCACCAGGAAGGCATTGCCATGTTCATGTTGAGGGTGACAGGCATTACTGGTCTTCCATGGTCAGTTGCATAAAAAAGAGGGAACAAAACCAGAAGATAATTTTTTTAATGATAAAAATACATATCTCATATGACTTATGAAATTAGCATAAAAAAGGTAATTATTCTCAAGGATTAATTTTTTTTTTTTAAAGTTTATAAAATTTAAGACTTTTCTACAATCCCCCTGAAACAGCTCATTTAAACATGCCCCCACATCTCTGCATCAAAATGTGGGAATATTTGCATAATCCAGCCAAAATGGTCAGGCAATGAAAGAAGGCGCACACACAGCAGTGTTGATGTAGCCATTTCAGGGAGAAGCTGTGTTTCTGTCCCAAAGCAAAAGTAAATGCAGTTAGGGAGAGGTGTGATAAGGATGATATGCTAAATGTGCAGGGCAGGGGGTGCTTATAAGAAAGGTTTTACATTCCATCTTTGCTCTGACAATCTGGCACTTCTGAATCAGCCACTGTAAGTATGTGTTGTTAGGTATTTGCTATTGACTGTTCTAATGTGGAGCTCAAGCGTAAGCTATTAAAATGAATTGACATTTTGCCCTAAACCATGCCTCCTATGTGAGTAAAACAGGGTTACATCACATTGGAGGCAACTGCGGCTTGTGTAAGTTACTGCAAATATACAGGCACTGTGTCTGTCACACGACTCTGTTCCCCTTTCAGGCTTGAACTGATGGTAAAACTACTAATGACATTATTTGCATGCTTGTGGGGGTCATCCAATCACAATGCACTGTGTCAGCTGGCCAATCAGTGCAGACTGTGCTTGTTGGAAGGGGGGTCTTTAAGGAAAATTACCCACTTGAGAGCAGGATTGGGGAATGTTGATCCTGGAGGACCACTCTCCACCAGAGTTTAGCTCCAACCATGAAAAACCCTGGGGAAAATACCTTGCTTCATCGTCCCGACTTGATTAGCTGGTTCAAGTGTGTTTGAGGTGTGTGTTAGGATTGAAACAAAACTCTGTAGGGACAAAGGCCCTCCAGGATCAACATTCCCCACCCCTGGTATAGAGGAACTATAATAACGCTCAGAATTTTAAAAAATCATGTGTTTTTTGAACATTAAAGCTTCCATCTATTTTGTTACACCAAATAAAATAACATCATATGACCCCTTTAACCAGGAACTCTGTGCTGAATGAACTTACCCTAGACATTTTAAAGAATAATATGCCAATATAAATTAGTATAAATAGAGTATTACAATTTTGATTTAATGAGTCAAACATTTTTAAACAAAGGCCAATCACACAGGCAAAAATAATGTAAAAAATCAATACATACGCATGAGGGCAAATGTACTTTACATAAGGTGTCCTGATCCCAGCCATAGCTTCAGCCCAGCCATGTCTGAAAAAAAGGTAACTTTAAAGTTGACAAAATATGTAATGGCTTATCACGAAATTAATTTAGTCATCATGTCATATAATTATGATGCAGTTTACCCTGTGTCCCCTAGGCCATGGAGGAATATCACCTGGCGAAAATAAAATTACATGCAATATATAATATACGTAAAATACGAAATAAGAAGGATGTGTGTATGGGCTAATATGATTTACCGCGGCCGTGGCTCTACAAGCGGCAGGCACAATTGCTGGTAGGGGCGCTGACATAATATTACCGCACATAAAAGTACCTCAATTTTAGTATTCAATAACAGAAAGCTAGGTTACTGCAACTCAATAACCGCAGCTCACAACAATGTTATGATCTTGCATTGCACTAAACGGCACAACATTTTCGCTTTATGACCCACATCAAACGTGTCACAGACTCCAAGTCAGATAACAGTCTGCTCTTATGCCGTGATAAAATGTCCATCAAATCCGATTAGCTGTTCCTGAAACGGTACTAAATGACCACAACAAACATTTGACACAGGAAGTCCCACCCTAAATGCTGTCTTTTTCTTCTTCTTAGGTGTTTTAGGGAGGTTGGCAAACCAGATTTAGGTGAATTTCCGACACCTGCTGGCATGGAGTGTTAAGCTCAGCTAAAGGAGAAAGAAAATAAAAGAGGGGGGACACAGCAACCCTTATGAAACCTGTATCTTGCAAAATAACATTAACCATACATTAGTGTTTCTGTGCATTACTATAATATTTATAAATACAATATTTATAGTACTTTACAATAATAAATATACACCTGTGTAGCCAAGATTATGGATGTCCTAAAGTCTGAAGTATCTGGGGACCTCATGTGATTAAGAAATTACACCCCCTGCCCCCCCACATCTGAATTTCGTATAGCGCATGAGCTCAGGATAAACAAAGCCTGTGATGTAACTTGAATTTACAGACTTATCTTCTGGATATGATGTCAATGATTTGCATAATAGACTAAAAAAAAGATGTTATGATGCTGTACATGTTATCCATCTCCATCCAATCCTTCTTATTTTTGCTCTTATGATGGTTTTCATTATTATTTTTATAAAAGTGCAAACTACAGTAGTATGGTATAGCCTAAAGGGATGCAACCTTACATCCAAAACACTATTAAAAACTTTGGATCCTAATTTACTTTGTAAAAGATTAATAAAAAGGTTAGGTGAAATATGCAAGGTCAATTGTGGATTTGCCATCCGAATCCAGGAGGATTAGAGTGTTTTTCTAAATAGGAATCTAAATAACTGTGTGAATGTTTCTACAATCTTTATGAAGTTGCATCACAAATACACAAAAAAAAAGATGTTTCATGCAGGTTTTTTTATTCTCTTTTATGGCTCTTATAATCTTTTTTGCTTTTATGATTCACCCATTATGGCTGGTTTTTCACACTTCATCTTTGTACTTATATTTTCAGGTTAAAAGAAATAAATGAGACTAATTGTGGAATCAACTTTTTATTAACAGAATTTAGGTTTTTCAACTTCCACTATATATACACAAACGTATTTCCATTGACATTCACATTGTGAAGAACTATAAAGACTTAATATTACCATAATACTGCAAAACTTTATCATCAGTAGGTTTGAGGATCTTCTTGTCTGCCATATTCACCACCCAACCAGGTGATAACCCAAAAAAGATTTGACGAGGATCCTTTCTTTGCACCAGCATTTCAAAGATTTTGTCTGTTGTGATGTCAGGTATAGTGTAGCCATACTTTTTAGCCAGACCTAGCCTTGCAGCTTGAACTTTATCTGGGTCTGCGAGGTAGCCACGGTTACTGGCATCTGTGTAATATGGAAGAAGGTCTTCACCAGGGAGCAGGCGCTTGGGTATGGGCTCCCCAGACATGAGAAAGGGCACTGGTTTGATGAGGATTTCTAAAACAACGCACACAAATGTTGTCAGTGCAACTGAAATTATCTATTACATAACACTATAACACACACACACACACTAATAAGTCCTTTACACAATCTGACATGTGCTTAAAATTGAACTGGAAATTAGGTGCTGGGTGTCCGACCGGAGAACTGGCCCCAACTAAGCCTGGTTCTCCCAAGGTTTTTTTTCTCTATTCTCTCATGGATGGGGTTTTTGTTTTGCTATATAAATAAAAGTGATTGATTGATTTATTATGAAAGAATTAACTAATGACTCACTGGTTTGTATAAAATAAACAACATTTCAAGCTGCCTGTATCTTTATGTTAGGTTGGCTATTTTACTGAAGTCATGGTTAATGATTTTATGTGCACATATGTGACTATGCCTAGGAATAGTGTAAGCATACTTACGGAGACTACGAGGATCATAGTAGCTGGTTGTGATCACACCCCCATTTCGCTCAACTGCAGCAATAGCTTTTTCTGAGGCAACCTGGACCTCCAAGTTTACTTTTGCCTGAAATATATCAGCACCCTGCAACAGAGCCATACACACTGCATTTTATTTTTATGAATAAATTATTTTGTTATTGCACACTTTGAGCAGTCAGATTTTCAAATTTACACAGGTTTATAACCCCAACAGGTATGAGGGCAATATGATATTGCTAATGTTTCATGTTCATCTCAACAGAGATTGAGAGAATGACATTCAAAAACTTTATACACTGTGCGCTTTCAGTTTTAAATCTTTGCAGGATCGTGTCATTCACTTAGAGCTGTGATACACACTGCATGGGTTTTCATAAATCCATATTAGGGGCACTTTAAAACATCTTAAAAATTGCATTAAAGAAATGCTTAAAAAAGGAATGTACTCCACTACTGCAAAAGTGACAGACCTCATCAATGAGCTGAATGCCATAGTTTCGTTTCAGAGGCTGGACTGCAACCCCTCTGCAATTGACGAGCTGGGTTAGATCGATCGGTTGCATGGGGTCAACACGACCTAAATCTATTAGATACTGGAGTCTGCGTAGGGATAGTGGGGGATACTGCGGCCGACGACTGGATGAATAAAACACACAGAGAGTTGCATCTTTTTTAGCCACGAATGTGAAAGATGTATATGTAATATTATATATTGACCAATATGAACCATAATACCTGTGATTGGCATTGTAGCCATATTTTGGAATGATCAGATAGAATGGAGTCTGTCCACCCTCAAAGCCCAGTCGGGGTCGATTACCACGTTGCCGTTCACCCGTATGTCCCCGTCCACTTTTATTGCCTCCATGCATTCCACGACCTCTGCGCTTTCCCTTTAAAGTGATAACATACAGTGTATTTATGACATCACAGGATAATTACAAGTGTAATAGGCTTTTTAGTTTGCACATCCGCTTAAGTTAAATGTACTTATTAGCTAACTGGTGGCTTACATTCATATAAATCAAATGTTTTGCCATTAATGTAATTAATAACATTTGTTAATCCTGTATCATTTTGAATGTAAACAACACATTATCACATAAACGTAAACTTAGATTTTGAACCACATTTTACATTAGCTGGCAAATTAACAGAGACTTGCTTGTTTTTTCTCACCATTTGAAAACATCTAAATTCTATTAAATTAATGCACCCATGTCATTCTCTAAAAACATGGACATTTAAAGCAAAAAAAAAAATTATTTATTGCAATTCTATTTTCAAATAAACTTAGTTTTTTCTTTATTACATGCATGGAAAAAATCCGTTTCAACCACTGATCTATATAATGATAAATTATAGATCAGTGGTTTCAAATATACCTGGGAATACAGCTCAACCTGATAAAATACTCCACACAAAAAAATATTATAGTAATTTATAGTACAATTCTAGTGTTTTTGAACAATTCTATAGTTGAATAAATTTGTTGTGGTTATTCTATAGTTAATGTGGTAGCGTAACAACTACAGGAATATAAACAAATTACTTTACCCACTACTGTACGTTTTCGAGCAACTATAGGGTACATTATAGAACAATACACTACAGTTTACTGTAGTAAAAACTAAAGTATACTACAGTATGTTTATAACTATATATTTTTTGTTTATTAGTTCACTAGTTAGCATTCATAAACAAAGTGCTGTAAATACTATAATATATGCAAAATAATACGCTTTACTATACTATGGTAAACTATACAGTATTAGTAGATAATTACTTTAAATTACAATAGCATTTGGGAAGCTCTCTTTAGTTAGGAGTTCTTCAAAGTTAGGAGAAATTAATTGTCCTAAGTAGATTTACTACCTACAACATCTAGTCTAATTGCAAAACTACGTCTACGAAACTACTACGAAAATTATAGGATGTCGCAACTATAAACTTACATTTTGTTCATCTGTCTATCGTGCTGCTCATCAGTTTACACGCTAAACCACTAATCATCTAACATTGTACCTTCCCACAAATTAATAAACTTACATCTTTTTTTGCCCCCGGGTTTGGTCGAAGGTTTGCAAGTGTGATGCGAGGTAGATTCTTTACTATCTCGATAGTTTTCCCCGTTGTTGTCTTGGTTATAGACATTATAGACCCACAGAAATGCTACTGCAAGGGCAGATGACAAGGGGATACCCACGTGGTACGCTAAACCGGAACCACATGAAGGACATATAAAAGCACCATAGATATGTATATATATATGACCTTTCAGAAACCATTCTAATATAATATTTTTGAAAAAATAGTTTATATAAAATTACAAATAAAAACGTTTTTTTCTCCGACCATTTCTTTCCTGAAATATTGAATGCAAAACGACTTGAGCAAACGACTTTTCATACTAATTTGATCACATTTCTCAGTATGAGAATGTCCAAATGCAAATATGTTACCCTAAAAGAACTTCCTTCAGGGTTTAAAGCATAGACATATAGACGCCCCATCTACCGATACTCCCTACTGGCGCTGACGAGAAATGCGGCCTTACTAATGTAGTCTTACCATGCTGTTGTTATATTTTGCTTGAATTTACATTGTTTATTATTGCTATTTACCCTAATTTTCATCGTTTATTTCATTGCTATTGACTGAATTGACGTTGTTTACTTTTATAATCTGACCAACATCTCAATCTGTTCCCTGTTAAATTTAAGTA
>JAUCMT010000134.1:25837717-25850114 GCA_032357475.1 Enteromius thamalakanensis | reverse complement strand
ATGTTCTTATGTGTTGGTGCGATACTTTGTAGTGTGCAATTTAAAACAATTGCCTCTAGGAGTCGCCAACGGACAAAGCAAATACGCACAAGAAATGCACGTACGCCAGACATGGAGTTGACGTGGACCAACGCACATTCTCACGGGAAATCTGGCGTACGCACAGTTTTTGTGCATACGCAGTGTTGATACATGAGGCCCCTGGGGCTTGTTTCATAAAACAAGTTTACCAAGTAAGTCAGGCTTATGGCAGATAGTCTGACTTATTTTAAACCAAATTAACTGGCAATAAGTAAGACTAACTGAAATAAACCCAGCTTATTTGGTAAAAACTTGTTTTATGAAACAGGCCCAGAGGGTCTTGTTTTATGAAAGCCCAAGTCAGGCCTATTAGTTAGGATGACTTATTTTGAATCAAATCAACTGACAATAAGTCAGACAAACTTTAATTAACCTGGATTATTTGATTGATTTTTTATGACACAAGCCCCTGGTTTCACAGACAGGGATTAGAATAAGCCATGATTAGGCCATAGTTTTAAGGAATTTTTATAAACATGCCTTAGAAAAAAAAAATTCAAAACAAAGACATCTTAAGACTAAACAAAGGCACTGATATATTTTAACATTTTAAAATCTTTAACAGCACTTGGCTAAGCATAAAGCATGTTAGCAATACCCAGAGATACAACATGCTAAATACATGCTAAAATTCCTTAGAAACATCCAACTACATGCAAACTAGCAAAATAAAATTGAATTCCCCTGGCATAATAGGGAATTTTAGATGTTTTACTATGAAACAGAAATTATTGTTGCGAGGCTAGGGATGCAAAAAAACACACCAGCACGCCGAGAGTGCACCAATGTGAAAATGCCTGTTCAATACTGCTTTGCAACTTTCATTTATGGAACAGATTGTATGCATAAATATTAAGAATTACTAAGAGTAAAAAAAATAAGAGTACTTACATTCTCTTCTGTTTGAGGACTCTCATTGCTTTCTGCTTCACCATGTTCTAGAATAGAACCAGAAATTGTTTTAGTGTCCTAGTGTCCGATTGCATTTTTAGGTCAAATCTTCATACACTATGTATATTTGTATGTGTAACGCTATGCACTCTGTGGTGTGTTCTGTCAGACACCAAATATATGGCTGTAATGTTGAATGATAAGAAAAAATAAATAAAAAAATCAAGTAACAGAGGACTGAGAGCTATAGCTCTGGCATGTGTCTTCTTGGACCTATACAGGAGCATTTTATGAACGACCAAAAAAATAAAAATTAAAAGAATACCTTTTTTCATTCACATTTGGAGATATTGAAGCCCAGCATTCCTTGTGTAACAGTGTCACACCAACAAACAACACAAAACACTATTGTTTTTTTTCTAGCACTTGTGACACCACTGTGACATCTACAACTGTGACTCACCAGGTTTGAATATGAAGTATGGAATTTGAGAGCTATAGGAAAGCTCTCAACACAGGCTATATCATCTTAATTTTTTGTCTTTGGTCATCACACATAGCCAGACCTGTATATTTATTAATTATATATATATAGATTAATTAACCATGAGATTTTAAAATAAATATATATATATATATATATAAAAAAGATCTTCATAAAGATGAGGCATCACATTTGCATGTTCATGGTTCTCTGGCGTTGGTTATGGTCACATGACATGCAGGTAAATTTTTTCAGTAACTGTTTTCATTAATTTGGATTATTTTTAATTGTTTTGTTTAATTTGTTTTAATTTAACATTTTTTAATGATTGAATTACTATCTTTTTACTATCTAAGTCCCCTGCAGTTTCTTTACAAACTCAGTTTTGGAAACCCTCATATAATATTTAATGCAATTTATGTTGTTAATAGCAACAAAAATATATTTTATACCATTTGTATTTTTATAACAATATAAAAACATAATTATTCTATTTAAGTCAATGGGATGGAACAAAAGTTATCTGACTATTTAACCTAAATTGTGTAATGTAATGATAATTTTACTCAAAGTTTCAGTCAAAATTTACCTTTGATGGGCCATCTCTCATTTTCTTCATTTGATCTTTGTATTTCACCAGTTCAGCATCAAGTCTGGCTATCTTTTTATCGACAGACTCTGCTCGTGAGTCAACCTGGAATTCATCAAGGAAAAGAAAGATATATAGAATACGACATTTATTTAACCATAACGTTACACCTGCTTTATTTACTTAGAAAATGAAAAATAATTGTAAATGCGGACAAAATGACACCCAGTGATAAGTCACAAACTCTAAAGAAACCAGCAAGACTGGTTTAAAATCACACAACCTACACAAACGTTTTGTCATACACAACAATACAAGAACACCAACCATGCCACTTCTTTAACATAAGTAAACCAAGAGATCAACAAAATAAACTTATACGGTGACGTTAACGTTAGTATTTATCTAACGGAAAGAGTGCTTTAAGTTACATGACACAGCAGAACACATTTTAACCATTCATGACAAAACACGAACATGAAAGCTATGTAATGTTAGGCTGATAATATGAAAACGCATAATTCAGTATGAAATTAAACCAACAGTGAAGCCATTTCAGCTCTTAGCACAGCGTTCTTTTGTTTCAAATTCTTTAAAGTTATATAGAACCAAATACATACACCCGATATACAGTCCGTCAGGTTTGGTGGCGGTCCTTTGGGTTTCCCTCGTCCGAAGATACGGTTCATATCGACACTATTGCAAATTAACAAGTTAAATAATCAAAAATAAAAGAAGAAAACAGTATCTCAACCTCCGCCCGACAACAAAACACAGCCTAGAAAAAGTATCCGGAAGTAACGACGTCATGACGTCTAGAAGGGGGATCCCTACAGGCCAAGTCCAATCGCCCAACGCTGAAAAGGCAAAAAGGCAAACAAGGTGTCACGTCCCAGTACTTTTTAAAATAGTGCTTTACGCAGCTTCGAAAACGTTCTAAATCTTTTGTTTTTGAATCAGTGGTTCGGAGCTCGTATCAAATTGGGCAAATCACGTGATTTCAGCAAACGAGGCTTCGTTACGTCATTACTGTTTTGAAACTCCTTTGGTTACCACAAGGTGGCGTTGGTCTCTAAGTAAATCCATAACCCTGTGTACTGTGTTGAAAAATTATTCTCGGGTCAGTTTCATATTTTATTGTGTCATTATATTAATTAAAAAAAATCTATGATGTTCAGACTTAAAGGAAGAGTTCACCCAAAAATGAAAATTCGGTCTTCATTTACTAGTAGGAAAAAATTCTAAGGAAGTCAACGGTGACCCTAAACAGCCTGTTTACAATCCTTTTTCAATTTTTTTCTATACATACTATACATAAATGTTTACCTATACCTAAACTAGAAAACACAAAGTATGCAAACTATACAAATGCTTCACATAAATACTTTACATGTGCAGAGAAATAGCCTGTTGTAAGTCAAGCGCAACTGACTGGGTGGCAGTGCAAGACGATTTGTAGTGCATGCAAACATATTAAATGTGTGTGTGTGGGTGTGTGTGTGTGGGGGTGTGAAAAGTGTATAGTGTGCATACAGGAGATCCTTACTACAGGTGAAAATTTATCAAAAAATCCATAGTGTGAATAAAACTAAAATAAGTTCAGAAATTAAGTCTTGTGTACTGAACTACTAAAGTTTATTTGATACTTTGTATAAAAGCCTTGTTGGTAATGGCAGCTTCAAGACGTCTCCTGTATGAAGAAACAAGTCACAAGCATTGCTCAGGCGACTTGATCACATGATTGCTCACATGCATTGTTCAGTGATCTTCAAATGTTGAAGGTTCTGTGTTGCCTATTCTGTGAACTTTGATCTTTAGTTCTTATTTTCTATTGGATTCAAATTTAACAGATTCATTCTAGTGGCTTTATTTTCATAAATCAGAGTCATACCTTAATTTCTGAAATTATTTGTTTTGTTTTCCTTGTATGACTTACTTAAGTTGTTACATCTGGTGATAATGTCAAGTCAACAGCAACAGCACCTTTAGATATATATATTTACTGGTGATAGTGATGTGTTTGATACTTATTTTTTCCACTGTAAAGTAAAACCCCACAGAGAGTCCAGTATGCTTGATGAAGAGTAAGTTAGTAAAGTAAGCCAGCCTCAGACTAACTTAGAATACAGAAACACTATTCTAACACTTATAGTTATATGGATGAACATTTAAGGCTAACAGTACAAATAAGAGTTAGGGCATACTGTTCTTTCACCAAAATAACTACAGAGAGTGTGCAGTCAGCGCAGCTGCCTTCAAATACATGCAATAGACTAAAGCTTGTCACAGCATCAGCAAAAGTAGCCTAATTNNNNGCCATCACAGAGCATCGGTCAGCTCAGTTTTTGGTGTGAATTCCACACCACAGGCACTAATCAGATAATGTCACAGAAAGTGACATTAAAAGTGTTTTGCAATTTCTTACAGAAATAATTTTTTAAATGCAGATAAATGTGATATTGCCGAGTGCCCCTCGAACCTGAACAACCCGGTGAAAGTCTCAAAGAGCCATCAGGAGCTTTACAAAGAGCTGTTACTGGCCCACAAAAAGTAAGATTACCATAAAATGATCCAAATCAGATACTGTCGTAGAGACTTTAATAAATCGCTGAGCTCTTTTAAGTGGGATGTTGAAATATTGATGATTCCCTCTGTCTCTGGTCTTTTGTGTCAATCGTACACCCGCTGGTATTATCAGCAAGTAATATGTATACATGAAAATGATAAATAAAATCAGACCAACTTCACTCTATCATGTTAATTTATTAGTAGTAAATTAATCGCATATTTTACAAATCTTTTACAAGTCCTACCTTCACTTGATAACAAGGCACAAGAACTATTTTGATTTCTTCAATGATTCATTCGCTAACGACAGGAAATGAAAGGTTTTTACATCCTTTGGAATCGCATGTACAATGGATCAAGATTTCAATAAAATGAATAGACGCTAGTTTGTTATAACTAAAGTCACCTAGTAGATTAAAAAAGCAAGTTTAAAAAATATGTCTATGTATTTCCTGTTTGTGATTCTATGGACGTTTTCCATTCTCTGTTAAAGACTTTTTTTCTGCATACATATTATGAGATTACAAATTAATCACGAGTGTGTACTTAATAACAACTGCATGAATGCATTAACAAGGAGTTATTTCACTTCATAAATCATTTCCTCCTTTCTGGATGTATGTCACAATATTTCCCACAATACATCAAAATCCTACATTTAGGATATAAGTATCCACTTTTAAGAATTAACAGTTTATCATTATACCATCACTTGTATTGTTTCTAGCCTGTTTAAGACATTAGAGATGGTTTCTGGAATGTTCTGAAATTCATCTGATTGTCTTCTCTCACAGTGTATCACTTTAAGGTGTGGTCTATCTAATATACATGCTCATACACACTCTCTCACACACACACAAACCTCTCACCTTGCACTGTAACACTCAAAGCCCACATTAACCTCAAAGGGTTAAGACTCCACAAAAATCTAGCCAAGGATCGCTCAAGTTGAGAAAAACAAATATCCCAATATAGAAAAATATATATATATAAAAATACATGACAACAATGGAGAATGATAAAGTAACCATTTCTAATAGTGCACATCAAATAAGACCATTGTCTCCACACCTCTCCAGAACACACAATCAATATCCACAAAATCCTTCCACAGGTCAGTTGAAGAGATAGGCCGGAGTGAAGGCAGTGTAGAGAAACATCTTACAGTGAATAGATTTTTCAGTCTTTCGTTTACTTTCACTGCAGTTTCAAATGGGCTCACATACAAGAGGCAACATCTGAAAACCAATAGTAAAATACAGTGTCTAACTGCTTTACGGTTGGTGCCATGACACTTTCAGGAATTTCAGAACAAAGAAGCCAGTTTTTATTCTGGTGGATGATGGTGCAAATGAATGAAATGACTGTACAATTCTCTCCCTGACTTTTACAGTCACTGAGATCAGATGAATGGGGCTCCGAAGCACTTGAGGCACCACTGCACGCCATTGTTAGGTGGTCTGTCAATGGAGGATAGAACTTTCAGCTGTTCTGTGCTGAGCTCATTGTATGCAAGCCGGTATTCACGATTAAAGGCCTCTGTGGAAGAAAAATGAAGATAGTTAAAAAGTAAATCTCATGAAGAAAATTGGTTTACCCCAAAATCTAAAGTAGTAAGTATTCAATTTGCCAGAGGAGTTAAATACACTACTAAATACGATAATGACCAGGGCCAGATTAACATGGCCAGGGGCCCCTAGGCTACAGGTTGCTGTAGGCCCCACCGTTGTCATATTTTCGGTCACACATTGTATATGCCTATATCATTAGTCTCTGTTAATATCAGTGTTTAACTGTGGCTTGAGTGACATGCGCCTGATGTTTATATGCTGAAGGTGGATTTGCCTCACACAATCTGTGTCCGCTTATTTAAATGTATATTTTAATCCAATGGATATTACGTTTTTTCTTTCTTTTGACAAATTAAGGGGGCCCCTGGGAGGCAGGGGGCCCTAGGCTGAAGCCATATAAAGCCTGTGCATTGATCCGGCCGTAATAATGAGAATGACATTTTAGGAATGTCATAAAACAAATTACATCGCAATGCAAAAAATGGCCCTAAACATACACTTATGTTATGTATGTAAAAAAAAAAAAAAAACTTTGATGCTCTTGACTTGTTTTGTGACATCCACCCTATAGGCATGTAATTAATGTAACAACAGCCTTTTCATGTAAAATTGGAGAACAGCATTCACTTACCAATATCAATGTTCTCCTTTCCTAAGGCAACAAGTGACAGAAACAAAATCTCCCTGTAGATACTCCTGGACGTAAAGAATAAAATCAATATTACAAAGTGAGTGCCACTGCAACAACCTCACTTACCCAATCATTTTAAAATGGTTTGTTAAAGAATATGACAATGTTACTCTGTTCTTTTTTTACACAATTTCACACCTACTACAAAGCTCTGCACATGACATGCAGAAAAAAAAATTCCATTAGTTAAGAAATCTTTGACCTCTTTTTATAATACAACTGAAACAATGGAACTGAAATAAAGGAAATAGTAAATAAAGCATAGTTTGTTGTCTGGGCAATTTGATCACATTTAACAATTCTCTAATTAATAAATAATCAAAAAATTTAGAAAGCTGATAAATGCATTTTATCTATTCATTGTTTGAAATAAATAAAACATTAAATTGCTAGTCAACAATGTAACAATTTTGTCCCTCCTTGCAAGAATTTTTCAAGCCCCCCACCAGGTTTAGGACAGAAATTGTATAATTAAGGAAATTAAACATAAAATATAATGAAATATATATATGTATATAATGAAACTAACCTAGTGATAAGCGAAGAAAAAAAAAAAACTAGTGAAATCAAAACATCCAACCATAAACATTGATCCATGAACATCCATAGATCTCCAGATTTTTTCTCTTGCTAATTCCTTGCTATTTAATCTACTATAAGACTATAATTCTTTAAATGTCACTTTTTATTTATAATCGTCCTAGTGTGTTCCTAGTGTTTTACACATTATATTTATGATATTTTATAACAAAAAAATAAATCACACCCGAGACACTGCAAATATTCATTACTTGCTTGTTCATACTCTTCTTTTCTTGTGATGTGAACCTCAAAAATGTATGATAAATCACCAAGTTATTTGCCTTACACAGTTTGAGTTTTCACATTGTTCACTTATCTGAAGATTTTCAGAGAAACTCATGCTGCAGATTATAGCAAACCCAGAATCAGGCTTTTTGTTTAGGAAAGCAAGCAAGCCTGTGGCATTTAGAGATTTATGCCTAAACTAGTAATATATACAAGATGTTGCATGCATGTCTAACCTCTGGCGTTTAACCTCTGGGTGTTTTTTGATCTCCCTGAGGAGCATGTTGATGGGGCCGTAAACATCGTTCGTCTGAATGCTGCGTACAATGGTGTTCAGCAGAGTCCGAGTCTCCTGATGGTCAGTGGGGGCTAGAGTGCCCTTTTTTTGCACTGCACAGCGACACTCAAATTCAGTATGGTGGCAATCCATTCATGACGTTTATCTACACTATTTATTAAGTACTATCATTTATAACAAACAGATGAAACAAGTGCCCCTGCTGTACTCACAGAAGGTCCTCCAAAGCTGATAGAGGGGCTCTGTGGGCTCCTGGTGTAAGTTGACATTGTCCCACAGCAGCTGCACATACACCAGCTTACTGTCCTGAGACAGAGATGTCTGTGGAAGCTACGGGAGTGGGAGAGAGTTCAGTTCAACCAACATTTACTGGGCTGAAATGACAGTACACGCAATTTGAGGTACACAAAAATGTATAAAGATAAACATTTTCTTATTTAGTCAGAAAAAGCACCAACAGTGTGAATAAATGTGAAGTACCTGCACTCCATTGTTGCAGTGTTCAGATGTGAGAATGAGTCCTGGCAGAATGCTGGGCAGGTCTAAACGTCGAAAATACCACACTAGGTTCCAGAAGATGATGGGGTGCTGACTGAGGAACTTATGAGTATAGATTACCTGAGATAATGGATATGGATGAATTAAAGACCATACTGTATATACACAAAGCCAAAAACAAAATACAAGGCAATGGGTTGAATGTATCGATTCTTAACCCAACTTGAGACTAACACAAACAGAGTGTTAACCGTTTGAGTTCTTGGCCTCAGACTCAGGGTAGCTAAAGAAATAACAACAAATATATTTACTTAAAAGTTTGTAGTAACGTTAAGCTTAAATACCTGATCCCCCTCATTCTCTAACAGCGATTCCAACTCTTTGCGAAGGACCAGTGGACTGAGATACGGCACAGAAACTGGTTTTGGGTTCGGTCTCTTTTGATTCAGGGTGTCCTGGAACATCAAAATAAAGAATTGATCACTTGTAAGCAGTGCCTGTTGTCCAACAGGCAATATAGGCGGTCGCCTAGGGCTCCGTCTTGCCCCAGTGTAATATACGTTTTCCATTACTACTGTTGCACGTGCAGCACAACTCTACTTGTGAGACTTTAAATGCGCCCGCAATGCACAGATAACATTTAACACGATACAATTCACAACGACGGTAAGAAAAACAAATAGCTGAAAATGATAATCATTACAAAAAACAACATTATAAATAAAAGCGGAAAAAAATTAGAAACATACACAGCAGCCAAAGCACCACACTCATTTAGCATAACACCTGCAGCAATTGACTTGGTTGATATCACATCATAGCTGTGTGGGCGGAGTCGGCGCCTCATTGGAAAAGCATTGTGTTGACCCAGAGCAGTGTACATAAAATAATTTCTGCCATTCAACGGAACACGGTATGTCACAAACTGAATCCTATTGGGTCGGACTGTCCGTATGGTATCTGTGATTGACCAAATACGACCCAACGACATGGCCAGAGGTTTGGTTTCCCAAACCTTTTTGGTATCCGAGTTTTCAGGCAAGACATCATTTACTACAAGCCTAAATGTGACGGCTTCTGAAAGTAAACTTTGTCTTTTTATTTTGCTTAATTTAATAAAATGATAAAGACTACAGTAAAAGTCTGTCACACTTTTTATTGATATATTAAAAAGAATTTTAACATCGACAAAACATAGGTAACATTAAATATCCACTGAAGTGCCTTAAAATGCACATCATTATGTGGTGTGTTAGCCTATAGCCTAATCATTTTCACAAGAACAAGCCGTAAAATATATAAAAGTATATAAAATATGAAAATATTCCTTACGAAAATTAACCATGATTATACTACCACAAAACATGATTACTATAGGTGAACTATGGTAAAAACAAATTAAGGGAATTGTGTAAAATAATTAATAGATTATGACATTTACATCACAAAAATATCAGGGAGTGACATTTATTTGATTTGAGGTAGTTAAGCCCCATCATAACTGGGTTGCAGTGCAGGCGGGACAGGACTAATGACAGCTCAGTAAAGTAGAATATGGAATACATAAGCTTGATATGTTTCAAGTTGTATATCCATAACTGTTGTCAAAGTTTTGATGTTTTGTGCTTCAGACTGTGCTTCCTCCGTGTTTATTCAGCAGCATATATATCTTGAAATTTTGTGCTTTCTTCTAACTGTTTTTACACCAGTGGGCCCAATTTTTTAATCTCGCCTAGGGCCCCACAACCCTTCAGGCCGGCACTGGCGCCAATAGTACCGAGATGTACTTAAGAAGCGAGGAGCTAATGATAAAACAAACTCATTTACATCCTGGAATACCTGACAGTGATTAAGTTTCAATTTCTGGACGAGAAAATTTCTGTTCCTTTAACCAAAAATCACTAGGTTACTAGATTCATATAAAATGTATTCTAATGTGGACTAGATCTAACAAAGTGTTGTTATTTATTTGCTAACATGGAGAATGCAGTAAACAGGCAGATGAGGTTAATAAACAAGAGACATGTGTTTAGTAACAGAACATTCACTCCTCACATACTGATAATATTGCACATTCAGGCCCAGTCACATTCTTTCTCTCTCCTGCCTCTATTTATTCTGAGCCCATGTGAAGTAAAGAGCTCTACACACATAGATGTTAATTTAGTAATCTAATACGCAGCTTTAAAGATTGTGTGGTGTTGGGTTTGTGTATGTGTTTGTGTATGTTTTCAGTTGCTGTCGGAGTGGCATGACAGGACAAGCAAACTGAATGTTTCTGCTGCTTACGTCCTGACAGCTGCCTGTCGTGTAAAAAAGAAAAACAAAGTAAAACAGACTGAGCAAGAATGTTAAAGTGCAGCAATATATCAAACTGCATCTAAAGCACTTATCCCGTTAATGACAAATTCTTGGAAAGTGATATTAATAATAAGTCCTTTATACAAACAGACAAGACTCATCTAAGCCATGTCACACTTTTGTTGAAAGGTTATAGGTGTCAGCTGGTTGAGTGAGTTTTTTTTTGAGGGTGGAGTACAGTAAATACCAGAGTAAGGGGTTATGACAGATGCTTTAGGGATCTAGCTATCTCACTTCATTATATTCATAGGCTTTAGAACAAATATAAGGTATTTAGAAGTTTATTACTGTTGAGAAGAATTCTTTGACTCAAATGTCATTTTGGAATGTTGATGATATAATATAATATGATATAATAATATATGATGAAAGAAAGTAATTTGTGTTCAGTAATGTTTTTTTTATTTGCATGTTTGCAAATTGCCCTCTATTAATACATTTGCTTTTATTGAAAAAAGAAAAAAAATCCATAAGGATGTTTTAATATTCAATGTTGTATTTTGAAATGCAATTGCATAATTAATTACTTCTTCTTTAGTGAAAAAGCCGATCTCTATTGTCCTCCACCAACATAGAACTATTTTAGACAGATTTTTCTTGCACGTGGTACATGATCTGTACACATTTCTTTCCTTATTCAGACCTTTATATATGTGTTTCATCGGGTTTATACTTATATTGGACTTTTACATAAAAATATCGATATTGTACTGTACAAAACCCACAAGAATATTGTGGTTTGATAAAATGATATTTCCTGCTTTTAGAATGATATGGAGAATTGTGACTTTTCATAAGCATAATTATCTAACAGAATAAACAAATTATTTTGAAAATAACACACACACACTCAGAGAGAGAGAGAGAGAGAGAGAGAAGCACACACAAACACAACCCACCTGACTTGTTAGGCTACTATTATGCCATGAAATTTCCAGATTGTTATTCAGTGACTCTGTGAACCTCTCAGCAGAGATGACCACGAAATGAAGAAAAATTTAATTTTGAAATCTGGAAGGCTATATAAAGAATAAAGTGCTTCCTGCATGCAGTTTCCACAGACTAAAATGTAATTTTGAAATGGAAGTTAAGGGGAACGTACACTGAAAGACTATAAAAAGATATTAAACACTTCCTGATTGGAGCTTGCATGGTTTGAAATGTCATTAACTGAAAGTCAAGCAGATCTTGAAGACAAACAGAAAGAAAAAATGTCCAGCTGCCAGCAAACAAGTCATAAATACAATTTTAAAAATAAATACATAAGCAAATTTTTTAAAATTACATATGCTTGTGCTTCAAGGCACAAGAGGGCACAAGAGGAGAGAGGTTCTTATTGTTTTCGAGCAAAAAAAAAAGACTATTAGTTAAAATAAAGAGAATAATGGGTCCCACTTTATATTAAGTGTCCCTAGTACCTGTGTACTTCCACAGTAACTAGATGTGTATCTAGTATGTAATCACAGTGTAAGTACACACCTGTACATAGTATCTACAGATGTAATATTTCTGTAACTACACACATGTAACAACCCTCAGAATGGTATGTGTAAGTACA
>JAUCMT010000134.1:25802932-25837617 GCA_032357475.1 Enteromius thamalakanensis | reverse complement strand
AGGTGAGTTACCTTGAGCAGTGTTACCTCGATCACCGCCACTGTCACACTGGTGAGCTGAGCTTTTATAGTGCTCACCTAATGAGATCCAGCTGGCGGTGATTAGCTCGTTAGTCCCTGAGTTTGTGAGCAGTTGACTGCACTGATCCCAGTGCAGTCTATAGGCCTGACAGTAGGATATTGATGTAGTTGGATTGACCATTCTGCACACACTCTGCACACACTTCTGCACACAAATGTAATTATAGAATGTCTATGTGCTTAGTCTGTGAATGGTCAGTTGGTTCTTTGTGATTGCAATGGCTCTTTGGTTGTCCCCCCTAATCACCACAGATGAAACATCCATTTCAAGATCACTCAGTACTCTTCTAAGCCAGGCACATTCCTGCAGTAGCGGTTTTAGGCATAGGTGTACGGGGCAGCCGCCCGGGGCATCCAAGCCACATTTGAAGAACGTAACACCTCTGGCACAAACAAACGACTCGCTGGGCATCCGGGCGGAGGTGTTACCCCTTCTTGTAAGACATTATAGGCCTTCGATTCAATCTCCCAAGTGATGGTAGAGACAAATAATCTCTCCAGTACAATGCACTCAGTCCGAATGATCAAAAATGAGTGATAACGTGTTGGGTTTGATGTTTTTGGAACCTGGACGGTACGAAATAGGTAAAAATTGAAAAGTCCAAAAAATAATGCTCAACGAGCCTGCCTGAAGTTCAAACGGATTTCATATATTTGAGATTCTAATGATCGGTCCAGACTATGAAAGGAACCCACGAACCTTCTAACCAGTGACGCCACTCTTTCAACGCTAACTTGACGGCCAGCAACTCTCTATTGTCAATGTCGTAGTTATGTTCAGCAGGAGACAAATGGTTTGAAAAAAATGTGCAGGGATGCATTTTGTCGTTCGAGGCAGCATGCTGGGAAAACACCGTTCCTATCCCCACCTCTGAAGCGTTGACCTCCACCATGCGCACTCCTTCTGGCGACGCAGTGTACCCCAAAAACAGTACTGACTGTGCATGGAATGCACACTTTTCTGCCCTTGACAAAAAGCCCATTATCTTGCACTTTCTGGAGCACTCGCCAGACGTCTTGAACATGTTCCTGGAGAGAAGAAGAAAATATCAATATGTCATCCAGGTAGACATATATGAACTGATGTCTCTCAACACGTCTCTCAACACATCATTATAGAGTGCTTGAAAGACTGTGGGTCTGTTTGATAACCCGAACGGTATAATTAGGTATTCAAAGTGCTCCCTAGGTATATTAAAAGCAGCCCCCCCCCCCCACCCCCTTCCTTATACGGAGCAAATGGTAATCATTTCTCAAATCTAATTTGGTGAAGATGGATTCTCCCTGCAACCGTTCGAAAAGCTGAAGACATCAATGGCAAAGGAAAAGTATTCTTTACTGGAATGTTGTTTAGCCCCCCCATAATCAATGCACGGTCGCAATGAGCCATCCTTCTTCGCAACAAAAAAACCCTCACCCCTGCTGGAGAAGAGGAAGGTCAAATGATCCCAGCTGCTAGAGAATCCGAAATGTGGAGGAAGAGAAGCAGCCCTGGTCTTCAACCCATGAATTGTGACAGTCAGCATCTGAGTATCCAATCAAAGTTCCAGAATCTGACCACTCATATTTGAGAGCAAGATTCAGGGTGCACTTTAAGTACAGCATAATCTTCTTCACAAACGTCAGATGCACAGCACTTTGATTTTCGCTGAACTTTGATACAACACTCACTGCTTGTGCTTTGTCAGGTCTTGTAGCCATTACAGCATAAAGTAGACTAGCAAATATAGTCCACATGCAAAAAAATTATTTAGCTTTACAAATGTAACTGGATCAGTTGCAACAAAATTGCAAAACAAATGTAGCTTTACAAATGTACTGGATCAGTTGCAACAAAATTGGCATCATGCATGGCATATTTTTGAAGAAGGGCTTCAATGTAAGAAGAATAAATGTACAGTTTTTCACTTTGTCTTGAACAGGCTGTTAGCTCTCCCATGTCCTTCATTTTTTAATGCTTCTTTAGAGCAAGGTTAAGCTTTTTCATGCTTTCCATCGATCAGATCATCAACATACACAGCCAAATATCTCCAGCCGTCACGTATTCTAGAACTTTTTTGGATCTGTATTCCCCACCATTGTGTTTTCTTATTTTTGATACTTTCTGTCCGCATTTATTGGAGAATCTTTTCTCAGACTCCTTGAACATGCTAAGGACTTTACTCTTCTTCCTTATAAAGTATACTTAGCAACATCTGCAGAGAAACATCTTTCTCTGCAGAAAGATCCACTCCATTTACCAGATCTTTAAGTTGCTTCACTTTGGTGGTGTGTCCCAGTTACTGCTGACACAATGTACGGTGACAGTCAGGTGAACTTCCAACATCCACATCCAGCTGATACAACAGATCTTTATGTTCCAATTGGATCACTACATCCCTACGGATGTAACAGAGACTTCTTAAACCGTACCATATTTCTTCTTCTGACAGCAGCTCCGACTGAGAAAAGATTCTTTGATAACTTGGGAACATACAGAACATTGTACATTTACATCACTGACTTTGAATGTCATTCTCAGTTAAACATTACCAAATCCTAGGGAGTCAACCACTCAGCCATCACCAAGCTTTACAGACTGTGGTCTTGGAAATTTCTTGTAGTTTTAGAGGATTTCTTCATGACATGTTATGTGCTTTGAGGCTCCAGAGTCAATCAATATTCTTCATTTATTAATGCTTGCTGAACAAACCGCAGTGTTAAATTGTCCATCTTAGTTTCCAGAGCAGTGACAATGTAGATGGCAAACTACTCAGCAGTGTTACAATTTGATTCTCCTATTCAATTACAGTAACTATTGCTCCTAGCTGGTCAGTTAGTTCTTTTATACGTTCGATTTCAGTTATGCTCTCTTTTTCCTTCATTTCACATTTAAATGATTTTTTCTTCAGAAACAACTTGTTTTCAAGAGTGTCTCTCTCAAAATGTCCTTTCAGCATGCTCCATGCTTCTTTAGGGGTCTTAAAATTTGTTTTCAGATAGAACTAGGGTGTACTCACATACAGAACCAACAATGAAAAGCTTTTTTTTTTCTCCATTTTTTAAATATCTGTGCATTTGCTCCTTCTGTCTATTTGTATGTCTCCAACACCATGCCCCATAGTTCTTCTGTTTTCATCAAATTTTCCATTTGAAATTTCCATGTCGCACAGTTCTCTGGCTTGCTCAGCAGTTCAATAAACAGTCTTTCCTTCCCTGCCCCTGTTGCTCAATTGCTTCTGTCTGCTGCTGTGCTGAGAGTCTGCTGGGTTTGTAGCTCTGATACGTAGCTTTGTATTTCTGTCTTTCACTAGCTGCGGTTTATAGTGATAAATATACAACCTAACTCTCTCAATATTTCCTATAGTATATAATAAACCTATGTTTGTTGATTGTTCACTTCCATTCAATAACTGCAAGTGCAGCTCATCCGCGTTCATTTGCCGGTTAGCTTGTCATTCGCTTCTCCTTTTGCTCTACACTCACGGATATTATTGTTTTTCCACCATCATTTTCTTTTATTTAATTGTTTTCGCCCGCTTCATTTAACTTATTGTTTCACTTCTCGTTAGTTTATCAAACAACAGTGGTAAGTGAATAATCCATCAATCTCGGTGAGTATGGCTTCTCCTTCTCTTGTTGTTTGCACATCATGCCACATGTATAAATTATAAATGCAGGGATATAGTTAGGCTGACAAAGAAGATCTTAGAACTAGAGACAGACAGAGGACAGTAAGAATGTGAGGGCTGTAAATACGGCTTTGGGTGCAGATAGTTCAGCTCATTTACATTGGACGAGTTTCTGGGGCAGACCTGACCTGTTGAAAAGAGATGGTCTTCCTCCTTCCTGGGGTGGTGCCGCTCTTCTCTCTAGAAATATGGCACATATAGTCTTAGATCTCAAACTTGACTAACTGGGGCCCAGGTCAGGAAGAAGACAGACTGGCTAAACCGACCGTCTGCTAGCCACAGTCAGTTAATGCTCCGCACATAGAGACTCTTTCACCTAGATATTACACTATAGAGACGGTATTTGTTCCCCGACAAACAAATTATGAGTAACAATATAATTGATGTTTAAAAAATAAAAGCTTTTTATAATAAAGAGAGACAAATGATTGAGCTCAGCTTACTGAATACCATGTCTCTTTCTACTAAATCACTTTTTGTAAATGATTTGATTAGTGATCATGATCTAGATTTGCTCTGTTTGACAGAAACTTGGCTAAAACCAGATGAATACATTACTTTAAATGAGTCTACACCCCAAGATGACTGCTATAAAAATGAGCCACGTCCGAAAGGCAAAGGAGGTGGAGTTGCTACAATTTATAGCAATATTCTCCGTATTTTTTTTAGAAGGCAGGCTTTAAATTAGTTTGAAGTTATGGTGCTGCATGTAACATTATGTAGAGAAGCATGTGATAGTTATAAATCCCCTGTGATGTTTGTACTGGCTACTGTATGCAGGCCACCAGGGCACCACACAGACTTTATTAAAGAGTTTGCTGATTTTCTAACTGAGTTAGTACTGGCTGCAGATAAAGTCTTAATTGTTGGTGATTTTAATATCCATGTTGATAAAGAAAAAGATACTGTAGGATCTGCTTTCTTAGATATTCTGAACTCTATTGGGGTTAGACAGCATGTATAAGGATCTACTCATTGTCGAAATTATACTCTAGATTTAGTACTGTCACATGGAATTGATGTTAATGGTGTTGAAATCCTGCAGCAAAGCAATGATATCTCAGATCATTATCTAGTCTTGTGTAAACTCCATATAGTTAAACCTGTAAATTCTAAACTTTGTAACAAGTATGGTATAACCATTACTTCTACCACAAAAGCCTGCTTTGTAAGTAATCGTCTTGATTTATCTCAATTAGCACTTTTAATAGCGCAGAAAAACTTTATGATGCAACAGAAACCATACACTCTCTCTTTTCTAGCACTTTAGATACAGTTGCTCCTCAACAACAGAAACAACAACAAACAGAAGTGTGTTATTAAGGTTGTATTAAGTGTGACATTGACATTGTCATCACAATGCTGTCTGTTTATCGCTGATTCGGTGAGAAAAATGTTTTAACACAGCCAACTGGTTGTGCGTTTCCAAGCAGCACTGACCCATTCATAAAGGCAATCACTGGCTGTTTCTCAACAAACATTTAACGAATCAGCTGTTTTGAATCAATTTTTTCAACTAAAAAGTCAATGGAACACTCATATAGAAGGGCATTTACTGCCACCTAATGGCGACTTTATTTATTCATGACAATAACTAAAGTTCTTTTTCAAAAAACACAGTGAAAAATATGGTAATTATTATATTATTATAATAATAATAATTAATAAATCAAAGAAAAAATTGACATTATCTGTCAATATTGCACACCACTAAAATAACCATAATCTTAAGTGTTCTAGATTTTTGTAACTTATATTGTAGATTGTATGGTTAATATTACTGGAGTTGTGAGCGAAGGATTTCAGTGGTGTCAGGGTTTAACAAAAAATAATTTGGCCCGCACAAGGGGACATTTTCTCCGATCCAGCCTTCAACCTAAAATGAGGTTGACACCCCTGGCCTATAGGTTAATCATTTTCACAAGAACAAGCTGTAAAATATATAAAAGTATATAAAATATGAAAATATTCCTTACGAAAATTAACCATGATTATACTATCACAAAACATGATTACTATAGGTAAACCATGGTTAAAAACAAATTAAGGGAATTGTGTAAAATAATCGGTTATAATTTTTTTTGATAGATTATGACATTTACATCACAAAAACATCAGGGAGTGACATTTATTTGATGTGAGGTACTTAAACCTCATCATAACTGGGTTGCAGTGCAGGCGGGACAGGATCATTAAAGTAGTATATGGAGTACATATATAAATATTAAGCTTGATATGTTTCATAAGTTGTATATCCATAACTTGTCAAAGTTTTGATGTTTTGTGCTACCCACTCAGATTGTGCATCCTCCGTGTTTATTCAGCAGCATATATATCTTGAAATTGTCTTGTTTTGTGCTTTCTTCTCACTGTTTTTACACCAGTGGGCCCAATTTTTTAATCTTGCCTAGGGCCCCACAACCCTTCGGGCCGGCACTGCTTGTGAGCAATAAGTATAATTCATAAAGCTCACAAAATATTAAAACGGGGCATTTCTCACTCACCGCTACCTCTTGCAAACTGTTGGGCAGGCTGGTAGTGGAAATGCCATGATTGGGTCTTTGGATCAAGTCCAAACTCTGCAGTGGGCCTCCCACGCTGTTACTCCGAGTTAAAGTGTTGCGTTTCTCAGCTTGTTTTTCCATTAGGCCCAGGGGGTCTGAATGCACTGGCTCTGGTACAAGGCTATGGTGCAAAGTCAGAAATCATAATGGGATCTGAGATTTATGACACAAACATCATCAGTGAGCCAAAAACATTTCCATTTAACCTAATAATTGGAAAATAAATTCCAAATTTCAGTAACAATATTTTTTAGTTGTCATTAATAAAAAAAAAAAACTTATCTACTGCTCTATTTAGCTTATCACAAAAATATCACTTATCTACTGATTTCAAAAAGCTTTCAATATTTACTCATAACAACAAAAGGGTTGTTTTGTTACATTTCAAGAATGTGGTCACATACATCTTTGGGGTTCCAGTTTGACTGACAGGCATCTCAACAGAACCCCTGCTGTCCTCGGGAGATTCTGGGAAGCTCATGAGGTCTGGTGGGTCACTAGAAGAACCCACTTTCACTTCAGAGGAGCTAGAGGTGACTGGATGTGTGCTGGAGCTGTTAATACTGTCTCCTGATGTGCTTGTCTTTAAGTAAAAGCTGTAAACCAAATTGTGTGTCATTATAAAATACTTACATAAAACATTTTATAAATATTACAAAAACGCATTTGAAATGTTTCTTCATTTTCTTCAACATAGAAAAAGTAAGTAAAATGCACTTGCAGGGTATAATTCAGCATAACATGGTTCAGTAACTTACCCCGGTGTAGAGCGCAGGTCGTGGAACTCAACATGGAGTAGAGGGAGAAACGAGATTTGACAGAAAGGACAGGTGCAGTTGAGATTAGAGTCATCAGCTGTCCAGCCTACCATGATCTCCTCGTCATAAACCAGAGCTTCACAGGATAGACACTGAGAGCAGCTGGACATTAGAACCTGCCCAAAAGAAACATGAAGTTTAACTTTACTACTTATTCTGAAGTAATACTGTATTTAAGTATCAGCAGAGGGCGATGCTCTCACCTCTAAAGCACAATTCTGGTAAATGCTAGAGGTGCTGGCATGATGAGAGGAACTATGTTCAGACCTCTCAGAGTCTGCACTTCTCATTGAGCGGCCTGGAGTCAAAGCTATAAGGAATGGCAAAAAAAAAAACCCAGACACTGTTAATTTTGCAATAACAACACATTATCTTAAAATTATAAATAAAACAACTTATGAAACTAGTCTTTGTTGACCTCATGTTGATATGTTTGTTTTTTGGAGTGGACATTCAACATGATATGTATATATGAGTCTTACGTGTCAACAGCTGTGCACGGCTGGTATCACTGCTTTCACTGCTGCTGCCCAGGCTGGTGTTGCTGTGTGTGAGCCCGTTTGAGGCCAGGCTGAGCATCAGGCCTCTGGGTAATGTGTTCTCTGTAGCTCCTTCTGCAGACAGGAACTGCTCTTCCAGCCTAGCAGGGAAACTTTCTCTGGGCTGTGAGCTGTCCTCCTTAATCACAGACATTAAAATACAGTTCAGACTAAACATATGGCTAACATTTACAATGAGGAAAAACTGTAATGCTTCTCTACTAAACACACAAGAAGATTTGGTACGGAAACTAGTGGATATTTTAATTAAAATCAGGGAATAAGTATATATCTTTAAATATATCTTTATTCTCTAGACAGGTTGGTGTAATGATGATCTCCTATCATGAAGATGCTTTAAAAAACCTCTCTGTATATCCATTTATTTCTTACAGTCTCTCACCTCATCATCTGAGTAGGAGTACGCTGAGGCCACTGCATCCCACATTTTGCTGGCCACATTGGCTGCTTGCTTCATGCCAGACTTAAGCATATCTACTTTAGGCCCTACCAGCAGAGAGTCCATCTTGATGCCTGATATGGAGTTAATGACCGATCCCAGTGAACTGCTATGAGATGACTTTACAAGTGCAGTTAGCGATGATGATCTTTGACCAGAAGAACCTGGGGTCTTGGGGGACTTGACTGCAAATGTCTTTGATCGTGTGACAGCAGGGCTACGCTTCGGAGTCTCTGTTAAACTAGCTATTTTGACCGGGCCGATCGGAAGGCTCGATCTTCTTTCCAAAGACTGCTTTATTTCAGGAGAGTCTGGGCAGTTAACGGATTTGTGTTTTAATCCCTGCTGCAACTCCATGCTGGAAGATTTACCATTCAAGGGACTCTGGAGGCTCATGTACATCTCAATCTCATCTGCAAGATTCCTTGACACCACAGGTGGAAAGGGCCGTGTAGACTCCTGGCTCTGAATGGAGGTTGCATCCTCAGTTTCTGATGCAAAGAGTGAAAGAGGATCCGCCCCCACCTCAACATCCTCCCTTTCCACAGTTTTAGAGGAGGAAGAGCCACTGCTTATGCTTTGCCCACCAACTTCGCTCCCCTGGGGTGTGTCTACTGAATCTTTCTGCTCTCTACTTTTCCCCATTTTCTCTTCTGCAGAACTAAATGCTTTGTGTTCCTCTGGAATATCTTCACATTCCTGCTGGAAGAAAACACTTGTTGTTTCCTCCATCTTACACTCTTTAAAGGGAGCGATGGTTGTAAATGGAGGAGGGGTCAGACTGCCCGAGAAGGCGGATGCAAGGATTTTTGCATCTGCGCCCATGTGATCAGCACTGAGCTCCAGACTGCCCTTCTTTTGTAGCATGCCAGCTTTGCTCTCTGCGCTGAAACTGCAGCTGCGCTCCGCAAAGGCTTTCACCCTCTGCTGCTGTCCAGGCTGAGAGAGTTGCAAAACTGGTATTACAGAGTCATCCTCCAGAGTCAGGGACACATCTTCACTTTTCTTATGGGGAATGAAGAGCTTAGCTGTGCATACACCTGCTGGAGACAAAGCTCTGAATAAATACTAGTTTTGCAAGTCCAAAAGGAAAATACAGTGCTTGGGAGGCAACAAAAATAACAATGCTATAGTTTTTAGTAAGTTTAGGTTTCTGTTCTGTGGAAATAAAAAGCATTAAAAAAAATTTGTTAATCAAAGAGTACATTTTCAGTGACTGACCAGTTTCTCCCCTGTCTGCAGTGCTGTCAAAGGGAACAGGGATCTCAGTAGATAGTTTAACAATGCTGGCTACAGAAGGTGCTATCTCAGCAGGGCTGGGGGACTCTGTCACAGCTACAACACTGTCCACAGAACTAGCAATATCATCCCCTTTAATGAAACAAAAAGATGACACTATATTAAATAAACAATCCTGATAGTAGTGTTTAATATACAATTCAGGGCTGTACAAAATAATACATTCATGTATGGGATTAAAGATCGAATTTTTTGAATGATGTTTGAAATATCGGTTTCGTTCCATTTCAGGGGTTTAATAAAATAATGAAATATCACCCACTATACAATGTCATTTGTCATGTGTAACTAAAATGTCCTTGCCACAGTACTACTGCAATTTATACAGTCCATAAAGTTTAGGACTATTGTCGTTGTATTAAAAAAAAAATCGTATAACCTTCAATGCATTTCCTCTGCATTTTAAACTTATATTAAGTTCAACAATTCAATACAGTACCACTTTGGATCTTTGTTGCTTTGCTACTGCTAGTGTGGTTGGTGGAGAGAGGTGGAGAAGTTACAGGTCCATCAGTAAGGTCCTGGGGTAGCTCGTCCTTAGATCCATAACCCTGATCAGACTGACCGGCTTATGAAATCATAAATACAAAACATAATCAGTCAACAATACAAAACAGAAACATAAGTAAAATTCTTTTTAATGTCACACCTACAGTACCTGTACTATAGTGACTCTCAGTAGCATCCTCAAGGCTGTGAGGGAAGAGAATGTGCTCTACAATAGGCTCATTTGAGCTGTCTATACTGCCATGACTCAGTCTGTCTCCATCAGCAGCTGCTTCTGGACCCATTGAAAGCTCTATACAAAAACACCATTTCACAAATTAATTTTATAAATGGTAAAAACTGAAGATCAAACTAAATATCAGTACTTTTTAAATGTTACTGAATCTTTTCTATCGCACATCTAAATAAAACTAGTCCTACATTTACCTGTTTCTTTATTTTTAATTTCAAAGTTGAATTAGCTAAATAAATAATGGAAGCTAAATAAACAGCTTGCTAGAGATTTGCCAGACTATGGGTGTACAGGTCTGCCAGGCACAATTAAATGTTAATTGTAGAGCAGTTTTGTAAATGTGCAGATATGTTTTTAAAAATATATCAGGATACTATATAGTACAATTTACTTGCTGTAGAATTTGTATTTATTTTTATTTGTTTTTAAACAAAAGCTTTTCTATTTTAGCATAACAATAGTCTTTTTTGATAAATCAGGCCCCCAAAACAAATATACCTATTTTGCAGAGTTAAATTTGTTGTGGAATAACTTGAGTAGCCTGCACAAAGCCCAGATCATACTAATATACTGTACATATAGCCAGATTGTGATTGAGAGTGGGTAATATTAAAAGCAATCAACTACCAAACTTTACCCTGTATCTAACCATATTTAAATATCCCAAAGAGCTAATATGAGAAGGGTTTAGACGCAAAAGCCTCTAAGCATATCTGACTTTTTTTTTTCCTCATTTGCATTTCTTTCTTGCTACTATGTATATGTTTCTATGTACTGGGACTTCCAAATAAGTTGAGACTTGAGGATTTGGCACGTTTTAAGTAAAAGTACTTCCTAAACATAGACAAGGTGGAGAGCATTCAATCATTCACTCAATCTTTTTTAACCAAAATGGCTTTAGCATCTGAACATTTCAAATGCATGAGAATAAGAAGAAAGGAACTCAAACCTGTAGTTATCAGAGAAGGTCCTCCTTTAAGAGTAGTTCCACGCAATGCTTGTTTAAACTGCACCACTCCTCGCACCAGATTACGCATTTTGGTCCACATGAAGAGTCCGCTACGGTTACGACTTGGCCAAGGACTTTCAAGGACAGCCTGAAAAAAGCACAGCATTTACATGTCACCAGTAACCATGACAATTTGTTTCATTGAGATAAAATATTGACATTTGTAATGCTCCTGAATTATGAAATATTATTTTGCTCCGGTTTCATAGCAGCTTTACTGCATTAAACAGGAAGGTAACACATTCAGACAAAGACAACAAGACGATGATGGCATCATTATTCAGTGTTGCTTCAGTTCAGTTCAATACTATAAGTGTCTAAAGTGTGTTCACCAGGAAACTAGCTTAATAATCAGCTCTACTGAAGACAGGAGTGTTGTAAATAAGTTTAAGTTACAAAAAATGTTGCAAAATTAATCAGTTATGTACAAATTAATCTAACTATAAAGTAGAAGACAATCATGCCTGCTAAACTCTTAAATGAAAATCTCATCTGTCAGTAAAGACCTTGTTTAAAATATACCTTTCAAGTTTGTTGTCTACAGATCAATTAACTTACAAGAATAGCAAAAATGCATGAAATTTTGAACCGTTCTCAAAAAATGTGTGAACTAATTTGATAAAGATCATGTTAAAAAAGATAAGCAGCAATCTATTCACAAAACTTTAGAGTATTCATACCATACTTGGTGTGTGTAATTACCTGTGGACTTATCTTAACTTCTGAACAGTGGATTTTGGTATCAGTGATTAAAAAAAGGGACTTCTTACATTTGATGCAGAATTTGAATTGAATGGTGCTTTTTTTAATGGCCCAAAGTAATGTCAACCATTTTGGGTGTCTGCCATTTTGTAGGAAAATGTGGTATTTTGTATTATCACAAAAGTATGTGTGTGTCATTGGCACATTGGCATTAAAAACTATTAATAGCTAATGTTAATGCTAGAAGATGCTGTGGAACAAGATCCATCCACTGATTATTCAGCATTTGCCATCCCACAGTAGAAATTCACATCAATCACTTTTCATATAGTGCTTTTAACAATACATACTGTAGCCAAGCACTGAACATTATCAAGCGGGAGAATAGAGTGATGGTAATGTATAATGACGAGATTAAACTATTTATTTATCAAATGCAGAGACGGTCTCTGTAATCAGAACAACGATAATCACTAGAAATTAGGTGCCCCCAACTAAGCAAGCAAAAGGCGACATCGGCAACGGACCAAAACCTTGGGAGATGGATGGGGTTTCCTTGGGAGAAACCAGGCTTAGTTGGCCCAGCACTTAATTTCCAGTTTAATTTGCATATTAGATGCAAAGGACTTATAGTGACTTTTTTGATGAAGAAAAATATTTGCAAAATATATTTCCATCTCCAATTATTTGCAACTCACTCAGCATCATCTTGAGACCATGGCAACAAAATGTTACAAATTATATGTTAATAGACAAAACTTTTAGGATTTAACACATCAGGCAATCGAACTTATCTCAAATTCTAGATAACCAGCCATAAGGGTTATTTTCATATATCACATGAAAGCTGAATAAATGTTCTAACAAACTGGAAAGCATTTTACAATATTTGGCTGAGATGAAGTTCTTAGCAAAGGATATTACTAATTTAAACACATAAATTGTTGGCTATTGCTACAAATATACCTGTGCTACTTATGACTGCTTTTGTATTCCAGGAACAAATAAAATCATTCTGCTTCACAGTATCAAAATGTCAAGGTACAGTGGTCTTCCCAGGTCTGCATTGCATTACTGTGTTGTGCTGTGCTATTGTGTATGTTAAGTAAAGGAGTGCTCATCACCTTGTTGTAGTATCCGTAAGTAATAGCATTAGGTTCAACACCAGCCTTTTTCATCTCCATTAAGACACGCACAGCCAGGACAGGCATCTCCCACAAACCACACAACTGCATCACCACACGGTAACACACCTGTTAAACACAATGGTTGTGCTGTAGGGTCACACCAAGGTCTACAGACATTGTCAACAGTTACATGAATACAAGTCACGTCAGGCAATTTATGTGACATTTCCTGAAAGAAATGTGTAAGGAAAGAACTCAACTATAGTTTCAGATCATTATTATCCCATTTTACCTTGGCATTAACATCTATTTCAAGATCTGAATATAAATAGACAGTGCTAAATACATACATGATAGTTTGAGGTTGTAATCTGATCACAAACCATCTGTGCTGGTGGTCAGGGATGCATGTGTGCTTAATTAATGAAACAGTATTTACCACTGACAAGTTATTGTCAATAAAAATTGAATAAACGCTCCAATAATAGATAACAAAATTGATGTTATCTACACACCTCATCGGACACCTCCACCTCAGAGCTCCTCATCTTGAGCAGAACATTGAAAGCCTGCTGCATGGTGCGGGATTTGGATTGCGCTGTACGCATGCTGGCAGGAAGACAGATGAACCACAGACTGAAGCAGTGACTAAACAGACACTTTGCCCACTGGGGTGGATTGGAATAGAAACGCTTTGCCAGCTTGTAGGCCATTTTGATTTCCTGTGTGGAACAAAAAAGGAATGCTTCAGGTTCAGGGACCACAAGGGCATTCTCTGTTAAACTGCTTTCAGGCACAAGAAAAAATGTTGTCTATTTTATTTGATCAAACCTATGTGCCTTGTTTTTGCTCTTCGGTAGCAATTTTTTTTTTGGACGCCAACCACTTTCTATATATTGAACAGAACTGCTTGCATACCATAAAGACATTCCTGTTTCTGTCTCTTCCATGTGTTATTATAACTCACCTGTTTCTCCATATGTCTTAATTTCTCTGCTATCTGCTGTTCTTTTACCAATTGTGTCACGCTTATGAGCTCAGTTTGTTTTGTTTCTTAATTTTTTTACTACTTTCTTCCTCCAGTGAGACTGTGCTTATTTTGCTCTACATTTAAAAGGTGTTACAGTATTATTTATATCATTGTATCATGTCAGATTACCATAAAATTAAGTAATTGTAATTCTTATGGGTCTAGGTTCCAGTCTCATTCCAGCTATTTTTATCTGAACAAAACAGTTTGTTTTGCTGCTTAATTTTGAAGGTCGGTGCGTCTTGTGTTGTCTTAATTATGAACACTTTGGTTTGTAGTGTAAGCTGTTTTACAGACATTCACAAGTGACTGGGTGGCATTTCCATGTTGCTGTAATGCGCATTTTGGCTGATTACCTACTGTAGTTATCATAGCTGTTGGGTAAGTAACTCCAAAAAAAAAGTATTTAATTAGATTCTAAATCCTATTTCCAACAAGTCAATGAATACAAGGATAAACATTTTTTTCTTTTTCTTTCAAATAAATAATATGTCACTGTTCTGGTCAGAATTTCTATTAGGTTACAGGTCTCACTATTTAGTGACCTTTTACAATGAACTAAATATTTGCCTCAATATAATAATTAATACTACGGAGTAAAGCAGTTGTGGACAATTATGTTGAAGAATGTGGCATGATTAAGGCTTTTGAATAAGGTCTTTAGAATAAGACATTAATATTTGTTTTTGAGTTGACGTTAAATCCACTATTGTATTGTATGTAAATGTTCTGTACGCAGTATAAATTTTAATAACAATTAATAAGTAGAAGAGAAGCATAACTTTTTACAGTATACTGCAGGATGCAATATGTCTTACACACAGAAATACCACTAGAGTATTTCCAAAGAGTACTTGACCACTTGATAAAAACAGTTGTGTTTAGGGAAGTGCTAAGATCAGCTGACTTTTGTTTACTTTTTAACTGCTGTTAGAGTCAGTTAGATATGTACTGGTATAAATGGGAAAACATGTATGTACACAAGTGGACTGTAGTTTTTTTTTTTTTTTTTTACTTAGTACATAGTTTATTATATAAAGATGGACAGAATTTTCAGTTGAAATATTTCCTAGCAGCAGTTCTTTTAAAAGTTCGAATTTAGAGTCATTATGTCACACCATAAGTAATTAAGACTCTCATAAGTAAAGACTCTTCAGTAAATGTAATATGAATCTGTATTGCACAGTATAATGTGGAAAAGTCTGGGAACAATAGCATATATATATATATATATATATATATATATATATACAGGGGGAAAAAATCTTCACCTGTTTGGTTCTCTTGGCTAACAGGGCAGGGCTACTGGACATGCTGGCCCCTGCGGCTCTTGTACTCAGGGCTGGTCTCAGCTCTTGTGGACGATCAAACAGATCCAACCGTAAATTAGGGAAATTTTTATAACTGTGGAAAAACAGATGACTTATAATTAGAGGAGCACATAATAAAACATAAACATAGTGCTAACATAAAACCTCAAAATTAATCTGTGGTCAATCAAATGGTCAAGTGTAGTCAATACAGTACAAACAGAAACACAATTAGACCTGGGTCATACCCTCTATATTGTAATAACTTCTCATGTGTCTTACTTTTTACAGATGTTTTTAAAAATTATTTTAACACATGGTAGTGGTATACTGTAGTTTGGCAGAACCATAATGTTTATATAAAGACATGGTGCTCAACTTCTAACTGATTAGCTTTATAGTGATTTAAATGGCTAGAAGTAGTGCTAATAGTAGGCATGATTGAGGGAACTAGTTAGCATATTCATGAATCCGCATTTACTAAATGAGGTAAGAGCTTTTGTTGTTATTTTCACAGGAAAAAAGCATTTTAATAAGTAATTTTGCTCATTAAAGATGAGGGAGAGAATTAGCAAATGTAGGGCGACTTTCTTTCTGCAGTTTATTATCTTTTCAAGCATTATAATATTATTATTGACCTTTGCTCACATACAAAATAAATGTATGAACGCAATGTAAGAATATAAAGGATAAAACTAAATAAATAGGTACATTTTGTGTGCATATAACAGTTAAAAACAAAGAATGTGACTATTTAATCCATTTGCAAAATAAAGTTAAAATAATTTTGATGACACCATTTTATATTAGATGGATGATATGATGCGAGTAGTTTGGATGTTGTGTATATAGCCTACGTTTTACTGCTTGAAACATTTAATGGGTTAAAAGGACTTTGATATTAATAGGCTTTTTTGATTTACATTCTTGCCTTACAACCTTCCCATTTTACTGCTATAATTTAGTTTTTACATTCTCTAGACATTTCACAAACTCAAAACCAATGTCTTTGTGTTTTTCCTCTATAATAGCAGCTCAATACTTAATACCAGTAGAAAACAGCCTTGAATGGTCTTCATTACTGTAAGAAACTGAAAAAAATAAAAGTTGTTTATGGGGTATATTTGGGGGAGGGAGGGACTGGAAGAACGATAGATAGAGAAGCAGAGAATAGAGAGAGAGGACTATTATAGTGCAAAAAGTGCTGGTGGTGAGCAAAGTGCTTGGGCAGTCTCAAGGCTGTAAAACTGAGAAAAGACAGGCACTCAAATGAGCCAACAGAAGCACTGGAATAGATTATTATACCCTTGTGCTAATGGATAAAGATGCTTTGGATGTGATTAGGGCTGAGGGAGATGTAGGGGCAAGGGAAAGGCAGCCAGATATGGTGGGTGTGGACACTAGAGTTCAATAAACAAGGTTTCCTGGAAAAGGAATAATCGAAGAGGAGCAAATGATGTGATTATATAGTGATTTTTTTCTATAACTATAACTATACTAATGCTATAATTAACTATAAAGTTAATTATAGCATTTGTTTCCAGTAATTTATCTTCTATTCTTAATTCACTAGATTTACTAGTGCCTAAAAGGGTGAGTTCAATTCAGATGTTCAGTTCAAGTCTCCGGAGGATGTTCATCTTTGTCTGCTGAGAACTTGCAAAAGCTCAGGTTGACTCCCCTGTAGTCAGCATATCATTTGGAGCACATTCCGTACTCTCAGTACTGCTTATGTTTTTGAGGTATGCATGTACAGTATTTATTTTTTCAGACTACTTATTTCAAATAACTTAGGCTCAGTTATAAGAGAAGCAGTAGGCACATCGTTTGAGACCATCAGTCAGTCATGCATCTTAGCAAGCTTTATGTACACGACTAAGCAAAACTATCATTCAGATGCAAGCAGCAGGTCAAACTGAATGTTATTAGCCCAAACTCAAGCCCTGCGACTGCTGACTATGAATGGACGTGTGATGCAGCATGGAAACATAAATCATAAAGTGTTTGTTTATTTAGGTCACAGGAGAACTGACAACCTGATTGAGCCTGTTTTTTCTCCACTAGAGTCATTTTTTGTGTCCTTTCCACAGTCACCTTTGGCTTGCGCTGTTTAAAAATGTTACTGGGAAATGTACACTGTTAAGAACTCAATTTAATAAACATTAAACCAAATTAAGCTAAATAATGAAATAGTGAAATGCTAAAATTGAATTAGTTTAGTAAAGTTTAAATTAATTTTATTTGGTATTTCCCTGTGTAATACAGTAAAGCTGCTTACAAAAAGCAAAAAAATCCATAAAATTTCTTATTATGTGGAAATATTTGTTCAAATATAAAAAGATTTGACAACTAAGACATAAATGGAAAAAATTCCACAGACATTGGATAAACAGAAATGGAATAATGTGTCCCTGAACACAATGTTCTGCAATAATCAACATCAAAAGTAGTAGACAGTAAGTAGTAGTCAGTGTTGAATTAATATGTGTTGAATTTATGCTGCTTTAAGTACTGCTGTGCATCTTATCTCACAGCAAAGGCTCACGGCAAATCTTTTTCAGTCCGTAGGGATGTTAATTTACTCTTCCAACAAGGGACTTGCAAGTTCTTGAACACAACTGAGGGTAAATTTCGTCACATGTCTGTTTTAATTCTCTGTAGCATTAAAGCCTCTTGAATATGCAATGAATATACAAAAAACAACAACACAGAAATAACTTAAACTTCAAATAATTGCCTGGCTGCCAGAGAATGTCTCAAAAAGTACTGCATAATTAAGCATGTGGCCAGTTAAGTTACAAGTGGATTGCCGCTGCAGTCACCACCACCACCAATAAGCTATGTGGGGATGGTTTCAGCAACCGGCTTCACCCACACCCCCACCTCATTTTCGATTATCCGGGAGGTGGTAACGCGATTGCAAGATGGCAACGATCGCCTCTGCCTTCTTCACTGGGATTGTTACTAAATAAAAATACAGGAATTGTTAAATGGCTTTGTGTGTATACCTATATTTTGGAGGGGGGTCAGGACCATCTTCTGGGGGTGGTTCTGGAGGCATGACGAAGACTGTGTGCTCACTCTTCTGTGACTCATCCAGTTCCATCAGCCTGGTGTCCTCGGATGACTCGCCTTCAACCTATGCAATGCAGTTATAGTCTTAATGCATGAACCACCTATAATATTTTCAAAAACTAATGTGAAGTTTAAAGAGCTCACATTCTGACAATTATGGTCAACAGAAACAATGTTTTTGTTTTTTCTTTCATTTTTAACAAAGCACTTTGGCTTGTAACATCCATCAGCTTGCAGACATTTCCTGGAACTTTCCATTACTCTCTCCACATTACTCCCATGCTAAGAGCGTTTAGAAAAATTATGTGCCAATGCACCCAACAGCAGATGGCAGAGTAAATTATTTACTTCACTAAACCAACTGTTCTGCATATGAAGACCAACGACCATCTGTTCCTACATCTCCCTTAATTGCAGGTCTAAGACTAAATGTCTTCCAGATCTGTGGTCAGTAAAACATGGGCCATGTTTAACATCAGCTCTATCTGCTGCCTTCAAATGCAGTTTGGTGCTGCTTTACTTTGCCTTACTTTGGGTGTAACTCTAACATGACATCAAGTATGACACAGAAACACCTAACTGAGAGGAGTGGCTCACCTTTGTACCCTTTTCTGTTCCTTTGTCGGAAGGAAAAAGCTGAAAGAGAGACGTGGGAAACAAATTCAATAATAGGAAACTCTACATCCTCTCCTTTTCCACAGGGAGAAAAGCTTCCTATTAGTATTTTTGAGAACGTAAAACACTTCTACAAATATGTTTCTTTTTCTTGTTTTACATTTTGTAAAAAAATGCTGTGTTTCATTGTATGATGGTGGATGTTCAGAGTGGTTGGCATGTTATTATGGTTATTATGGCATGTTATTATGGTTATTAAGTTTTAAGAGATTGCTAACACTTTACTGTGTTGTTTCTAATTTAGAAACCAGGGCATTGCCATATGGTTGTTAAAAAAGGGGGTTGAATTAGAAAATGTTTATGCACTGCTAGAGTGTCAGGGTGGTTGCCAGGTCAAACAATTCCATCCCTGATATTTAAACCAATTTCAGATCGCTCAAGAAGGCTCAGGTTCTTCCTTCTGTGTAAATCCATTTTATCATCCACCAGGCAAAAAACTTACCAGTCTAAGTAAGTATGAGCAATACTGACAGTTACATTAGCATGCACAACTAATAATACACAATATTTTGGTTTATTGTATAACATTACTATAAGCTTCTGCATCACCTGTCGCAAAACATGTGTCAAATGACTGTGTGGATAACTCTGCTGTAATGACCCCTAATGGGAGGAGCTGAATGAAAATGGAGAGAGACCGAGAGCGAGAGAGAGAGACAGTTTTCTACATTGCAGTGCAGTCACAATCTTACCTTTCCAATGCAGTCATCAAAGAAAGCCAAGCTGGTGTCTTTGTCACTAACAAAAGTACATTCCTCAATGAAGCGGATGAAGATCTGAGTCTTGGTGAGCTGTGAGTAGAACTTCTGATGCGCACGCTCTCTACTCTTTAAGAACCCTAATAAAGAAAAATTATAATTATTCAGTGACTAATCAGCTGCACTGACTCTTTGGAGTGACACATGTTTGGCAATGATTACTCTTTATACAGGGCACATATAGACTTGCTAGAATGTAAATTTTCATTCATGTCTGTTAGCTTTGAGGCTAGCTGTATGCAAGTGTAGTCCTTAAAGCTTAAAGGAACAATTCACTTTTTTTGAAAATTGGAACTCTCCCAGAGTTAAAAAGTTGAGTTTTACCATTCTTTTTTTTTATGTCTAGATCTGGTGATAGCACTTTTAGCATTGCTTAGCATAGATCACTGAATCGATAAAAAAAAAATCACTACTTTTCATTTTTCATTTTCTCAGTGCACGATATAACTACAGAGGAGTCGAGTTTTAAATAGGAAAAATAGAGCTATTGCCAGACCCGGAGATCAACAGAATGGATCAGACAGAGTTGGAGAATGAGTGTATTTTCAAAAAAAGTGGAGTATCCCTTTAAGACATTTAACACAGTTATTTTATTGAGTGAACAAATGGATCAAAGAGGTTGGAATAAATAAATAAATACTCTATAACAAAAGTGTCCATCTTTTGATACCACCTGAGTAGCAATAGCAGGTAGCAAATCTTGTTTATTGTCATGATATTAATTAAAGGTTAATAGCTATCACAAAAATGGGAGGAGCTCTTCAATATGTCACATTAAACAATGGGCATCCTACACTCTGGTGGACCTTGGAAACAAAAACCTAGATCTCATATCACTACTATTCTGCTGAAAGAGTTACCCTGGAGGTCATAGAGAGAGTCTGCAGCAGTGGCTTTCTCAGAAGGTGCTTGTGTGATTGGTTTGAGGTAGGTTCGGTAGCCCTTCAGTATAGATGCCATAAAGCGCAGGAACGCCTCTTGAATCTCCATCTCCAGCTCTGTCTTTTTCTTATGCCAGGTAAAGTCTGCCTCAATAGGAGTCATCTCCACCGCCAAGCCTTCTAGTGCTGTACGCCGAACTTTAATTAAAAAAAGAAACCCATAGTCAGACCTTTTTTACTATTAAAAAAATCTGAGATTTAGTAGAGGGAGATCATTTTTGAATTGAGATCCTACCAATGGCAAGCTGGTGGTGAAGATTTCCTAGAGAGTTGATAAGACTTTTGCAGGGTTTCTTTGGGAGGTTTTTCCAGTTACTATTTCTTTTTTCATCAGATCTGAAACAAAACGAACACAAAAAAGAAAATAAATGAAATGATTAAATCACCATAGGTAAATGAAAAATAAATAATATCTCATGCCTTTAGAGAACAACAAATAGCAATACATTCCCACATGTTTCATCTTAAAATTCAAAGGGTGCTTACAAGTATATAGTGTTGGTGTCTAAGTCCACACAAACCACATCAGGCGGGGGATCGTAGAGGTCAAAGTATCTAGAGTCAACACCCACAATGAAGGGACATGGTGCATTGAGGACCCCCGCCAGAGAAAGAGGGCAAAGAGGGATATAAGGACACTGCCACTGGAATGGGAAGATCATCTGAAAGGAGATTATAATGACTCGTTTATTAATATAACAAACCCTTAAACTATTTGCATTCCATTCTGAAAAATTGGTTTAAATGAAAACACACTTTTAATTGTTAATTACTAAGTGTTCCTTTTTTTTTTTTTGGACTAATTACCCAAATAATGTATAGTTCTACGACAAAGCTATTATTATTAGAGCATGTGAACACAGTATAGCAGGGAGCAGACCTGTGAAGAGGTTAGCAGTATTTTACCAGTGTTGCCAAGTTCAGCTGTACTATGCTACTACAAACAGAAACCGTTTTTTTCTTCTTCAGATTATGCTGATTATTTCAGCAGCCGCACATACTGTGCTTCCATATTTTGCACTTAGTGCGATTTGTCATGTGTAATCAAGTTTCTTGATTATAGAGGATGCAGCAGACTTTCAAAATCTAGCATAATTTATTAAGATTATACAGGATCAGTGTACATTGTTCTGAATCTGTAAAAGGTTTTGTATCAACGGACAGGAATGTTTTTGCTGTGAATCATTGTATACAGTGGCAAACCATTTTTTTTTTTGCCAAAACACTCACCGCCACAACGGCCTCAGCCACCCCAGTCAGTACAGCTGGTCTCAATGAGTGCAACAGGATCTTACTTTCCAGCAGGATAAAGTGTAGCAGTGTGGCACAATTTTCTGGGCCCAGATTCATCAGCAGTGTGCTGTAGTCTGCTCCACTGAAAAGGAGAGAAGAGGAAAAGTGAAAAATAATAAAAATATCAAATGCTAATTTTATAGAAGTGGTTTTAATTCATGGTAGAAGCACATATTTAATATTGACATAACTGAAAACATTCTAGACGTTTTGAGGTTTTAAGGCTTCATTCAAGGTAAATTTTCCTCAGTATTACTTAAAATCTATTATTATATTGTTTACGAACGATTTAGGAACAGAAAAGTGCAAAAATTACATGGATGTTACTGTTCATCAGCTAGAAAAAAAGATTGTGACTTCTCTATTCTAACAAAACTAAACAAACATTAAAACTTCATAGTTATTATTATAGTTATCTTCTTTAGCTGTTTATTATAGTTACCTATTATTATAGTTATCTTAACTATTATTATAGCTATCTTCTCTAGCAGTTCATTTTAGGTGAATATTCCTCAGTATTACTTAAAATCTATTATTATCATTATATGAATTTGTTTAAAGCTAGAAAAAAAAGATCTGTGTCTTCTCTATTCTAAAGAAACTAAACAAACATTAAAACTTCATAGTTATTATTATAGTTATCTTCTTTTGTGTAAACAGACAGTGGAACTACTTTTCTAGAATTAACCTGTGGTTACGTTTTACCAGTGTTACTTCTGTGTATGAAATTCGCTCCATTCAAACAGACATTAATCTCAATGTAATTTCTTTGTAACACAAGTTACATGTTAATTACTATATAGAACTTAAAGGTACTTATTACAGCACCTTGAGCTTAATACTAAAAATATGGTGTAGATATGTAATATGCAACACTCCCAAATTTATGTTTTAGAGACTCATAAACCTTTCAATTTTATTGAACTTAGAACACTGGAAAAGCAATAAAACAAGTAAAGTAAAAGCAATAACAATAGAGAGGATCTTGTGTATTTTATGTCAGAACCAAAACAGTTTTATTATCAACATTCTTTTAAATACCTTTATTTATGTTAAAATAAAGTTACAAGTTTGGAACATCACAATTCATTTTTGATTGTACTATCCCTTTAATGGCAGTTTAAAGTGGTCTGTCTCTGATCTGAGCACATTAAAAAAAACTACCACCACTCCAACTAAAAGGAAAAGATGGGACCATTTCCTATGGAAAAAATTACATGGATGTTAAAAATGACCAGCCGTTCTTGCCTGACTTCAACTGCAGCTCTGCTGGCCAGAATGAGAAAAAAAGGATTCTAAAATAGATTCTAAAAGGTTAAACATAAGTAAATAGGTATGACTCAATATATTTAAGTTCATGAAATTATATACAGTGCATGCAAAACATTTTTAGACAAGTAGACAATATTTTAGCTTCGTGTTCAATATAACTAATAAACCACATAACAGTAAAAAAAATGTTTTTTTGCTTAATTTAATGAAAATTCAGTCCACTTAAACGTGTAAAACTGACATTGACTTTGTGTTTGGACCACAGGAATAATTTGGTGCACTATTCGAAATTAAGAAAAGTTCATTGTGTTTAAACAGTTACCAAGTAAGAAGTCCAAGTAAATATTGTATTTATTTATTAATTTATTTCTTTTTTGCGTAAGCTCATACTGTTTGAATTTTTTTCCATATTGACACACACACACACACACACACACACACACACATATATATATATTAGGGCTGAACGATATATCGTTATCGTATCTATATCTTGATATGAACTTTAAAGATATTACTATCGAAAAAGGCAACGATATAGACGATATAGATTTCCCCTCTCCGCGCTCCCCCCGCCCTGCATACATCCCTTGCAGTCACACAACGAATATCAGTTTAAAGGGGGTCGCACACCGGACGAGAAGCGCCGTGTCGCGCCATGTCTTTAAAATTCGAACACATTGTTTTCTACGGGTGTGCGTACACCGGCGGCGCAATTCGGCGTCTGTCCGCGGTGCCCGGCCACGACTCAAGAAGCTGTTCAAATTCCTGCCGCACCACAGAGCGCCGCCTGCATTGTTAAATATTAAATAACATCATATTTGTTTCAAATCGTTGTTAATTATACCAAGATACCACTGCTGCAAATACTGTACAACTTACATTACATTACAGCTTGAATAAAATGTAAATATACAGAATTAAAAGTACCCATCTTGTAGCTCAGAACTTGATTCGAAATTGAACTCGCGCGTATATAATGTGCGCGTCTGGTGTGCGATATTTTGAGCTGTCCTAGACACGGCGCTGCGCTTCTCATCGGTGTGCGACCCCCTTTACGCCGTACGAGCCGACGTCCACCAGACACAAAGAAATTACAGACGGTAATTTATGTTCTTAAGTTCTTAAAAATAAAACTACACCTTCTAAATTTTGTATTATGATGTTTTTATTTTTCTGAGAAATGCTTTGTTTTTACCGAACCCGTAGTCATATCATATCGTATCGATATCGAGATATCTGGCTATCGAGATAAAAAAAAATCGAGATATGAAATTTTGTCCATATCGTTCAGCCCTAAAACAGTGCTATCTTAGCAATATTTTGTATAAGGAAACATCTCTTCTTTTTCTACTGATTTCACAGATCCCCATTTTTCAACCCCCTTCCCTTTAGCCATCTGGCTCCATTGTCAGCTCCCAGTAGATCACATCATGTCCCACCCTACTTTTTGCCATTTAATATTGTTTCATTCAGAAACCTGTCTGATTATAGAGAACTTTTTTTTTTTTGCACAATCCATGTTGACTTTAAGGGCCTCACCCATCTCTTAAATCGACTATCTGCATGGTTTCTATTCATTTCCATTTCTTAGAAATGAGTTCTTCATGTCTAGACTCAGACTGACAGTCTGTTGTTGTTAAATCACAGCTTATTATCTAAGCTTGTGGTGTTTCAGATTAATATTTGTTAATTGATACAGCAGCTCAGTGTTTGTGGTTTTGTGTTTTTACAGTTCTGTAACAGCCTCAGTGAAGTCAGGACTGGTGGTACGGTGTAGAAAACAGTTTAGATTGTATTTGTGTTCTTATATAAAACCTGAACCTCAAGAGCCAGTAAATACATCAAGATAAGAGCAAAAGAATCTCAAAAATTGCAAGTCTCCACCTGTCTGATAAGCAAACTAATGTGAGCGAATGTCTTCGTGTTCGAGTGTCTTCATTTGAGTTTAGCTGTGCTGCTACTACCCAGCAAACATTTAGATCAGATTTCAGTATTGATCATTACCAGAGCAGGGAGATCATGTGAATAGTTTCCTCAGGTCAGGTTTCTGACTAATATTTTCTGGAAATCATGTGAATAGTTTTTATTTGCCGAAGTTGCTGTTTATTACTTTTTGGTTTTGCTGAAGTGCTTCTTGTAGCTGTTTTAGAGTAGCATTTAATGGGATTAAAAAAGGAAACGTACAATAACTTAAAAAAAGAAAACTGCATTCACATTGCTTTTACTAATTCATCATATTTTTTAGCCTTGCAAATTGTTAATAGCATAATTATACAATATTTTTTTTCCACTCTCTTACATGCATTGTCCTGAACCATAATATATATTTATGTTTCACTGTGCATAATGTGTGAATTTATAATGCATATGCAAATGAGATCAGGGTGTTCTTTACATTTTGAGAAGCGTTTGTACTTTATGGGTTGTGTTTAAATGCAATTCAACCAGCTGTGTGATGTGTTGAACGATGGTCTCTTTCTTTACAATATTTGGGAATATTCATGCAATATTCACACAGTGCAAACAAACAGCATTGGATGTGTTAACCTGAAGAACATGAAAATGAAGGAACAACACATCTGATTTTGAATCATCCAACCAGGGCAGATGACTGCATCTTCATTATTAATGCGCAGCACCGAGCCTCACAACTTCTAAGTGGGTCACAGACTTCTGAGTCTTTTATGGTGTGCTGCAGATGCCAGATTGTGGCATACATGCCAAGCCAGAGAAGAGACGAGAGAACTTCACACTTCAAGTTTAGAGTGGCATTTTAATTATCTTCACACTTGGTTTAATTTCCGAAGTTCCTTTTTACCCCAACCAAACCCGTTTTTTTTTTAAATATGCCGTTTGCCCACATTTTGGTTTAATTTTTTTTGTTTGTCTATTATCTCTTTTTTTCATTTTAAGTTAAGTCTAGTTGACGCTACACAGGTTTTGTGTATTTTTCTATATTTGTGTATTTGTCGTTCATGCGGTTTTGACTGCACGAAATCTGAACGAAAAACTGAACATTGAATATTACAATTATTGAATATTCATTTAATGTAGAGAATGTTGTCATCAATAGAGCGGGGCTAGACAGGCGGTGACATGAGCGCAAACCATGTGTCTTGTCGTTTAAATCGCCATAGTTCTTTAAGAAAGTGTCATAAATGCAGGAGTATTACAGCCATAGCACCACAAACATTTCCTCCATTTGTAAAATTGCAGAGACCATTGTCTCTCTTTTTTATTATGTTATGTTTGAAAGAAACTGATATGATGGAGCTGCAGACATGACACTGCTTGTCATCCACTGAGACGCATTACATGAGATAAATATATATAATAATTGATCCTTGCATTCCGACACCAATTAAAAATTTCTGCAGCTAAGAAATTGTCGAATGGATTGAATAATTGGTTACTTAATTGAGTAATCTGATAAAATTGCACATCCTGCTGTTTGTCTATGGCTAGTGTTGTTCACGTAACGTTTTTACACTGCATAACCTTGTAAACTGCACCTGTGACTATGATTTTTGTTCCTCATTTTTTCATTCTGCTTGATCGGGACAAGGAATTTGTCACATGGGGTTTCGAGGAAGAGAATTTCCAAACTTCTTAAAAATCTTAGACAAACCAGTTTTTGTACTGAGATGATAAGCTATTCCTTGACTCATGTGCTGGAACAGATGTTGTCTTCAAAGATATGTCCTTCATTCAAACCATTCACGTTACTAAGGCTACATTTAAAATATGTATTAAGTTTCTAATGAAGGTGGTGGCTGGTGACTTTAAGCTGGCTGTGGTATTTTTGTATTTTTTATTTTTTGATGAAAAAGGCCTGTCATGATTACTTAAATTACAAAAAAAATCCTTGATTGCAATTAAAAGTAATCAGTCAAGTAATTTCTCAATAATGTAACGTTACAGATAAGCATAATACAGCACGGTTGCTTGTTTGGCATACATAGTTACACATTGTGTCTCTTTGTTTTTCTGCATCCCAGGAGCCAGTCATGCCTGCCAGTGTGCGTACTGGGACCCCGAAGGACTCAGAGGTGTCTGAGCTCTTCTACAGGGATGATCCTGAGAAGCTCTTCACTGATCTCCGCGAGATCGGTCATGGCAGCTTCGGAGCCGTGTACTTTGTAAGCAAGCCATGCCGATATTTGTGCCATTGTCGTGGACGTTTGTGCACGAGTTCAGCATGAACGTATTTTTCTTTCAGGCTCATGATGTACGTTCCAATGAAGTGGTGGCTATCAAGAAGATGTCCTTCAGTGGCAAGCAGTCCAACGAGGTCAGGATCCAAATACAGTTGGGATCTCTGTAGTAGTGAATCGAAATGTTTTAAATTCACAAATATATATTTTTTTTACTTATTCTTGGTGTGTTGGTTCCCAGAAATGGCAGGACATCATAAAGGAGGTGAAGTTTTTGCAGAAGCTTAGACACCCCAATACCATCGAATACAAAGGGTGCTACCTCAGAGAGCACACAGCATGGGTAAGCACGTACGCATATGTATGTTAGTGACGTGTTTGTGTGGCGTGTGCTAATGTTGTCTGTCTCTCCTGTTAGCTGGTGATGGAATACTGTCTAGGGTCAGCCTCTGATCTTTTAGAGGGTGAGTAGTTCATGTTAACCCTTCCTCACGTCCTCTTTTCTTTTCAAATAAAGCTGTTATGCTCTCTCTCAGCCACCCTGTCTGACATTCGAGGTGAATTTATATTTGCTGTGCTGTAGTTGTATCATCATCAGTTGGTATATGCAGGTGTAAATATTGTAATCATCAAATTTCTGGATTGTGTTATTTTCCCAGTGTGAAATATTTTGTCTCTTTTCTTCCTACAGTGCATAAAAAGCCTCTGCAGGAGGTGGAAATAGCTGCTATTACCCACGGTGCACTTCAGGGCCTCGCCTACCTTCATTCTCATAACATGATACACAGGTGAGACCCTTCCTGCTTTCTGTTTTTATCTTTACATCAGCTCGCTTTGTTGTTGTTTCTCAGCTTGATGTCAATAGATCTTTTTCAGTGCTGAAAGATGCATGGGTCTTTATTTCTGTGTTTTTCCAGAGATGTGAAGGCAGGTAATATTCTGCTAACTGAGCCAGGTCAGGTGAAGCTTGGAGATTTTGGTTCTGCCTCAATTGTTTCCCCTGCCAACTCTTTTGTGGGTACACCTTACTGGTAAGTTGATAATTTGGTTGAAGGGACTATGTCCTCCAATTTGATTTTATTTGAAGTCATCTTATAGCTATAGTCAGGGTTTCCGCTCCTTAATTATTGTACATAAATAATTATAGCATTTTCATACACCATTAACACTTCTGCATTGCTAAAAAAAATGCATATATATATATATATGTGTGTGTGTGTGTAATTAAATGCTTTTCATGTAAACATTGAATACATCATAAATTCTAAGCAATGCTATTGTAGTTTCCACAAAAATATTGAGTAACACAAACATTTCCAAATATTAAGATTAATAATAATGTTTTTGATCAAATAATGCAACCTAGGTAAGGATATGAGACATTCCAAAACTTTAGAACATGAATTTGTAAAACACTTTTAGTGAGTCTGAGATGAACTTTTTGAACATGCACACATGAATCATAATTTTAACTGAATCACTGAACCAATATTTAAACTAGCGTGGGTAGATAAATCGACTCCACGATTTTTAAACGATTTATGATTGTAAAATTAAAATTGAGATGCTATTGAAATGTATTAACACTTGTTAAGATAAAGTGTAAGTCATGACAGGGATTGCAAAACATAGGCTTTAAAACATTTTGTGGCCAAATAAAGAACACATTAAAATTATCGAAACACATCGTCACATCGTTATCGTCACATTGCTGATTAAATTGTTTTCAATGGTCAGTTTTTGCCATAATTTTTGTCCATAAATGGGCTTGGTAAAGAGAACATTAAATTGTGTCTGTACAGTAGATTGTGCTTTTATACGTTTCAAAAGGGCAAAGACAGTCCTGTATAACATAATTTGTGCTCTCTTGTGTTTAGGATGGCCCCAGAAGTGATTCTAGCCATGGACGAGGGGCAGTATGATGGGAAAGTGGATGTCTGGTCGCTTGGCATCACCTCCATCGAACTAGGTTTGTGATGGTTTGAAACTGATCCGTGACTTCCCACCTCCCTCTGACCTCTGAAACATCAGGTCATGTCGAGCATTAAGGGGGTTTATTTAGGGCCGGCGTGTTTCTCTGCTTGCAAGTCTGTGTTGTGTGTCTGTCTTTTGCTAGGGAAAGGGATTTGGGTTTTAGTGTCTAAGCTGCTTTGGGTTGTAAGCTAACTTCTACTCTTTCTCTTGGTCTCACCCTCTTTCTGTCACCCTCAACCTCCCAGCGTTCTCATTTATTCACTCATACTTCTTAGTCTTTGTCATTGCAGCAAATTGTGATCTCCCATCCTTTCTTCTGACTTGATTCTTTTGTGTGTTTGCATTGGCTTTATATTTCTATTTGTCTTTCTCTCTAGCTGAAAGGAAGCCACCCTTGTTCAATATGAATGCTATGAGTGCCTTATACCACATTGCGCAAAACGAAAGCCCTGTCCTGGCATCAAACCACTGGTGAGAACCTTGGTCTGGATTTTTCTATTTATTTAACTTTTCCTTCTGCATTTACAATAAGATTGTGCTTTGCAATTTGTAAATAAACTACTGTTTTATTAGCGGCTAAGTGCATAATTTAAACTATAATTCTATCAGAGAGAGAGAGAATGTAAAGAAAACAATTGATGTAGTAGTTTATTGTAATTTGGTGATAATTCATCCATAATCAACATGTCAATGCACTTTGTACCTGTAAAGAAATGTATTGTAATGTTCTTTGATTCTTTTGAGTGGAGCTGTGTTTATTTCAGCTGCTTTCTCTCTTATGCAAAGCTTTTGACTGCTGTGAGGAGGAGAAACTGTTAGGGGTCATATAGCATGAGGTTTTGTGGAAAAGCAGCCATCAGATGGGGAAAACTGCTGTTCACACTTTAAATCAGCACTGTAAAACAATGTATTTGGGGACTCTGGTCTGAGAAAAAAGCAGCATAATCAAGTGCTTTTGTACAGCTCATTTAACTAGAAGTTGCCTGTCTGGAAGCTTTTCACAATAAATTTCTAAATGGTCGGGCAGACAGTCCATTTGTCTATTGAAAATAAGTTGATATTGAATTTTTTTGAATATTGAAGTTTTTATTTTAATTGCAGCATCATATTTTCTGAATATTTGTCTTTTATGCATGTTTAAAATTTCCTTTGTCACCAGGTCGGACTACTTCCGTAACTTTGTGGACTCATGTCTTCAAAAGATCCCTCAGGACAGGCCTACCTCAGATGTGCTGCTCAATGTGAGACTTTAACACACACATACACACACACACATTTTTCTGACTCTGTATTTATTATTCATTTCATTCTCACATTTTCTCTCTCCTCCTTGGAACGTCTGTCATCGTTACATAATTACCTTATTAGTTTAAAATAATCACAGTTGTTATGCACTTTATATTCCAGTACAATATAGAAACCCAATTAGATGAAATGTCTTTACTAACAGCCAGTGGCTGTTAGTAAATGTGCTTTATAAATAAACAGAACTTGAACTCAGAAATCATTATAATATGCTTATTTGGAGCTTGATAAAGTTTTTTCTTATTATTATCAATGTTAATTGTTTGTTGAAAATAAAGTCCACAATTTTTTGTAACATAATGAAGGCTAAATGCTGCACTCCTGAGTCTTAAGAAGCAGATATTTGAAATAGAACTCTTTTGTAACATTATACATTTCTGTTTTGCAACTTTAACAGTTGGTTGTACAGGTTTCCATGGATTCGCATTGTGCAAGAAACAGAATAAAACTCACAGGAACAATACAAAAAGGAGTAATAGTAAAAATAAGAAACAAAACGGCTTTACCTGGTGATGAATAGCTCACACCAGATTCGTAGTAAATCATTTTGTATTTGCAAGCTTATTAACAAAATGGACAATTAAATCATAAATAGCTATATTTAGTAAGACAAATACAACTGCTGTAACTGTGGCTGTAAACACACATAATGTAATGTAATGAAGCTCTGTGGTTCACACCATGCATTTCCTTCACAGCACCATTTCCTATGCCGAGAGCGTCCCCATTCTGTAGTGATGGATCTGATTACGCGCACCAAAGACGCTGTGCGAGAGCTGGACAACCTGCAGTACAGGAAGATGAAGAAGATCCTGTTTCAGGAAACTCACAACGGCCCCACACAGGAAGGAGGAGAGGAGGAAGAGGTACATCCAAAGGCTTGTCGAGCATTGTCTTTGATCCCTCTGTCCAGTTTCTGCTCTTTTGTTATACTCTATACTGCAGAAAACAGGAAAAGATCATGACATCTTTTTTTGTTTGTGTGTGTGTAGGAAGCAGAGCAGTACCTCTTGCAGACGGGCACGGTGAACAGTATGGAGAGCTCTCAGTCTGTGCCCTCTATGTCCATCAGCGCCAGCTCCCAGAGCTCCTCAGTCAACAGCCTGGCCGATGGCTCCGACGACAGTGCTGAGATGGCCATGATGCAGGAGGGAGAGCAGACAGTCACATCTAACAGCTCCATCATTCACCGCCCCACTGTATGTAGTCAATGATAGACAGTGCACAAACTTCTGAAACAGTCTTTTCCTCGACTAATTCTTACTTGTCCATCCATCTGTCAGGCACGTGATAATATTTATGATGACCCATATCAGCCGGAGATGGAGTCTCCGCAGCAGCCATCTTCGGCCGCTCGGAGGAGGGTGCACCGAAACAGAGACCACTTCGCCACCATCCGCACGGCCTCTCTTGTAAGCTCCTAGTTGACCTGCAGCTCAGAGAACATTTTTTTCTTTTATATCAGAAGTTAAGATGATCTTTCTTTCCAGGTGACACGTCAGATTCAGGAGCATGAACAGGGCTCAGCTCTGAGGGAGCAGATGTCTGGATACAAGCGCATGAGGAGGCAGCACCAGAAACAGCTGCTGGCTTTGGAGAACAAGCTCAAGTCTGAAATGGACGAGCATCAGCTCAGACTGGACAAAGAGCTGGAAACCCAGAGAAACAACTTCAGCAGTGAGGCTGACAAGCTGAGTAAGAAACATCAGGCCATCCTGGAAAAAGAGGTGAGAAATGAATACTAGATACTAGATCTTTCACAATCCCTTGTTCTGTCATGTGCAAGGACGGGAATATCATATGCTTATGTTTTCATTGTAACATTATAAATATTTTCTTTCACTTTTGATCAATTTATCACAGCCTTGTTTTTACCTGGTGGTATTTTATCATTTATCTTGTGTTTTGTTTTCTTTTATAGATTAAAGCTGCGCAGACAGAAGAGAAAAAATTTCAGCAGCACATATTGAACCAACAGAAGAAAGAACTCAACAGCCTCCTGGATTCCCAGAAACGCCAGTACAGGCAACGCAAGGAGCAACTCAAGGAGGTGTGCTGTCAAAGACTCAACTCTCCTTATGTCTTCCTGACTATGAATTCAGCATTACTCTACTTGATATAGCATTAAATAATAAAATGGTCAAACTCTGTCTTTTGACTATATGCATCGATACCACTAGTTATCCACAACTTGATTTTGTCACTCTAATCCTTTACTATGGCAACAGGAGCTGAGTGAAAACCAGTCCACACCGAAGCGAGAGAAGCAGGAATGGTTGGTGAGGCAGAAAGAGTGTCTGCAGCAGATCCAGGCCGAGGAAGAGGCTTCGTTATTACGACGACAAAGGCAGTATTATGAGCTACAGTGCCGACAATACAAGAGAAAGATGTTGCTGGCACGACACAATCTAGAGCAGGACCTGCTCAGAGAGGTTAGACAAACACATTTCTGAGAACCTTTTTCTTTCTACCTCACTTTTTGTCTGTAATCTCTTGCCATGTCTTTATTTGTCCCTGTAGGACTTGAATAAACGTCAGACTCAGAAGGATCTCGAGTGTGCTATGCTGTTGAGACATCACGAGTCCACTCAAGAGCTGGAGTTCAGGCAGCTGGGGCTGGTCCAGCGCACTCGGGCAGACCTGATCCGAACACAACACCAGAGCGAACTGGCCAATCAGATGGAGTATAATAAGCGGCGCGAGCAGGAACTCCGTCAGAAACACGCCGTGGAGGTCCGCCAGCAACCCAAGAGTTTAAAGGTGAGGTGATTTTTTTTTTTTTTATTGTTTGTGAGGTGCACAAAAGAACTGGGTAAAATTAACAGAGTTTATGACTGAGTGTGAATATCTTGTTGGATTTTAATTTGGAATTAATTGTAAAATGCAAGAACAGATTATTTAATAGAACTTTGCCCGAAAAAGCATTTAATGCATTTCAATGCATCCTGTTATATCATTTAAGACTGAATTGGAATTTAAAAGGCATTCTAATTTCAGTTTTTAGTGCTGCTATGCAACTGTTCGTTGACTGAGTTGTTTGGCATTTGCAAGGGTGAGATACCGCAAAAAAAAATTTGGTTAACCATCTAAATGACACCTAATCTAGCATTTCAGGGATGAATACACACCAGAGGAATTGAAGACATTTGTTTAGTTAAACGGCAAGTGCTCAAGCATGTTTCTTGCACATTGTTCTTTCAGACAAAAGAGCTCCAGATCAAACGTCAGTTCCAAGACACCTGTAAGATTCAGACACGACAATACAAAGCCTTGCGCAACCACCTGCTGGAGACCACACCCAAATCAGAGCATAAAACCGTGCTGAAGAGACTCAAAGAGGAGCAAACACGTAAACTGGCAATCTTGGCCGAGCAGTATGACCATTCCATCAAAGACATGCTGTCCACACAGGCTGTGAGTAAGGCAAGGAGAGACCTTCTTTCATGTTTTGTTTCACATTTAGTGGTGCACAATCACAGAATGATGATAATCTCACAATAAACCAGTCAAGATGTTTTTGCCCCCATATCCTCAATGGATTAATGTAATGCTATTTTTAACAGTAATATAGGATAATATAAAGGCAGTAATTAAGTGCATTTAGTAGTGTATCTTTTTCATATCATTTATTTTTATTACAATTATGTGAAAGGAAAAAAATATTTTAAGAAAAAAAAATGCTTCATTTCCTTTTAACAAAATAAAATCTCTTTATTCTGAAGTAAAATTTTCTTGACGGGTTTATTTGAGGTTTTGCCACATATGGCGCTTTTCCACTACACAGTACCAGCTCGCCTCGGCTCGACTCGACTCGACTCGGCTCTGTTTGGTTTTCCACTGTGTAAAAGTAGTACCTGTACCGGCTTCCAGGTACTTTTTTTCGTACC
>JAUCMT010000134.1:25784674-25802832 GCA_032357475.1 Enteromius thamalakanensis | reverse complement strand
AAGGCATTTACAGCTGTATTTATAAACTGCTTACTAATGACTATTAATGTTGGAACAATGCTTTATAAAGGATGAACCGACTGGTTAATGCTTAACTAATGATTCGTTGTGTGCAGTTATTATAAAATGTTACCTTTTTTAATTTATAAGTATCGATTCAGGCACCGGAACCGTTTTAAAAGTATCGATTTGGCACCGGTATCGAAAAAATCCTAATGGATACCCAACCCTACTCTTCACAAGACAGGTAAATAAAGAACATGAATCTAAGTGATTACATGAAATACATGAAAAATATTTGTATAGAAAGTGTGAAATATCTACTTTTTAATGAAATCACTTCCAAAACAAATATCCGATAAAGTGATCTGTATAAAACCAATGAAATGTCCAGTTATTCCATCTCAAGTCATTTGATCTAATGTTGTCACGCCCATGCACAATCGCACTTTAGAAATTCTAGACATCCACATCGCCTGCACATACACAAACAAGTTCACCCGGCTACTTTCTGTTTCTGGAAAAACATCTGCTGAGAGAAATAAACCAGAATATATATATATAATTTTTTTTAAACATACTTTATATAAATTTATGGAAATGCTAGGTATGTTCACTTTTATATATATATTTTTTATACATGATACGCTCTTCTGCTCACCAAGTCTGCATTTATTCGATCCAAAATACATGTTGTATTTGATAAAGCAGTAGGCCTAAAATAGTAAAATATTTGTACTATTTAAAATAACTGCTTTCTATTTGAATGCATGTTATTCCTGTAATCAAGCATCATTACTCCACTCTTACTCCAAGTGTACAACAATATACACTATACCAGCTTGGAGTCATTATATAATAATTAAAACCTTTATTTAGCACACATGTGATGATAAAGACAGTTTTTATGTTATAAATGATGCTGTTGTTCTGAACCTTCTAATCATTTAAAAAAATTAAAAAATAAAAATTCTTCTTGGCTGTTTAACATTTGAGAAGCTGTTTTTTTTTTTGAGAAGCCGTTCAGAATATTACAACGATATCAGAAGAATAAAGTGAGTAGACATTAATAAATTCTACTGATCAGTTCCATAAACTCATCTGAAATACAGAGGTGACGGTTTCTTTGCAAAGAAGCAGTCACCCCTATTTAGCTTTTATTCATTAGTTATGTTGTTTTATGTTTTGTCATATCGGTTTGCACTTCAAGTTTTGCACTGTACATATATTTGTCATTGTTTTTCACGTTTGCACAGAATACATTCAAATATTCACTTACAGATAGTCTGAAAGCTTTTCCACTACTCATTCCTCACTTCCTTAGGTATTATATGACCTTCAAGATGGCTCACTTTGATTGAAACCTGGGGTCAACAACAAGAGGACGGAGGTGCAAGGAAACAAAGAAGCATCTGTTTGTTTTTTTGAAAAGCACCCTAGGCATACAGCATTTTGTACATACACATTCAAGTGTGTATGAAATATAGAATTATTTTTGACTGCGCTCGGGGGGTGCTATATAAACCTGACTTCAGCCAACTGCATGCAACATTTCAAAATCATTTTTAGGAAACAATAGCATACCTGTGGTAAATGTCTTTAGTGTTTTCAGCATGACATGTTTAGATAAGTGGAGCATCAAGTTGATAAATCTTGGTCCAAAAGCAGAGAGTAAGTGTGATGCAGCCACCTTAGGAAAAGCATTATCTTCTTCGGCCTAAATATACATAAAAAAAATAAATAAAAAAACACACACACACACAAATCATTAAAGGCAGAAGAAAATAAACCTTAAAATACACTTTAAAAAAACATATGTATACAAACTTTTTGTTTTTAAATTTTTTTGTCAAGGCACAGTAGCAACAAAAACAAAAATCAAATGAACATACCGCTATCTCTTGGAGCCAAGAAAAAGCCACCTTTCGAAATTTAGCGTCACCTTTTTGATCCCAAATTGGAAAGCAATGTCTAAGAAAACAATAAGACTTTTAAATCCACAACTCAAATCACAACTAGTAAAGACGACAAAAAATAAATAAATAAAAGGTTCTGTATTGTCCTACCTGAAAACATCTTGGGCACGTGTGGGATTCAGTTTATTAAATAAGAAGTGAATGACAACGTAGAATGCCTCTTTGTTTGGTTTATCAAACATGTTTCTGTCAAACAAACAAAAACAAATAACTAACTAAAATTACTATTATTATTTAGTATTATTATAATTAGTATTTTTATGCTGATGTGTAAGAATAACGAATACAAAATGTCAGTTATCTGGCCATATACACACAAGTATAATAAGTATTAAAAAAGTGGAAGGAACTTAACAAAACATAAAAATAAGAAAGAGGATATTCTTGTTTCATTTTAAGTTATCTTAATTTGCAGAATGTCCAAAGAGCCAGCTTTAAAAAAATACACAGTGACCAAAGTATATAATCCAGACCAAACAATACAAACAATTTACTTTTATGCTTTGTTTGTGGTTTTGAAGCAGTACTGTATACGTGGACTTATATGGACTACAAATGTTTGATTGCTTTCATGTTAATTTCATAATACATCTGGGACAGCATGAGGATGATTACTAAGAGAACTTTTCTTTTTACCCAGAAACATACTTCAGATAAAATACAATAAGTCAGGGCAAACTGTTGAAGTGTTTCCAAACAATAGAGTACACTCTGGTGGAAATGTCTTATAATGTCAACTGTTATAAATATCTGACGTACTTGTTATATATTATCCTTACATATAAATACGTCAACCCGTTAATAACGTGAACTCCTAGCCTACTGCGAGCTAATAAAGAAGGTAGTTAAGAGAGAAAAAAGATGGATAATACTTACATTCCTAGATTCAGACGTTTCAAGTTTTTGCTAACTGTATCCGGTCTGAATTCGAGACACAGGAGACACCACCATAAGTATTTACCGTTTGTTTTCTGTAATTTAGACATCTCGCATAATAGAGCAGCAGACGCTTCAGGCATCATACAACGAATTAACGTTACTGGACAAAAAGTTTGCAAGCTATCAACAATAACCCAGTTACACCATATTAATAATTTTTACGTCTGGTCTAGCTGCGACAGTTTCACAAAACACACTGAAAAATGTTTACATGTATTAAGAGCACAAGCAACTTCCTTCTAACCGCCAAATTGTTTAAGCGTTCGTGACTAAACGTCGCAAAAAATTTCAAGACAGTTTTTCAGCCTGATTTATATCTACAAGTGATGGGCTAAAGCAAAATAGCGAAAGTGTCATTTAGACTGGCGAAGGTCTATCTCTTGTGTCTATACATCTGCATTTAAGTGCACGAAAACCACTTCTTCTTGTAGGCTTTATTGGCGGTTGGCAACGCAACTTAAAGGTGCATTCCCGCCACCTACTGGAAAGGAGTGTAGAACACTTGATTTTGCGTAAGCCTCACAGTCCATTATTACATGTTCTATTTCATCCTGTCGGCACTTGTCACATTTTTCAAATTCATTTTTTCCTATTCTATATAGGCTAATGATTTATTGAAGAAACAATGCACACATTCTAGTGACCATTTCGTCTTCTAATTTCCAACAGTTTTTCAAATTTTTCCAGCTTTTTCTTGTATCTTGTATACATGTCTCCCAGTGGATTCACATTCCCATTCCTTTTACCATCTTTTCCTTACTTCGCATGCTATCATACTTTTAACTTCTGATTTGCTTAGTGTAACCTTTGCTTTCGATTTCTCCTTTGCTTTAACTTCTATGTGTGATAGGATCCACAAAATAAATGACTATTAGTCCACTTTGTCTTAACCTGAACAAGCGTTGTAACACTTCATATACAATATCTTGTCTAACTAATGATGTTTCACTAGTCAAACTATAAAAGGTTGCTAATGAGTCTGTATAACATCTTTTTGACTGTACTTCCTCTATCCATTGTAATGCCAAAGAAATTGCTATTAACTCTGATGAAAAAACAGATGAGTAGTTTGATAATCTCTTTAATATTTCAACATTGAAGAGAGGAATATACATTGCTTCTGCCGTTCCGGATCCTTTGATCCATCTGTGTATATTGGAATTTCACATTTTTTCAATATAGTCCTGTATACTTGTGAGCTTTGTAACGTGTTCATTAAGTCCTGCTGCAAAATGAAATATGCATCTTCAAATAGCTTGTCTCCGCAGAAGCAAGCATGAAGTGCTCAAACATCTCCTGGTAGATGGCTGCATTGATTTTGGACTTGATAAAGCACATGGACCAACACCAGTAGATGACATCACAACCCAAATCATCAATTACTTTGGAATCTTCACACTGGACTTCAAGAAACTTGGATTTTGTAACACTCACTTTTCATCCGATTTCCAAATTAAACACAAAATTTACTTCATCCAGAAAGAGGACTAGGAAACACTAAGCAACAATCCATTCTTTTTCTCCTTAGAACAGGTTATGCATCTAATGTGCTGACCGGCTTCTGTCCACTCCTTGTGAAGCTCTCCCAAGTTCTTGAATTGACTTTTGCTGACAGTCTTCCCAAGACTGTGCTCATCATCCCTGTTGCTTGTGCACTTTTTTACCATCACAGTTTGCAGATAACTTTCTAAAAACAGCCCTTTAAGCGATGACCTTCTGTGGCTTACTGTTTTTGTGGAGGGTGGATTGTGATCAATCAAGACTTTCAAGTCAGTAGTCTTCCCCATAATTGTGGTTGAATGTTCTACACTAGGCCAGGAAATACCCAGTATGTATAAATTAATAAAAACCAGTCCAGCACAAAATGAAACATTTCTAATTTTAAATTTTATGTATTCCTTAGCTATAATTGTCACAATCAGTGCCTGAACATACAGAAATGACCTGTTTTCTCCCTTCTTTTTTGTTGAGTTTTTCCTTAGGCTATTATTAACAAGTTTTCTGGGCAACATTATTATTATTATTATTATTGTTAAGGGAAGTTCGTATGGACATACCCGGGACCCCTCGATTTTGACGGAGGGAGCGAGTCTGCTTCATACGCACACAGACACGCTCTGTAGACCACAATGCAACACGATTGTGACATCATGGCAAATCGCGTTTGCTTTATTCCCACCCCAATATTCTCTAGCATATATAAATTGTTTTTGGAAAACATTTACAACAGGCAGCTCCAGTTCAGCCCATTGCAAGGGTCACGCAGTGTAATTAATTACTCATATAAAATAATGACGTAGATCTAAGTACGGAGAGTAAAAGACGGAGGGAAGTTTGCGAGTGGAGGGCATAAAAACTGGAACGCAACCCTTATCGGAACTCTCTCCAGCCTCTTCCTGTACACGTCGCTCTACGGCTGGTGTGACGTAGGCATTAGCCGGGGAGCCACAGGAGTGCTCTATTAAACCATGGAGACTCTCTTTAGCCTACCGTTTACTGTACTGGAATGTCCGAACATCAAACTTAAAAAACCGTCATGGCTACATATGCCTTCTGCAATGACCGTATATGCCGTCGTGATTGTTTCATATTTTCTCATTACTGGTGGTAAGAATTTTAAAGCCATATCAGGCTAAACTAGCATAAAGCTAACCCTTAACGTCATCCTGTTCTGTGTGTGCGAGTGGACTTCTGCACAATCGTTTAATTTATCTACTAGTTAAAGTTTCATGTAGAGTCTTTGTGTATTGCAGTTTAATTTAATGTGAATATACGCATGCTTTCGTGTATTAAGTGATCTTACGAGTTCAGTGCAGTTATCATTAATAAATCTCAAATTATATTGCTCACTGTAGACAGAATAACTAACGTTACTCTTATGCTCCTGTCTAACGTTACATGCGTGCGAATAAACAGACGTTTATTATTAACTTTCTGTAGAACTTAATGAATGTTTTTAAGTGGAAATAATCCTGTCTGAATGATTGAACTATTGTGATTTAATAGCAGTGATGTAATCTTTTAATTCCTTCAGGCATCATATACGATGTGATCGTTGAACCTCCAAGTGTGGGATCAATGACAGATGAACACGGGCATCAGAGGCCTGTGGCATTTCTGGCGTACAGGTAATGTTTTGATTCGACTGGTCATGATAAAATCTGTCAGCTGGTGGCGCTTCAGATGTACCTGAATCACAAGTAATTATCATACTTGAACAGCCTTTTTCTCTTATAAAATTAAAACTATAACTGAAACAAGATTGAAACTGTGATTATATCTGATAAAATCCCAGTGAATCAACTTTTCCAAACTGTAATGTAAAAGTGTAGTGTTGAATGATTTTGTTCTGTTTTAAAGAGTGAATGGGCAGTACATTATGGAGGGGTTGGCTTCCAGCTTTCTCTTCACCATGGGAGGCCTTGGCTTCATAATTTTGGATCGGTCTAATGCTCCCAACATTCCCAAACTCAACCGTTTCCTTTTGCTCTTCATTGGCTTTGTCAGTGTGCTGCTGAGCTTTTTTATGGCAAGAGTCTTCATGAGAATGAAACTACCGTAAGTCAATAAACTTTACATTAGCTTTTTAAACATTATTTATGTTTATAGTGTATATTTTACTCTACCATACCTAAGTTTGGACACACTGCTACTAGTAGTATCAGTGTATTGCAGAGAGATAGCAGCAGTGCTATAGCTCTGTTTCTTTAAAGCTGTATGCATACATCATCATATTATAGTTTTACACCTCAGTCTCTTCTGTCTTGTTTTTGATTAATTATTTCTAATGGTGATCTGAATGTTTTTTTTGTCTTACAGTGGTTATCTTATGGGTTAAAACTCCAATATTTCAGATTCTACAGGCAGAGATGAATAAAGACAAACAGAAATCTATGTTTCGGTGCCAAGGACAGCAGTCTCATTCAAAGTCTGATCATTTTATTTTCACTTCAATCTGATCAATTTTTTTCCACTCTCTCATTTTTTTTACGTACATTTTTGTCTAGTTGGACTTTACCCTATTGGTGCATGAAAATGTTCTAAATTTACTTTTCAGCATTGTAGATAAAAACATTTTCTTGTAAAAAGCCCACATGATGGTCAATATTATATTGATATTCTGCATTTTGCTTATGTCCTTATAACTGTTATTTTGTAGACCGCCTTTTCATAAATGTGGCTGCTTGATGTGCAGTTTTTTTCTATAATAAACAAATGCTGAAACCTTTTCAACCTTTTTCAATTTTTATTTTTTTAAACTTGCTTAATTATTTTATAACAAAAATTATTTACAATAATATCTTATTTAAAGTGTTTAATGTAAAAATGCTATGAGACATTTCCAATGTAAGTTACATATTAACATTACAATTAGATGGGGGATATTATATAGAATTTGCTAGAAAAACTGTTGCAAGTTTTATTGGTGCAATGATTAGTGGTATAAAGCTACATAAATACAAGGATCTACACACTTGTGGTCTTCATCCTCACTTAGACACTTGCAGATGCAGTTAATATCATCTTTTCTTTTTTTTATAAATAATCTCTAATCCTTTAATATGATTTATATTGTTTATTTGGTGATAATTATATTAAGTCATATCAGATATGTATGTTATTTGTGATACATGGAGATCATACATGGAGATCTATCTGTGAGATGACAATAAAACAAAATTAATACATATAATAAATAAAACATTACCATGTCATAATAGTGTTATATGCCAATAAAATAAACATAATATTAGTATACTTTTATCTAATTAGCTCTTGATAATTAATATATGTAGCCTATATTACATAACTATATTGTAATAATATTTAATGTTGTGTGCTATCTGTCACGTCCACTGAAGGTTAATCAGTAAAGTGAGATCACGTGTGCGCTGATAGCACTGAATTGAACTAACCCTGGAACATAACCTGCTGCATACCCTGAAAGTAGCCTCCGATTTTGGAACTGAAAGCTAAGGTTAACTGCTTGCTTATCCTCAAACATACCCGGGTATTTCACATAACCTGCTTTCTAGAACAGTGGTTCTCAACTTACATTGTGTATGTCTCCCTTATTTAAAGCACCCGATTCAGATAATCAGCTTGTTAATAGAGAGAGCCATGAACAACGTGTTTCAGATAAGAGATACTAGAGGATGACTAGAGTTGAGTTAAAATACACCCCAGGTCTCTCTACTCAATAGACGTTTTGTGTCTTCATTGTATTTATAATAACCTTTAGCAAAATATTTCGACTCACCTTTAAAGGGAATTTCTTTGTTCTTTTTTGTTTTTTTAATATGGTTGTCGGAGGTTTAAATGTGATAATACATGGTGTAATTGGTTTTGTTTCATTCAGTAATACAAAAGCCAATAGAAACATTATATTAGGTTTTGTAGAACAAGCGTTATACAAAGCTCTCGGTTGGCCTAAATACTGATATCACTGCAGCAGAGCAAAAGTCTGAATAAGAACACGACTGTATTGGGTCTTTGTTTTTTAGTTGAATAATATAAACCGATGATTATTTTTCTAAATAAAATTTATTTTTAATTATTGTAAGAAAAGATCTTTGATTCTACACAATTTCAACCCCCTACTATGTTGCCTTTTATTCTATCTAGAAGGTGTTTTCTATTACTATCAGACATGAATAATTCTCCAGCTGTTTTACTGCAGCAGACATCAGCAGAACCTGCTGAGTGAGCATTTGCTCAAGTATGCACAGTTAAGCAGGCTATTGCAAAACAAGCAGTGTTGAAGGTGCACTTAAAGTGCCTTATTTACCTCAAAATCACCCAGCCCAGCAATTCTTTCAATTCAATGGCCACAACACAGATAATGCCGTTTTTTTTCTCCTTCTTTTTTAGTGCTTTATAGCTTTCTAAAAAGCATTTGTGAAAGTTAAAACAGTTATTGATGATAATTTTGGATTGTTTTATTTTACTGTGAGGTCATTTTTAAAAACTCATAAATCAAAAACACTGATACAGTTCTGACTGGCACCACTAAAATACAGTATATGGCAAAACAATTCTTGTACAGTGTATTTTTAGATCCATTAAAACATGGAAAAATGGTTACAGATATAATTAAATAGTCTGTAATTAAAAACAGTTAGTCTTTCCCCTGATGTTTCATTTGGTTTTTAGTCTCTTCTTGTTTTTTTTGTCATGAGGTAGTGTGCCAGTGTGCTTGTGGCTGCTGCTATTTGAAGGATGAAGGAGGCCATTTTCATCACTGCATTCCTTGGGACCAAAATGTAAAGAACAAAATATCTTAGTTGTTTGATTTCTTTTGATTCATGTAGCTTTTACATATCCAGTACAAACTTATAAACATATCCATATGCAGTACTACCTTTCTCTTAGTTTGTCCATTCTCTGAGATTACTGCTTCAGACATTTGGAGACCCAAAGTATTTTCTAAGTCTAAGATAAAAGAAGTAAACACAAATTACCATGATGAGTGTGACTGCCTTAAACTACGTTTTATGTTACCGGAAGTACCTGTCAGAATTTGGTCAATCTTCTCCACAACGAGTTCAGCATCCTCTCTGGAGAAGCACATGGGAGGCTTGAACTTCAGGACATTGCGGTGTGGGCCATCAGCACTGAGCAGTATCCGCTGCTCTTTTAGTCTAAAAAAAGTTTGGCTTTTAGTTGTGTTCATTGCCAATGTAATAACAATGTAATATATTCTGAGTTAGAGATCTCAAAATGAAATTGGACCAATCAGATGTGAACAGGTGTCTGACATGAAAAAAGTCATTCCCCCAGTCGTACTTGCTCCAAAAAAAGCTTGTCTGTCTTTAATTACTTAAGAGTTATTTTATATTATTTATATAATTAGACAAATTATATTATCCATTACACACAAGCAATTTTAGTTTAAGTTATTAAATCATTTATTTTAAACAAAAGTTAATATATACAGATCATATGTAATATACATAAGCTGTAGAATCTATAGATTATGCTTTAAAATGACAACATAACTACATGTTTGAGTCTATATCGATGTATATTTCTACCTATGTACTGTAAGCTTTTGTAACTTAACACTTGTGACTGCACTGATAAAGCAAGCTATTTTGTTTAGTACTTTTTCCATTATAAACGCATTTAAATTCATCATATTCCTCATTCTTTTAAACCTTTAACCAAAGAAGATCAAAGTGATTGGCTGTTGACCAGTGATGTCACAAAAAAAAAAAAAAAATCCTCTATAGCATGACTTGCTCTGACCTGTAAATAACATCCTGAGCTTCAGCTGTGGCAGGTGTCCTCTTATCCTGGTTTCTTACCAGGTCCAACCCAATAAACAGGCCACGACCCCTAAAAAAACAACATATATAACCTTCAGCTTTGAGTTTGAACCTGGCAATGTGTGTTCTTGGCACACCTTCATCAGCGCTATTACATTCATGTTAATGTCACAAACAACCCCCGGGAAATGATTTACACAACTTGCAACATAAAGAGGCCAGGTAACTTATGCAAACATAGGTTCAAGGTTCCACCATGGCATTTTATCGCCTCACATGGCCTTAATTCCCACTGCAAATTTTGTTGGTGTATGCACAAACAAACAATTGCTTTTCTGATCTAAATTTGTATAGTCATCCAACTGATTTTTATTATTTTTAAGTTAAGACTGAGTTAACCAACCTCACGTCACCAACTAAAGGGTGTCTTTTCTTCAGATCATCCAAAAGCTGAGTCAGGTAACCTCCGACGTGCAGGGCATTGCCTTGGAGATCTTCCTTCTCAATTACATCCAACACTGCCAGTCCAATAGCACATGATACTGGGTTACCACCAAACTAGAGGACACAGACACATTCTTCAGCAGGTAGTTGATGTTTCAGTCTTAATCTGCATTTAACATATACACAGTATATAAATTAATATATATAAAAATTCTCCTCACTGTGTTGAAGTACTCCATTCCAGATGACATGAAGCTTTCGGCAACCTCTCTGGTGGTGATCACACATGACATTGGATGACCATTTCCAATAGGTTTGCCCATTGTAACAATATCTGGTACAAAGTCTTCTCCCTGTAGCTGGAAGCCCCAGAAGTGGGTGCCCACCCTGCCAAAGCCCACCTGGACTTCATCAGCAATGAAAATGCCTCCTGCATTTCTCACATGCCTGTGGTACAGCAAAAGTTGCGGTATACACAAATTTGAAAGCATTTATATTTCAGAAAAATATTTCACATCATGCATGCATTTTATGACATTTTAATAGTTTGACAAATGAACACTTGGATTTGAGGTGTTTATAAATGGGAAAACAATTTTAGGTAATACAATATATTCAAATTAGACTGATTTGTTATTGATATTGATTAAAGGATAATATTTTGTTGCGTTCAAATATTTTCGGCTATTGCATCTGTCAAATTAAAATTAGATTAGGTAAAAACATGAACAAAATCAATAAATAAGCACATTTATTATGAATGTGCCCTGAATGTTTTGGCAGAACCTGACAGAAACTTTAAGTCAGCTTAAAAAAAGTAAATGAAGGAGAGGAGCAGCAATCATGTAACTAAAATGCTTTGACCAAGCACTTAGTAGTACATACTGTGCCACTTTCTGAAAATAGCCCACTGGAGGAATGACCTGCCCTCCGCAACTCTGCAGTGACTCAGCGATAAAAGCGGCAATCTACACAAAAAAAAAGATCCCATGAGTCCCTTGTAGCCTAGTGGTTACATGTGAGGAGGAAGCTTTCTTTTTAAAAGCTGCTTTAGATGACAGCCACTGCCATGAGCAGAAAACAAGAGCTGAAGGAAGCATAAAAAAAGTTCACAGATAACCTCGGGAGGAGAACGAAATATGAAGACATCACATCATTTTGATACATCTGCCATGGTGTTTGGGCAGTTTATTCATCGATCCTCACAGATTCATATTAATTCTCATGTGTAAAGACCAATTATTTCTCCTGCAACAGAGGGTTAAGGGACTTCTTTGGGGCCTTGAGGAGGCAAGAGTAATTCCCGTCTTAGCTCAACCTGGAGAAAGGAGAAACAGCAACAGGTGGAGAGCAGAGGAAATACGGGGAGGGAAAAGGATACAGTTTAAATAAATGAATCATGAAGAATTTAAGAGATCCCACAAGAAACCTAAAATTAATTTAAGGCACTACATGCACTGGTCAGTTTTAAGATCATTGGTTATTTGACGTTTATAACAAAAAGATTGAAGACATTTATTAAAAGCATTCAAAAAAAAAAAAAAAGAAAGTTAGCAATTGTTAATCAATCATTTAGGAACTACAGTGATGTCTGGTGTCCTGCCTTAATATCAATTATGTGACATTATCACTGCAAATTATGAATTGTACTTTTAAAAAGAAAAGCTTTAAATAATGGACTAAAGTTTAAAAGTACAGTCAGCGATTATTAAGGATCTTAACTTCACTTACCTTATGTCCCTTTTCATGGGCCTGCTCGATTATATCTTTGACATTTTCAGCATATGCAGTGGCTACGTCAGGGTGGTCCTCACAGTATTTGCCTCTGTAAATGTCTGGACTGAGAGCCTGAGGAATTGTAACATTTATGAATATATATTCAAAACTTATAGTGCATAAATAAATGTTTTAATGTTGCTAGCTAATTTAAATAACTCTGCAGATTTTCATGTAAATAATAAATTACTTAACTTTAAAATTACAAAACTTTATTATGGGTGGTCTTATCACTTATTTTGAAACGGTCAGTGCCATAGCAAAGATTACACTCAAGTCACAAGGCCCCAGGATTGTACTGTTGTCCACTGTAGCATGTAGCATAATGTCAACATTAGAAAAAAGAAAGACTAAGTGTCTTTAAAGGCACTTTTCATTAAAAATACATACGTATGCTGGTGTGGCTCACTAACTCGTAACACAATACTGACTGATCACCACAGTCAGAGTAGAATGGGGTACTGACTGAGTGGCTAGTTTACACCACACACGCACACACACACACACACACACACACACACACACACACACACACATTCAATCAAAAATCCACAGAAGTTTCAGTCTAAGAATTCCAAACTAATGGATAACATGCATTCAAGTTTTAAAAACATTTTTTTCTAAGTAATTTGTTTTAACAAATATAAAACATCATATTACGTCAATTTAAAGGAATATTTTCATGAAAAAAAACAAAAACAAACTATCATCATTTACTCACCCTAATGTCTTTCCATATATATATATAAGTTTATTTCTTATGTTAAACACAAAATAAGATATTTTAAAGATTTTTGAAAAACCAAACATATGGTGGTCCCCTTTGACTTCCTTAGTATTTATTTTTCTACTGTGGGAGTCAATATGGACCAACAACTGTTAGGTGTTTGATTACCAGCATTCTTCAAAATACTTTGTTTATGTTCAATATAAGGTTTGAAGGTTTGGAATCACATGAGGGTTGGTAATGACTGATTTTTTTGAGGTGAATTACTCCTTTTCTTCATATAAAGCCATTTATATCAACATGACATTTGATGCCCCTCAAATGATCAAAAGTCATTTTAGTTCCGAAATGAAATACATGCCCTTGAAAGAAGTGTATTCAAGTCATTGCATACTGTACACTCATGAATATAAGGTGCTTCACGATGCCATAGAAAACCTTTTTGTTCTGTTTCACAAAAGGTTCTTTGTGCCAAAAGAAGGTCCTTCAGATTATAAAAAGGTTTAAAAGATATGTTTTTTAAATAATCTTTAACTAAATGGTTCTTTGTAGAACCAAAAATGGTTATTCTGTGGCAACCATTTAAAGCACCTTTATTTTTTAGAGTGTACTGTGTATAGGATCACTGTATTTCTGATCAAATAAATACTATGAAACAGAAAGAGACATTAGACAATACTAGTCGTCCACCTCTGAACAGTTTTTGACTTCAAGAATAGTGTCTGAGCACTTTGTGTATGTGACCTTATGTCAAATCCAATATGTCAAACGTCTCATGTTGCAACACTCACCACATGCACATGTTGGCTTGGCTCTGCACCAGCCATCTGATGAAACTTATATGGACTGATATCAATGAGCGATGACACATGACCATGGTAGGCACTGCAGGGGAAGCACACTGATTGAAAAAAATGGCAAAAATCAACAGAACGAAATTTCACTGTTTGAGAGGGCTTAAGTTATCTAATCTTCTAATGATTCTTTTGCTTATCAGTGTAAAATGTGGTGCAGAAAAAAAGAAGCAGAAAAATATCACATGCAATATATTTGAAGGGATATGGTGTTATTTTAAATGAAACCCACAGACCAGGCAATGCATTATTTTCCACAGCAATATTTTGCATACCAGGGCAGATGCTGATTATGCATATGCATAAGCAAAACAAGGTGAGTTTTCTCTACAGTGTGTCTAGATACAAGACAAACCATAAGTTAATATTTAAGCTGTGAGCTTCACCCTTCTAAGAAATTGGTTACTGTTTAGAACCCTGTGCAGAGAAAGAGGAGGCACAGACAGTGTGCTGTTGACTTACTTCTCTAGTGTGATGATGTCTTTGTGACCAGTGTACTGCCAGGCCAACCTTAGGGCCAGATCATTTGCCTCAGACCTAGATGTCAAAACATAATAGTCAATCCTGGGTTTGAATCGCCATGTGCCATATACTGACTTAAAAAAAGTGCTACCTAGCCAGTAAAACACAAGATATGCTACCTAGCCAGCATTAAGCTGTCTAGCTAACAATCAATAATTACATCTAGGGTAGTCTACTTGACCAGAGAAAGATATATGGTTCTTCTGTTTACAAAAAAGCAGTAACTGTCTATCTGCATTCCTTTAGCGCAAACAGGTTGTGTATGTTCTGAATGGACTGACTGAGAATGAGCTCACAGGCCTACCCTGAGTTAACAAAGTAGCACACAGAGAGCTTTTCAGGAAGAGTGGCTTGGAGGCGTTGAGCATAAAGGACCAGATTGTCATTTAGGAAGCGAGAGTTGGTGTTAAGAAGCTCCATTTGTTTTGCTCCTGCTTCAACCACATCTGGATGGCAGTGACCCACTGGAGAACATCACATAAGTAGTAAAAAAAGAGGAAAAAAACACTTCATAATTGCATTCACTTGCAATTATTGTATTAAACCAGATCATTTTAAATGATGGGTAATTAGTTTTACATGTAATATGAGAAAAATGAATCAGATTTTATAAATGAAATTAATAATTAAGAGAAATATTTTTAAAAATCTTCTTTATTCAGAAGGAATGGGAATATTTAATCCCATACATAATCAAAGCAGCAATGGCAGCAAATAATATACTTAATCTACTACGTATGTCAAAATACTTAATTTTAGCACTGTATTTTATTGGGAAACCTTGCTTAAGTTACTGTAACAGAATACTTTATCTTTAACTCATTCAAAATGCACTCTTTACCTACAATTTCATTCAGGCATTAAAATACATAAATAATATTTTGCAGGTCATCATGAATATATATATATATATATATATATATATATATATACATACTGTATGTATATATATATTGTTTTAACACTAACCTTGTTGATAACCAAAGGATAGAAGTTCTGATATTATCTGTAAAGATTGCTGAACATGCAATGAAATGTGTAAAATTATTATTATTATTATTTTATTTTTGAGGTAGGGCTAGGAATTCTAGTGGGACATGTTTATCGACAGTGTTTCATTTTTGTTATTCAGTAAATAGGTGCATATGGTGCAATATGTTTTGTGGTGGTTCTGTTTCAGATTTAATAATAACACACAGCCTTAAGTCGATTGCTTAAAAAATATTTCAAATGCTATTTAAAAGGTCTATGACGTCAATAGACATCAACCGTTTATTGAGATATAGGCCATATATCCCAAAACTGGTGTTTTACGTGAGTATCTTTTTTTATTAATTGCAATCTACCTTTAAAATAACATACCATGTGCAACGTTATTTATGCAATCCAGGTATTTCTCATCTTTTTCGTTGTACATGTACTGTCCTCTTGCTCTCACAATCTTGATAGGGTCATGACTGAAGAACACTTTGCAGGACGGACTACATATGGAGGGAAATGAAAAGAGAATGAAAATATAATTTAAATTGCAATAAATCTAAATAAAATACAAAGAATAATAAAAAAAGAAAAAAAATCTGATAATTTTTTTTATCATGACAGGCAACGTAAACTTTCTATAGTCAACATTTAATAAAGTAAAAAAGTTCCGTTATCTGCAGACTACTCATCCCAAATACCCTGTTATTATTTTAGTGAATATGGTGTTCTGATGTTTTTAACATCAAAATCGCCACTTTACAGTAGATATTAATTCTTAACTGCAATAATGTCTCCTTACCCAACATGTTTCTTTCGGAGGTCGATAGTTTTCTGCTTATCTAAATTTTCCGTTGCCATTTCTTTGCCTGTGGGGGCTCACAAACGCGTGTTGACTGTTACTAGATATAGAAAGAAGAGAAGATGTGTGCGCGCGCGAGAGAGAGAGCTTTCCACTTCATCAATGTATATGTACACGTGTGTGTGTGTGTGTGTGTGTGAGAGAGAGAGAGAGAGAGAGAGAGAGAGAGAGAGAGAGACAAGGGGAGGAGGTGGCTGTTGTGGGTGGGACAGACCAGAAGATAGCGTCAATGTCATTTCAGTTACTATTTCAAAAGTGGACCGTTGGCCGCACCGTGAATTGAGATTAACAAAGACACATGGAGAAACTTAATTTATTTGGCTCCAACAGAACATCACACAGCATGGGTTTAAAATGAAGTATCAAGAGCCATTAAAACAACAAACAAATTTAAATTCCTAGTCGTTAACAAGGCAAAACAACAACAATAATAAAAAAAGAAAAAGAAAAGAAAGAAAGAAAGAAAGTGAAAAATTGAGCAACAAAACATTTAAGATCAAATGACATTAGCTAATTTGCTAATCATGGGCTAAAAAATAATTGCCAAGGTAAATCAAATAAAGTTGAAACACTCTATAAACAAATTTATAGCCACCAAAATTATAGATTGACACAAATCACAAACATTAAGAAAATAAAGCGATGTAATTTTTGATAACACTTTAGAATAGGGGACACTTATTTACTATCAACTACAAACTTTTCTCTCAATATAACACTATGCTGCTTATAGTTAGTAGGTAGTTATTAATTTTAGATATTGGGTAGGAATAGGGATGTAGAATAAGGTTTTAATATGTGCTTATATATACTAATAAATGGATAATATTCAGTAATGCTTATATGCTTATAAGCAACTATAAAGAGAACCTATAAGAAAAAGGTTACTGTTGTTTTTTGCAATAAACAATCATATTGCAATAAAAACATTTTGGCAAAAAAAAAACAAAAACAAAACAAGAACACTTTCATTTAAAACGGCACTAAAGATAAACAAATTAACAAAAGCTGAAAGACAAATTCATCTCCCATGCCTTATATACAAACAAGCCAAACTTCTTGTAAAGAAATTATTTGTGACGTTGAAGTAACAATACTGTAAATGGACACACATTAAAGCCTACAAATGGCTTAAAAAGGAAAGTAAATTATGTTACTAGAATGCATGAACATTGACATTTATCAGTTTCTGTACAGTTAAAACAACTGTATCCCCAGTGCCAACATACAAGCTATAATTACATATTACAAAATGGCTATGGAGTTACAGATATCAAGAATTATTTGTGTACTATGTGCACATTGAATCAATACATAAAAATAAATAAAAATTGCACTTTAAACAAATGAAAAAGAAAAACATAATAACTGGACACCCATATTCCTCTATACACATATTAACCTACATTTAATTAAAAAAAAATGAGATGACAGAAAGATCTCAAATTTCCAGTCGATATTTCACTAAATTCATGTAATCTGAATTGGTTTTTAGTGATATATTTTATGAACCGTTGGTGCAAAAAACCATACCAATAAAAAAAAAAAACAAATAAAAACAACAACAAAGAAACACAATATACAGTTAAGATACAGCTAAAATACAGTTAGGAAACTTCTGTTAAAAAAAACAACTATAATCATCACATAATCATACGCCTGAGCATGAAGTACAACAAAAGGTCTTTTCACTTTCGTAAGATGAGGAATGCCTGTTAATAAACCAGTTTCCTATTTTAAGAATGAAACTAAGCTATACATAAAGAATAACTATATATATATATATATATATATATATATATAGAGAGAGAG
>JAUCMT010000134.1:25607302-25617747 GCA_032357475.1 Enteromius thamalakanensis | reverse complement strand
GTACACCTGCCCTCACTTTAGCTTTTGATTTCTCTGTGTTTAAATGCCCATGTCTTTCCTTTGTAATTCAAGTCCTGTTGACGTACGTGATGTTCGCTGGTGTTATTCCCTGTGTGTGTTTGCTGCCCCGTCAGCATAATGGATTCCAATACTCCAAGATTAATCAGGAATAACATTTAATTTATTTCTCAGGTACAGTTAACTCAGCCAATTACATAATTTAAACAATGTGAAGCTCAATTTCAGTTCTAATTAAAAGGAATGCATAGCGTTTATAAAGTAAGAAAAAATATTAGTCCAATTTACAGAATCAAACAATATGAAATTCCAACTCAATTTTAATTTAGAGAATGCATATACAAGTCAAATACATAATTTGAGAAATGAGAGTTTCATTCCAGTTCCAATTAAAATATGCATACATGGCTGGACACTGTCTCACATGGAAGATGTGGGACAGAGGAGGCATCCTGTTTAAGCAGAAAATTCCTACTCCATTGATTTCTCTTTCACCTTATATACACAGACCAGGGCCAGCACATCTCTTGTTCAGACGTAAAACCCCCAGCTGAAGCTGGCCGGAAATTTCCATGTGCCCCCTTTGGAGGAAAACTCCCTTTTTGGTTTTTAAGCCTAATTCTTTAAACAGTTTTAATTTCTTCAAAAAATAAATGATTGCTGTGAAATTTAGACCATTGCACGAGCCAGGTTGATACCTTTAAATTAACACTATTCATGCCATTGAAAGAACAATATCTTCATAAAACATGACTCTTAGGGGTTTTGGTGAGTTCTCCTAGTAACACTCCGCTGAGCGTAACTGAAGGGGGTAGTGACTCTGTGAAGGGAGGGGTAGATCGTAAAATGTGAGGTGGCTGTTTACAGTCTTGGGGGCACTTTTCCAGATGACCTTTATTGTCTGTTCTGGGCCTGAGAGGCCTTCTGCTTTGCATTTCTCGCGCCGGACAGGGCAAGTCTTGCCTTTTCTACAGAACTGCAAGTTCAGTTTTCCTAAAAAAAGATTAAATTCAATTTCTTCAAACTTTACAATATAATAAGTAATAAAAAATGTATACTTCTGTTCTTGCTTCCTGTAAATCAATTGCTATTTCGTGGTCTGCTACCTGAAAGAATAATTCTGCTAAATGAATGAATGTAAATGTTAATAAAAGAATCCATAATAATAGGTACATGACAAATTTACAAACGCTGAACATAACCATGTGGCACCATTGTGCAGCAGCAAATAACAGTAAATGTGTACAAATATAGGGCCCAATTTCTATATTTTCCTGAGGCCCCAAATTAACTAAATCCGCCCCTGGGAAGGCCCTGGCGATTGGATGCTGAGGTTGTTTAGGTTCTTCCTATTCATGTAAGCGTATCATAAATAGAATGTGGCAGCATTTTTCTGTCGGAGATTTGTCTCGCTGCTCGCGTCCCATGTTAGCATTACTGATTTAGTGACTTCTATCGTATTTTGTTGCGTCACTTGCATCCAGCATAGACAGTGTAACATTGGTACTGCTTTGTTTTACAGAACTCTTTGACTGGGTTGCTTAAGCTACGTATGTGTGGGGCACAGACCCTTTTGGGACAGGGGCCTGATTGTTTTGGTGATTTCAAACATTGGTGATCAACATTGGCTTCTAGAAATTGTATACCCTGCCTTTAATAGTGCCATTTGAACAGAAATTAATCAATCTGCCACAAAATATCTGTGATATGTCAAGACTTTTTGTGTGAGCATCTACAATTACTTGCAGCTTATGAACTGCAGTTCACAAAAGCACTGTGTTTCTCCAGGTGGACAGGCAGCTGCAGTGGATGGAATGTCAGTCCAGGAGCTGAACATACAGAAGAAACTGTCTAGTGGTGCTCTTGTCGCAAATCAGTCTTTACTGGTTCTACCCAGCCGTGTACCATGTGAGGTGAGACACAACAAAAGTTTATTTTTTTTTTAGAACGTGCCAATTCCATATAAACTATAATATTTTTTTCTGTAATTTAAAAGGAAATTTGTCATCACATACTCACATGTACATCACATTCCAATCTCATTAGATTTTCATTCATCTATAAAACACACATTAAGATTTTTTTTATGAAACCTGAAATATTTCTATTACCCCGCCTAAAGCAGATGCAGCTGAAACATCTTTGTAAACAAAACCTAAATTAAAAAAACCTAAAACTTAACAGACAATAATTACTCTTTTGATTTTTTTTAACACCATTACAGCAGCATCAGAATGCTGCAAGATACCCATCTCAGAGTGCCACTCAAAAGGCTTTGCAGAAAAACACATTATATTTGTCACAAATGATTGTAAATGTACATAATGACTTCAACCTAGGCTTAAATATTGTGTGCTGTGCATCTTTCAGCACAATGTTTGTCTTTCTGTCAATATATATTATATAAAGAGCTAGTAAAAGCAATAGATTGCGCTTTTCCATTTTGTCAAACACTGTACTTCAAACCTCAAACTGTTTTGAACTGCTGTCAACTGCGTGCAATATGTGTGAGCTGTAGACTTCTACAGTGTGCGACAGGTTCTTACTCTGCCCATCATGTTTTAAAGGTGCATCCTTGAAAAGTGTACTATTTTCTTACATATTTACTTACATTTTATCAGTGGTATGACATATTTCAAATGTGTCTGAAATTACAAAAACATAGTCTATACAATATATACAATATTTAACTGTTTAATTAAAATTATTGCTAGGAACAATCTGGTAGTTGTTGGATATTGGTAGGGACTATAGAATGTAAAAAATAAAAAAAATAAAAAAGTGTGGCGCACCTTCACTCACTTCCATGTTAAGCCACCATTGTCCCAATAGGGCACAAACATATTGCGCTGAATTGGGACTAGGGTCTGTGCTGTTGTGAGTGAATTATCCCTTTAACCAGTCATCAGGCAACCACAATTAAATGGCAGATTTCACATTTATATATTGTATTTACACATTTTATAACACTTTTTTAAGACTTTTTTTCTATGTGCACAAATAAATTCTCATTTGCAGAGTTAATCCATCCAGGTGTGGGTGATAAGATAGCATGATGATTGCACAGGTGTGCCTTAAGCTGGGCACAGTAAAAGGCCACTGGCCACTCTAAATGTGCAGTTTTATCACACGGCACAATGCCACAGATGTTGCAAGTTAAGAGTGTGCAATTGGCATGAACTGAATGTTTATTTCTCTACCATAAGCCGTCTCCAAAGGTGTTTCAGAGAATTTGGCAGTACATCCAACCGGCCTCACAACTGCAGACCATGTGTAACCACACCACACCACACCAGCCCAGCCCACATTCAGCATCTTCACCTCCAAGCAGGTCTTAGACCAGCCACCTGGACAGCTGCTGCAACAATCGATTTGAATAACCAAATAATTTCTGCACTAACTGTCAGAAAGTGGGCATATGCTTACATTCCATGGTGTCTGGCAATTCGGAGAGGTGTTCTCTTCACGTATGAATCCCAGTTTTCACTTTTTTCGGGCAGATGGCAGAGTATGGCATTGTGTGGATGATGGGTTTGCTGGCCAGCCTAAGGCAATAATCATGCTGTCTAATCAGCATCGTGATATGCCACACCTGTGAGTTGGTTGGATTATCTCTGCAAAAAAATTGTCCAAAATATTTAAGAGAAAGAGGCCTATTGTGTACATAGAAAAAGTCTTAGATCTTTGAGTTCAGATAATGAAAAATGAGGGCAAAACCAAAAGTTTTGCACTTATAATATTTTATAATTATAATTTACAGTCCATCAGGAGCATATAAAGAGCAGGTGCTATTCAAGCATCAGATACGGTTCATGCAGCTGGGCCTGAATTCAATTATTTTGCTTGCTATTATTTTATAATAATAATCCAAGTCTCACGTTAGAATTCCGGTCTTGCATACGTGACCTTGCGTTGTTACAATGTCCCTTCTCGCAGGGGTTTGGCAGTTTGGCGATTCTTCCTGTTGTAAAGTCATACATTGTGAAACCCCCGATCCATCATCCAGTGTGAACACAGCAGCGACTAAATGCTACCCCGAATAATCATGCAGTGTGAAAAGATCTGTGACGCGATTACTTTTAAAATCGTGCAGGTTGAACTCGGCATAAGATGGAGCTCTTAACAGTTTATAAGTTAAACTAAATATTGCCATGCTGTGTCTTCACAGAATCAAAAGGAGATATTCATTCTTCTGCAGGAGGCTATGGCCAGCAAAGAAGCCGAGGTGGAGTTTAGAGGGAATAAGCAGCGAGTGAGAGTGACGCCTGTAAATTGGAACGAGAGCACTCTGAAAGTGACTGCACCTGGTAAATATAGACTTAATAGATGTTAATGGAACAAGTCACAAAATTATCTGTAATTATTTACACTAAAAAAGGAGAGAAAAAAATGGTTAATGCCGACTCAAAACTGAAGTCAGTGTCTGTTCTATTTTCCTTTAAGAAACTCACATAATTATTCATAAAACTATTGTTTAGTGGCACTATCTGTGTTTGCAGATTTTACTGCTGGAGATGTGATTGTAACACTTTATAATAAAGGCCTTGTGAAAGGCAATGCCTGCATACAATACTGCACCATTATGGAAGATGTTGTCCACTTCCTTCAGCAGGCTGCAGATCCTGTGAAGTTTATGTGCCAGGTAAGCACATCTCTACTTGACTTGCAACCGGCATACTCAAACAAATTGTCTTCAAATAAACATTTCAGCTTGTGCCCTAAAATGTGCAGACATTTGATGTGATCTTTAAACAAATAAAAAACTACATTGTAAAATATATTTAACAAACTATTTTAAGTCCATTTATGAGTTCACTTTACAATTACAAAAAAATTCAGCTTTGCATGCAGGGACGGCCCAAGCATTTATGAGGCCCTAACCAGAATTTTATCTGGGGGCCCCCTCAGTCAGGGCCGGCCCTGTACATCTGGTGGAGTATTCCCATTGCAAACCACCAACCATATTCAATCAAATACATTAATTTTACAGACATGTGCCAGTAAAAGATGCATTTTAGCCTGCGACTATAGTAAACCTCATCAGTAAATCCGGGCAATTTAAAAATATACAATATTTTATATTAATAGACTATAACCTATTCATCTTTAATTACCTACAGGTATTTTCAATAAAGACCAGATTAGATCTTTAATGTCAAGTAACGGCTACCACTTATAAATTAATTTGTGCTTGACTTTTTTCTTTTCCCTTTTTTCTGAGCCTGAAGGATAGATTTGTTTAATTTTTGCGGTACACTTTCCAGGGGGCATTTTGGCAGGAGTGAGCAGGTATGCAATGAGCCAAAGGCTATTTACTTTTTTGAAGGGAAAAAGGGCTTTAATACAAATAAACATGCTGTCACATGACAGAGTTAGCCTATAGGCAGCATCCGTATTTGTGTTGCTCTTGTTAAAGCACTCAGGTCAAAAGCGCATTAGTAATTAAATTGATAAGTTACCTCTCAAACATACATATCTTAATTTAATGTCCCTTTAGTAGGCTACGTTGCTTTTATTTTTTATTTTTTAAATTTATTTTATTTTACATGGATATTGAAATTATTAACAATTCAAATTCATTCGTTTTGCCTTCTTATTAGCTTCTTATAGATTTATTCTTGTTTTGGTATCTGTTTTACCATTAAATTTAAAGGATTTGTTTTCAAATTAAGTAAAATAAAATGGCACGATTTATTTATTCATTTATTTATTAATTTTTCTTCATTTTCTATTTTATTATGACAATGAAAAGGCTTGCCAAACTTTGCTCAGGAGCCGCCTGCATTGATCACTTGATTAAAAAAAACAACTTTTTTTCGTACCACCTCCGGCGAGGTTCTAAGTGAGCTGAGACGAGCTGAGGCGATAGCAACAGGTCCGTAAGCTTAAACCTCCTCTGGCGCCAAATGCGGGGATAAAATGAATCAAATTTTGTTATTTTTAATGGGTCATAGCCATGTATCAATTTTAAATGTAATGTAATTGTAATTTAACATTGTAATTTAACGATTGTAAGTCGTCGGAACGTTCATGAACATTTCTATTTCTTAATAAAATATAATCAGAAAATACAATACAATACATCTGTTTATGATTTATAGCTTGATGGTCAAGTAAAAAGTCTACTATCACAAAAAAAACAAAAAACATAATAATAAAAATAATTTTATAGACTTATGCAATTTATAATAGGCTTATTAAGTTTATTTCAAATGGACAAAGAACAGGCTACTAGCTGACAGCTAATTTAAGTTTTTTACAAGTTGTTTTTTCATAAATAATTTTTCATATTTATATGAATAATGTTTTAATGCACAATGAAACTAATTATACAAAAATAATTAGTTTATCAATAACAAAACAACTATTGATAATGTTAACTTGGCAGCACCCTTTGAATACCTGGCTCCCAGTGACTTGGTGTTGGAATAATCATGACAATATTTGCTTGATGGCCTGAGTTTGCTTCTGGACTTCAGAGAATTGCTGGGAAAAATCCTTGACAGTAGGCAGGTTTCCATCATAGGAGAGTATTGATGAGCGAAGACCTCAAACCTTATCATGTGGTGTATGGAACTTTCCATATTTTGGTAAGCTCTTCATGAACCTCTTTGAAAAAAGACACTGGGGTGAAGCTTGGCTGAGAGTCACATTCGGACCCCAAATTCCAATCATTGAGTCTTGAGTGCTCGGGAGAAGGTGGAGAGTTTACCTCCAGCCCATTGCCATTAACTCAGCCATAGACTCTGACTAAGTAGCCACAGGGCTGCTCAGCCAGCCTGTCCTCCAACAAAAAATGACTATATAGGTTGTTTGTGCAAGTACTGTATTATAACCAATATTTACATTTTAAAGGTAAGTGCCCTCTAGTGGGCGTAAAAATAATAACAGTGTCATATTGTGTCTGTCATCATGAAATGCATATTACTGTCATTATCGATCAAAATGCGTGCTTTGTTTAAATATGTATGTGGACTGTCCACACTGATCTCACTGTGATTAAAAAGTATTTTAGTAGGTGTAATTCATATGAATGACCACACCTAACCTAACCCTATCTGTTACAAAAAGGCTGCAAAATCATTCAAAAAAATTCACAAGCACATGTGTCCCCTGGGTTCAAACCCATGAGCCCATGATCATGTCTTGTTTTCTAACACATTGCTCTACAAACTGAGCTACACTAAAGCTCAATGTGATAATGTCCTGCTCGCTCATCAGGGCGCAAGTGTAGTATAAGCTCTGATGGGTCGTATTTCGCTGCTATGTACAAACGATCTATACGAGCGTATTGGTTGGAGGACATGATGGCTCAGCAGAATCAGCGATAAGACATCTTATCCTCTTCCGGAATCCTAAAAGACACTGTGTGTGCTGTGGGACGAACTGGCACCGTTTTCTGGGAGTTCAATGGGGCTACATCTGAGAGGGGCTGGACATCCATGGAAGCTGGCCCAACAAGGCATTCCTGACCATGACCCTTGTCCCTAACCAACACAGTCTTTATAACCCAACAAACTGGGCTGGGTACAACCAGAGGGAAGCCTTATGAATTAGACCTGTGAATAATTATTGATTATTATGCAAAATCTGTGACGCTCTTTGCCCTATTACCATAAACACAGCTGTCAGTGTGAGAAGCTGCGGTCAGTCATTACTGTTTTGTTACTTTTACACCGGACAGCTTTGGGCATAAGGGTCAGTATAAAGCAGATTTTTTTTCCACAAAAGTTGCTTCTGAAGGATGGATTAGTGTCAGCTGTTTGTAATCTAAGAAAAAAAAGTAAGTTTCAGGAGTTACTTTTTTCTAAATTGCCTTCCTGAAAGGGCTTTTCTGCACTATGTAAGGCTAATGTTGCTAAATTTATCATTGTCTATGTTCTGTTATCATTAGGATATCATTCTCAGTTTGTTATTTATTATGTGTTTACAGCACAGCACAGTACTTGGTTGCTCCAAGTAATGCACTTTAGAAACAGCTTTTATTTTGAAGAAACTTTATTAAACAGGAAGTAGACTTAGTCAAGGAAAACGAGTGAGCAGATAGAAGGAAAACATATCAGCACGCGTTTATGATGTTCTGTTGGAGAAAATACTGTCCACATCTTCTGTTTATGGTTGTATCGTCGGTAGGTACTTAAAGTATAAGTTGTAACTTTGTTTCTGTGCAATATATGGCCCGCTAATTCAGTATTTGACTGATTTTGAGATCGTCTGGGATAGCTCTAATAATACGAGTTCATGTAATTAGACACATGACGTATGCTTGTAGTGTTATATAAATGCATATCATGCTGTACATAGGTATATCATGACTGTATTTTTTTGTTTTGTTTTTAGTTTTACCCTTTTGAATGTCAGTAAACCTGTTGACAACGTTCATCGGTCTTCAGAGTGGTGATATAAGAAAGGTGTTTACGCCCCTGCATCAGACATGCGCTCATAACGGCACAGTAAAACGACGACATCCGCACGAACAAAGATAACGCAGTCATTGCACGCTAGAGTGAAGCTGACTACTACTACGCCTCGCAGCAACACGGCATACAGTGGTGAGCCAGCAGTCGTCATCTAGTCAACTCCAACATGTCCAGCAAAGCGTCATCCTTCAAGACCCGGTCCGAATCTTCGCGTGCCTCCTCTACAGGATCTGCAGCAGCCAAAGCCAGGGCAAAAGCGGAGGCAGCCAAAGCACGTCTCAACTTCGCAGCTAAAGAAATGGATTTGAAGGTAGAAAAGGCTAAAGTTGAAGCATCGATTGAATTTTTACAGCATGAGAAAGATGTAGCTTCAGCTATCGCTGAAGCAGTGTCATTAGAAGCAGCTGCTGCCGCACAAACTGAAACACGCAGCAACATCTGTCCCTCAGTAACAGCAGAACGAACTGAACAATATGTCATTGGCCAATCTGCATTTGTGAAAAAAGAGAATGATGCTGCTCTTCAACAAGCACAAAATGAAAATGTGACACAAAGCAAACCAGAGCTCAACTGTGATCAGCCATTAAGCCCTAAAAAAGAAAGTGACACACAAAAAATTCCAATTGGACCATCATATGATTCTGACTGTTGTCAAAACCCTCCATTTATTTCCCCTTCATCTCAAGCTAAAAAAAATTACAGTACCAATTGGTCAAATCAAGTGTCAGCATCTGACTCCCATGATGCTAGGCCCTTATACAAAGACCCTAGGGAATCAAATGTGGGTGACTTTATCAGATATTTTGCTCGACGTGAAATAGTGGCAACAGGGCTGCTCCAGTTTAATGATAAGCCCCAAAACTTCAGAGCTTGGAAACGCTCATTTGAAAATGCTATAAGTGGGTTAGATCTAACGGCAAGTGAAGAAATGGACTTGATGTTGAAATGGCTTGGCAAAGAATCAGCTGAACATGCAGAACAACTCAGAGCCATACACATCAACAACCCAGTCAATGGTCTTAACATGATATGGGACAGACTTGAACAATGTTACGGCTCAGTCGAAGTGATCGAGGATGCACTGTTTAAAAGAATTGACACATTCCCAAAAATCTCATCCAAAGACTTTGCAAAACTGAGAAAATTTAGCGACCTGCTCAAGGAAGTACAGTGTGCTAAAGCTGAAGGAGACCTCCCTGGTCTTGCGTTTCTAGATACAGCAAGAGGAGTAAATCCAATCATCCAAAAACTCCCCTTCTACCTGCAAGAAAGGTGGATTACAGTAGGTGCCAACTACAAACGCACAAAATGTGTCTCTTTCCCACCATTTAGCGTTCTAGTAGACTTTGTTGCACAAGAAGCTGATGCTAGAAACGACCCCAGCTTTAACCTCACACCATCACCTGATGCACCCAGACCAGACAAACTGTCTTGGAGAGCAAACAGACAAAAAGAGATTTCCGCGTACAAAACTGATGTCATCTCTCGCTATAATTCAAGCATACAGAGATTCTCAAACAAAGTTGAAGACGATGAAAAACTTTGTCCAATCCATAAGAAAGCCCATCCTCTCTCAGTGTGCAGAGCATTTCGCATGAAAACACTGTTAGATAGGAAAACGTTCTTAAAAGAAAACAACTTCTGCTTCAAATGTTGTGTCTCATCTTCACACATAGCAAAGAACTGTAAAGCCAAGGTACGGTGTTCCGAGTGCAACGATGAAAAGCACTGTACAGCTCTCCACCCAGGACCAGCCCCCTGGCTAAGAGAAATTGAACCTGCAGCAGAGCATGGCGGGGAGCCTGACCCTATTGAATCAGAGGAGATTACTTCTAAATGCACTCAGGTTTGTGGTGTGAATGAAGCAGGCAAATCATGTTCTAAAATTTGTCTTGTTAATGTCTACCCAACAGGCCATCCACATCAAGCTGTAAGGCTTTATGCCATCCACGATGAACAAAGTAATAGATCATTAGTACGGCCTGAGTTCTTCGAACTGTTTAATGA
>JAUCMT010000134.1:25526160-25549487 GCA_032357475.1 Enteromius thamalakanensis | reverse complement strand
GATAACCCAGGATTCCGTTTATCCGGGGTTTACGATAACCCTGGGTTAACAATTTCAAGTGTGAAAAGCCCTATAGTCATCAAAAGTGATCAACTCTAACACCAAATTGGAACTTCAATTGCAGATTCTCTTATTGTAAGAATTTGATTCTCTAAACTTTATGTTTGAAAAAAGTAAAGTGCCATTAAAGCTTTATATGTGAAGTATTTTCACATTGCTATTTGCATATCCACCTCTGTCAGTACTGCCAATGCTACTCTAACAAACAGTGTGTGTGCCTGACAGAGAGAGAGAGAGAGAGAGAGAGAGAAAGAGAGCATTCTCGAGTGACCTGAAGCCAGAAAACAATGGGGCACTAGGACAAAGTCTGAGGTCAGCTATCAGACTGTTTTGGTAGCGCACATTCCTTCATCCTGTTTTGGTCGACCTCACACATTGAAAAAACACTTACTCATACAATATGTGCTGAAAGCCTCCAAGATGTGTTTATTGCATGTATCGTCAGTATTCAGTTTTACTGAGGGTATTAAGAGTGTAAATTAAAAGGGGTAATTTCAGGTTTTCAGATTTGTTTGAACAGGTCGAAAACACAACCACATACAGTGTAAGAAAAACTAGAAAAAAAATGTTACTTGATAAAAAGAAATTATCATCCACAAAAGTACCTTAAATTTTAAATTAAGCACAAGTGTAATATTTCCTATTTCTCTTCTATTTTAGTACAGTACATCTATTAGCTGAACTTGATGGTCTGATGTAAAATAGAACATCTAAAGTGCCACAGTGACACATAAAATGCCATAGACTGTTGGCATTAAATGCATAATAGGCTCTAGACTCGAGGTACACCACACCACACCACAGCACAGCACAGCTAGCACCTTCACAGTTGTTAGTGGTGGCTGCTTTAGCATGTTTGCATTGGATAAACCAAATAAGATTGCGATTAGTGGTCGGGGGTGAGAAGGAAGGGAAACGCTGAAAGAGAAAGGACCCCTAGGGAAAGCGGCTAATGAAATCTTCTCCTCATTGGTGTTTTCACAAACACAATACACAGGGGTATCAGTATAGAGCAGGTGCTGCTGGGTTATGTGCATGAATGCTCATCTGTTATTCTCCCCTGTGTGTTTGGGTTTTGAGTAGGTTGTGAATGAACTTGATTTAACAACAGTGCTATCATGATGTTCACACTATAACGACATCTGTCAATAAATTATCTGCTATCTGTCTAATGCAATATAGATACAAATATCTATCTCTATGAACATCATACCACCCAATCTTTATACAAAACCCATGCTACCTATTTACCTTTAAACGGTTACATGTATATGTTGTATATTAATTTCTTTCAGAATACAGAATTTTCCGAATTGTTTTGAAGATTATATTTCTGCATGCAACTTTCTTGGTATCAGTGTCAGTCTTTGAAAAGCCAATGTCGGTTGACCACTAAAGTGTTCTTTTTTTGGTCCCACAAGCACAAGACCACAGCTCTCTGAAACACTGTCGCTACTTTGGATGAATTTTCTTTATAGTTTTTCAAAGGAAACTGTCTATTACTCTAATGGCAACCATCCAAAAGCTACTTCACAGTCTGAGTACCATACCATACAGCGCCATACATCATGTGTGCTGTGACAACAGACAATAAGCATATTATGAAGGAGAAACATCTCAACATCTCACATAGTGGCTATAAGCATACAGATGGTTCTTGTAAATGAAATAAGCTCAAATAGTTGCTATGGGACCAATATGAGGAGTGATTATTCATGAATGGACACACCCGATTGATTTACTGACTCCAGTACATGGAGGCTAGAGACAAGGCATGAATGTTTATGTAATGGAGTCATTACAGTGATGGTGTGTTTGAATATAAACCGAGACCCTCTCTATGCTAGAAGAGATATACAGGGATAGAGAAAGAGAGAAAAAAAGAAAAAAGGACAGAAAGGAAAGTAAGAACAAAATATGAGGCAAAAAGAGAGAAAAAAATCTTGGATTTGAATGAACAGTCAGAGAATGAGAGGAGGCATTAAGCAACAGAGAGAAAGAAAGAAAATGTCCCGCTGAGCGTCTGGAGCTTTCTCAGTTTCCAGACGGCCTAGCTGAGCTGTAGGCAGCACCCTGCCTCACAGCATGCTGGGAAAGGAGCGCTACGGGTCTGTAAGGTGACGCCACGGTGACGGCTGTAATCCATACGCCCCACGTGTCACACCACACGCTCTGACAAAAGCCCAGCAGGGGAACACAGGTGTCAATACATCTCATAATATCCTATGATAAATCACCCAGAATAAAAGCTGTGTACGAGAGACATTATTTACCCAACGAAAGCGCCTGCTCAATGGCCGCAGGTTAACTCGGGTCGGGACTGGCTATACAATTCTGACTTTCAAGGACAAACAAAAGCTCCGGCTCATATAAACATGATGGATGGTTGATATATCATCCTGTCTACATCTGATCCCTCTCCCAGTTAAGTGAAGTAGAGCTAAAACAAAAGGCATTAAGCAAGCCGTATGAGACACTACAGCAGCTGTGGTGCCTGTATGCGATACCTGCTAGAAGATATTCTAATCGCTTATTCATCCAGCTCATTCACTGAATCGCTTTTATCAATATCAATTCCTCCTCCTGTTCATCGCTATGCAATGCACTTCTTCATGTTTAGAAAGTAGTGTCTTCTCAATGAAGACAATAGCCCAATATATTAATATATATATATATTTTTTTTAAATAAGGCCAGCAGCATTGTCACTGTTGGTGAGCTGTGCATTTCTTGGCCCTGTCCAAGGATCCCAAACCAAAGAGCAATTAAAGCGAGGCTTGCCATTACTGTAACTTAGGAGCAGGGCAAGAGAAAACCACTAATTATGATGTCACCATGTGCAGATGAATTCAATTAGAGAAGGGTGAAAAATACTGGCCTCAGACCAGCCCTTTCATGCTGCAGATGTCTTTTACACACACACATACACTATACTATTACTCTTTTTACAATACCAAGTGTTTTGCCAAAAAAGATAATTTCACTAAATGCCGTATAAGCCAAGCCTGACATAAACCGAATCACTCAAGTTAAGTACTGCATTTAGCCATATATCATTATGCCCATTTGAAGACAATGCTAGCTATTGTTCCACAGTAGTTTTAACACTGCAAGACAAGATTAATTTTATATCGGAATGGGTCTCAAGGGAGGTGATCGCAATAAAAATTCAAGTTCAACAAACCCCCCTGCTGTGTATAATCAACCAATTACTTTTTAACATAAACTAAACGGTTGCAAATAGAAATTAAACTGGACTGCCTTAAACTACTTTATACTGAGTTTAAGAATTATGTACTGATATAATATATGTCATTTCTACATTTGACATCAGCCCCCAAAAGTTTTTTGACACTTTGAACACATTCTGGTGATGATGGAGCATGTCCATAGTTAACGTGAGGCACCTGTGGTTAGTCTGCTAGGACACCTACAGTATGTGTACTTGAGGGCAAGTGACCTCTTACATCCAGTAAAATCAGACCAGTTGGTTAATCACAAAAAGAAAGTTCTGAGAAAACGTCTAGCATAATTTGATATTTTGTATTATTGAGAATTTTTATATGGAAATATATTATAAAAGGTTTAGTCTTAGCTTATTTCTAAGAATTTGGACTCAGTATCTATGAATTTATGGAAACCAATAGATTCCTCCTAAAAGTAACATTAACTCACACTTGCAAAAACCATAAACCTCTAAATGTGACTGTGGTTACAGAGCAAGTGGAAAGACATGCTCAATAACAGTGACTAAGAGAGAAAATCTTGCCAGGAATGTCTATGGCATTGAACAGTTTCTATGCAGCATCTCAGAATATGCTATATGTGCCCAGCAGTCACAATTGATTGACAAGTGCTGACACAAAACAAACTTTAGGATAGCAGGAGTTTTTTTCCTCAGCCCCTATATCTTTATAGGACCATGACAGTGCTTAAACTTCATGACCAGATTATTTGATGGGCTACTTGTCTGACAGTTCTGGCCCCGTATTGGGAATACAGATCAGTTGGATGGGGCTTTCAGAGAGAAAAGGGCAGGGAGGAAAAAAAGAGGAAGTAAAGGGGATGTGTCATGTCTCACCTGTTGCTGGTGAAGAAAGGCTGGGTCTCTGGAGCTCAGTCCCACAAAACGGTTGGCAGTGGGAGTGCCTGGAGCTGAATAACCTAAATATATATATATATATATATATATATGTTTAATCAGCATTAGATATATTGATACAGCTTTTGTTGAAGCGTAATGATGAAAATCTAATGTGAAAAGAATTGTGTCTCATTTTATTGGATTAAAATGATTAACTTACCTTCTGAGGATGTGGTGATTGGCTTGGTGTCAGCCATTGAGAGAGAAACCGGTCTGACAGTGCCGTGGTGGGGCGAGGGCGTCAGCACCGGCGTGAAGTGACTGGGCACTTTCCCCAGTACCTGGCCACTGCTGTTCGGCTGAGGCATTAAAAAAAAAAAAGCAGAAAAAGCAGTCCGTTATCACAGCAGGCCAAACAGTGACATGTTTTTAAATTAAGCTAATGATCATCTTAAAGCATTAATGCAATCTTTTGATGTTCTCCCGTCTTTTGGCAAAGGCACTAGACAGCTGAGTATGCATTTTTCATGACTCACTCCAAGTTTATACAAAAACCAGAAATAGTGGGTGTAAAGGGAACACAGGATGGAGAGGCAGACACAGAGTAAGCGACTACCTCCTTCCACTCCTGACTGCAGGAGACAGACTTGACTGAATTCACATAGCGGGGCCCTAAGTTCAAAACTCAAACAGGCCTTTATGAAAGAGAATGGTGTCCATGGGGTTCCCCAATGTGAATAGAATGTTTAATTAGGGTGTAATATAATCTGCGTTAAAGCAAGCATAAAAACATCCTGGCTACCATCCACCCGATTATAGGCCTTGTGTTATTTGCAGAGCGATCTCCCCCCACCAAGCTCTGGACCCCGGCAACGGCAAATATTTACGACCTTTATCGTTCCCTGTGGTTTCTCCCGAGTAACAGTTCCAGCGCTCTATGACTCGTCCACTCTATGAGCCCTTTGTTTACGGTTCGAGCAGCAGGAATATAAAACTCAGTAGAATCATGACCTTGCTTCAGTCACAAAGTGAAAGAAGAAATCCCTCAGACAATCAGTGCCGTGTTTCCCAACATGTCAAATGACAGCAGATATTTTTTTACACTACTTTGATTAGAATTCCTAATAAATACATTTGTTTAAAACTGACTAACTAGAGTTAGGCTGCGATGTGCTGATAGTGATACCACAAGTAAATAAGATCATTTTACTGAATAAACGATACTAACAGTAACCAAGTTTTTGCTGATGTTACACACTTTTTTATAGTTTAACACAAAATAGGTGTTGTACACAACACAAAATGTGTATCAAATATTTTCAGGCAAAAGGGAGTTGCGAATGCGAGTTTGTCACATTCGCGACAAAATTTTTCCCTTAACAAAATGTTTAGAGAGGCTTGACCTTTTTAAGATTTTGTGGTACTATGAGTGGGACATTCTCAGTTGTTTGGCAGAGATGCAGAAATTTTAAAATGTGGCCTCACCATAAGCCCCATCAATCACCTGTTAAAGAGGAGTAGTTAGCGACCATGACCACAGCAGAGTAGAAAAAATTCCTTCAATTAACTGGAATGAGGTAAAAGCTTGTTTGTTTGTTTTTTTTTTGCTTCATACCGACATAATGGCCTGTACAGTGGTCTAACAGTTTATTCTAGTTTTTTTTGTAACTATTAGCTATTTTTGCTAAACTCTGCACACAAATAATAAAACCCTTCACCAAATCAGCAAAACATTGTAGTTTTCTTGCAAAAGTGAATAAACCTTGCTTAACTCTTCACACCTTCGTAAACATTTTATTTTCTTATCAAACAGTTAACACAAGCCATCACATTGATAAGCACACAATGCACCAACTACACACTGATGGTATGAATAAAAAACACGTCCGGCTTTTGCTTTCTCTGTGCACAAAGTAAGCTATCTTAGTCTGAACTCACACTTTTGTCATAGTTCTGTAAACATCCAAACTTCAAGTACTGGTGTTTATTTACACGCATCAAAACAAAAACAAGTGTTTTTTTCCAAGTCCACAAAATTTTGTCTACATCACATGCAATGTCCTCTAGTCCAAGGCACCGGAAAAAATATCTGCTGGAATGGCGTATCCAGGCCTGACATGATGCCAATATATATTGATATATTGACCATGGGGGTCAATATCCCCACATGCCTCCTCCATTGCCTGTAAAAGGGCTATGCGTTGATCGGGGATGATGGTCATAGACCTTCCAGCACCAGGCAAAGAAGAACTCTTCAATTTGTTACAAGAATGGAGATTATAGGGGGAGGTTGAGTACAGTGAAGAGTGGTTGATCTGTAAACCAGTTGCGGACCAAAGCAGCCCTATGGAAACTAACATTGTCCCATATGATGAAGTATCTGGTCTGCTCTGGTCTAGTAATTCTATTTCTTACTCTTGTTACCCTTCCTCTTCTCGCTCCTTGTCTTCCTCTCTTCCTCTAACTTCACCTTCTTGTCCTTGCCGTCCTCTTCTTCCTACTTCTTCACCTCCACGTCCTCGTCCTCGGCCTCCTCTAATTCCAACTCTTGCTGCTCCCTCCATTGTACTCTACACGGACAGCTTGCATGTAGCTTAGTTATAGTGCTTAGGCTGATTGCAAAGTGAACTATTTATCTAAAAGTTTTCACATGTGACAGTGTGCCAGACAGTTGGCAAAATAGTGTAAATAATAGACATAAATGTGTATAGTTTTGCTAGGAGTGTGTAGATCATTTGGAAATTGAGAGTAAAGCAGCGAGTTATGTTACAGTTCCACAAAAAGAGTGCTGTGCAGTGGATTGTACCTACAGTTTTGCAAAGTGTGTGTTACAAAATTGCAAACTGAGTGCAAAGCAGTCTTTGTGCTTTAATTTTGCGAATTCGGTGAGTGGTTTTGCTATAAGTATTAATACTTTTAGAAATTGTGCTATAAGAATCACAGTTAGGGTTTAAGCATTCAGGAAAAAAATGTAAATGATTCAATAGTACAATAAATATAATTACTATTCCAACTCTTTTTTATTATTATTATTTCATATTATAGGTAATCTCAACTCCAGTAAAACATTCGTAGTTTTCATAGAGTTGGAGACACATTGAACGCATATGTGTGTGCTAATGTGCAGTGGCTGCCCTGGTTGGAGTGTTTATTGACTTGCTTTTGTTGTTGCATTTTTTTCCCACTTTCTTTTAATTCCCGTTCACTTCACTTACGCCGCTGCTGGTAAACAGGGTCACCACAGTGATGGAGAGCCATCGTTTTGCTCTACACTCAGCTCAGTGCTGATTTAGACAAGGCGCCGACAGAGAAAACCACTAATGATTTTGTGTTCGTTAGCTAAACTGGGTCAATTACCGTGCTGAAACAATGTGGCATGTTAATCAAACTTGAGCTTGATGCAGTGGGAACGACCAAAGACACCAAGACAGAAAAGCAGCCAGAGGTAGAAGCAGAAAAAGAAGAAAACAGTGCTAAAGAACCTCTGTGTTTACAGCATGTGCTCTTACAATGAGGGTCTCATTAGTTTGAGGGGGTAGAGCGCCTTTAGCTTGCAGTATGGTTAACACATGTGACAACATGATGATCATGATTGGATAACGTACGGCACATGTGATCCAAGTAAGCTATACATGTGAGTATAGGGAAAAGGATCATTTCAACTGAGACGTTAAACCAAAACACTATTTTAACAGCTGGCATCTATTATGTTTTGTGGACAATGCACACACAGTCACAAGATTCAAAGGCTCCGTTCCAGTACAGATAAACTGTACTAATTATGTATGATTGCGTTAGGTTCTGGGGTCAATGCACATGTACGCAAGTCTTTGTGCCTGTACGTGAGCAATCAATATTTACCTGGCTGCTCTGTGGGCTGGACGGGTCGTAAGGCTGCATGTAGTTTTTGAGGGAGTCGGGTGGGTTTAGGTGTGGAGGGTAGCGGATGGCACCATGAGAGATGTAGGGTGAGGGGGACGGGGGAAGAATGGCAGGGGCCGAGAACTGCAGCGGAGGTGGACTCCTGGTGGAAATTACTGCACACACAGTGAGAACAACTACTTTACTAACAGCTTTTTAATTATGTTAACTCCATGAAAAACAAAACAAATCATATTGGAGGAAATCTGGCAGACAGTTATGAAAGGACAGTTGTATGTCCATTTTTTGCACTCAACAGAAATTCATACAGGTTAGGAACAACTTAAAGGTAAGTAAATTCACATTCTGAGAATTATTGTAAGGTTGTTGAGCATTTTGTTTAGAACACAGAAAGATCAAGAAGATCAAGAATACAATAAGTATTTTTAGAAAAGTCGTACCGCTATGGCCAACGGTGGTCAGTCCTGGGTGGTGGTGTTGGGGGAAGGTGCTGAGCCGAGGTGAAGAGTCTTGTGGAGATGTGGGGCTGAATAATGGCTTTTCTGGCTTCTTCATGGTGGGAGAAGACATGTCTGCTGAAAATAAGAAAGGGGAGGTCAGATCTTATCTCCTTGCACAAAGCATTAACAGTGAAGAAAATCAAATCTGCAGAATTACACATTTTTAAACTGACTTAAAAAAAAACAAAACAGCTTAATCGAAATAAAAATTCCTGAACTGAGCATCCAAATAAATAGTCAACAATATACAGACGCAATTTCTTTTGACTTTTTTTATGTCTCACTACTATGCCGTTTCTCTTTTGTGTTTCCTCTCTGTACTGCAATGAAGTGTATAAGTAGTGTATCTTCTTTGATTGTGTAAGGAAAACATTAACTTGATATCTACTTCCAACAAGAATCAAAAAAGTCTTCATCAGCAGACATGGAGGAGACACAGTGCTTGGCCTGTATGTCTCTGGCACCCCTCCCTGACAATCATAGATGAGATGAGGAAACATAAAAGAAGGGACAGTACATGCAGTCAAATCAGAATAATGAAATAACAAAAACTCAAGTAATAAGAAGAAAATAAGAACTGTAAGCTAACAACATTTCAGCGAGCACTATTCATGATGTCTTAAATTGTGTTTGGAAATGGTACAATGCTATATATTGAACTTCATAAATGCTCCATATCTTTCTCTCAGTCTCGTTGTTACAGTAGCAGGAAAGGGTAAATGGTCTCACAAAAAACATAAAGGCATTGGAATGTAGGGGGATTCCACGTTCCTGTGTGTCCTTTCATGGTCCAAAATTAACTTTTTACCACTACTGCCTGTGACAAGGCAATTTAGAAAATTCAGCTGGCAGAAATCTTCCAAACAAATAAATATAATTTTGTTTATTTATTTGTTTTGGGTTTTTTTCTTCCAATATTTAAACAATTTTATTCAAATGTATATTGTTTTATATAGAAAATGATTAAATAAAACAAAAACAATGTTGCCTAAACATTATCTAAAACTAAAATTAAGTTAGAGCATTTTAACAAAGAGCCTGGCTGTAAAAAGTTATGAAACCGTATGGATTACATGGACTTTTTTTTTACTCAGCAAAATTTTTACTGCAATTTATTGTCTCAATATATTTAAATCCCAACAAAGTTTTTGAGTAATATTTTTGTCACACTTGTAACAACAGAGCATTGAAAAATTTAAAAGGAAAAGCTGTTAGAAAGCTCTACCTCAGGAGTGTATTTATGTGCATTTGAGAAGAGAAGGAGGAAAGGAAGCTAGGTGGCATATAGAGAGAGAGAATGTGAAAAGAGGAAAATTTGCTCAAAATCCTTTACAAAAAGCTTAAACAAATGTGTGTGTGCAGAGAACAGGCAGACAACAGATGTCATGAAAAAGTCTATATCTGTTTTTTTTCAGGCCACATCATCAATTACCAGGGCTGTTCTATTCCAGAGAAAAAGAGAAGAGAGTGAAAGCCTGGCAACAGAATAAAGGAGGTGGTGCAATGGCATTTTCTTTTCAGGACATTGATTTGATATGAAATAAGAAAGGTATATTACTGTTTCAGTGTGTTTATATGTGTTTTTCTGTGCATATGAAGACTGGGTTTTTGCTGAGGCAGTTTCCTTCTGTCAAGGCCTCATATGGTTTTAATATTCATGCTTCGCTCCTTCTGATATGCATTTTACAAAACAAACCACTTTCTCATGAGCTCTACCCTATCCCCATTTTTACTCCACCCATCTCTCACAACAGCTCATCAGACAAGCAATGAGCTCAGAAAAAATCGAGAAAATAAAACAAAGATAAAAAAAATTGAAAGTACCTGAATAAATTAATAAATATTTTTTCAGAAACTACCCAAAATCAAAATCATGTTATGTCAATATTTTGGCAGTTGAGCAAATCATTATAGCAAAAAAACAACAAAAAAACATTTCCCATCTGGATCTGGTGTCTAAACTCAAAGGTCACAACCCTGCACTGACCTTTGGCACACCCATTTTAATGATCAGGTCAAGTTCAACAGTTGCCACACGCCAGACAAATCCCCCTTATGAGAGCGGAAACATGGCTAATCAATTACCAACACATGCAGACAGGAAACCAGGCTTGTCTGATCTAAGTTTAAAGGATTTGTTGTTACATATACATTAAAGTTTTTCATGATTTTTTTTCATGATTTTATTTTTCAAAAATTAAGATATGATAATGCATATCACTATATTGTTTACACTAGGCTTAAACTGATTCTAAAAAAACACTCCTCTAAATGTAGCCATTAAACTACACAAGAAATAAACCATAACCAATTATGACACACACATGCCCACACAAAACAAGATTGGACACTTCTTAAAGGTTTTCTTAAGGTTTCACTGAAAACATAGAAGAGAAAAAAGAACAGAACATAGAATAATCTATTTTATCAAGTTATACAGTATTTAGCAGAAACACACTGCAAAGTTGCAGAGAATCCCTGTCTTAAAAAATGTCTAAAAGTTTTTGGACACATTAAACTGGATTTAAAGTTAAAAATTGCAGTCACATGCATTGTAAGTGACAAATTTTCAATGGTCATAATTTAAGGATCAAGGGTTCATAATGTTTAATGGTTATTATGAATTAATGTATTAATGATTCATAATTTGATTTTGCTTAAATCTTCTAAAAGCATTCAGAAGAACAGGAGAGGTTATGAGGTTATATTCAGTTTTGAATAAAGAATTCACAAAGTATTGCAGAGGTAAAGACCACTTTATCAGCATTACACTTTTTACCGAGGTCTGAAGAGAGGGGAAAATTACACAGAAAACATCTTCACACAGAGGGGAGGGAGAAAGGGAGGGTTAAGAGAGAAACAGTGCTGAAAAGCAAGGAGATATGAAAAGGACTAACTCTTGATAAAAAATGGTCTCTCTCTCACCTTGGTCTCTCTCATGCCAGGGTCTGCTGGCCGGTGAACTAGGGGACGGGTAGAAGTCTTGCCCAGTGGGACTAGTCTCCATACTGTCCTCTTGGATCGTCTTAGGCCGCTTACTGCACAGGACAAAATAATTTTTTTTATAGTGTGTCAAATTTTCACAAATATTGTTTTTTTTAGCTTCTGTTACGTTTATTTAGCTGATCTTCACAAAGTCTGGTAGCAAAATCATTCTTTACTGAAAATGTATCAAAATGACACATGGTTTGATTATGCAGGTGCTGTAGTGTTGTTTGGACATGCATGCTAACCTGCCATGAGGGGATGAGAGGGACCGGTGTAAACTCACTCCTGAGTTCAGGTCTTGATAATATGGCTGACTTGGCATGTCAGCCATAGGGAAGTTTACTCCTGCACCCTGTGTGATAGGAGCTGGCGAGAAAAAAGAGAGAAAAAAACAGCAGTTGGGATAGGTTGAAACGTGGAGTATCTTACTTATTTTTTGTTTTTTTACATTTGGCATGAAGAGTAAATCAGTAAAAAAGTAAGTCACTTTTGAAACATTCACTCTTTGTTGCTTTCAGTTAGCAGCTGTTTTCAGGGCAGTATTTGCATGGTCAAACCCAAACATGACTGTAGCTGTAACTCAATCTAAGAGCCTGTAATAGAATGAAAGGAGCTGTAACAGTATGAAGTGTGTCATAGATATCATATCTACAGAGAAACCACAAGAGCTAGAGCACCATTCAGTGGTCTAACCACTGCCACTAGCCTCTTTGTTTACATACAAAGCATGACACAGCTCAATGACATATTATGAAAAGTACACATTTAGCAAATTGTGTACGTACCTTTCATAATATGCATAAGTGATTTATTAGATGACTAGTGTACACCGTAGAACTGACACATCTTTCATTAGCAGTATTTGTTTATTTATTACAGCTGTGGCTTTTGTTATCTAGGCAGCACACATGCTGAGCAACACCATGTTACCATATGTTTTAAATACAAATATTTGAAAACTACAAAAAAATGTATTTTAAAATGTTAATTTTAAATAAACATATATTAAATGTACTATATACAAGAAACAAATCAGGATTACTTAATTAGATATTTTTCAAGTTTTCTCCTTTATTTCTCCAGTTTATTGGGTAGGTAGCATCAAATTTTAGCAGAATGTGTGTTCTCATGTATGACATGATATGGCCTGAGGGTTTGAGGTGAAAGAAACACATGTGAAATTACTGTCAGTCACTGCTGGCAATGAGCCTAGGTTCTGCTGCTGCCACATGAATGCAGTGAGCAGGTATGGCATTTGTACTTAAAATGAGCCATCACAACAATATGCAGTGTTCCTATACTATACCCTTATCTGAACTGCATTACAGGAGGACACAATGCTAACTACATTGTCTATTTAAGACCTTAAATATGCAGTACTTTTTTCAAAGAGATGATAGACCAAAATCTTTTTAGTAGTACATGCAGTAAGTCATTATATAGTGTTGTTAATGCATGAATGCCTTTCCAAAAAGCAGAGAATTATAGAAGCCTCAATGATGGTAGAGTGTGTGTGTATGTGGGACAGATCGCAAGCATTGTGTTACATTTAGGTGTGACATGGATCAGTTACAGCGTCACCAAGTGCATTCACCCTTAGGTGAATTCGACTATCTTTGTGTTTGTGTGTGTGTGTGCCTGCCCTGATAACCCCTTTGGCAATTTGTACAAATCTTGCTTCAGGGCAAAACTGTCCTCAGCCTTTGGAGAAAGATTCCTTCTGGAACATCTGTCATCGTCTTTGATGAAGGCAGGCATGTCGACACATAAACTACTGCGTGTTTGTGCACCAAAACTAGTGAACGCACATACACGCGCGCGACTCGCCAGACTGGATTTTCCACACATGTTCTGGGCAAGTCCCTCCCTTTGCTAAATCAGGAATGCTTAGGAATAAAGCAGGCTGGCTGTGTTGCTCTTTATATTTACTTTAGCTATACTTGCGGGATGAAACTGTCAAAACTATCTGTATATTTTACAGAAAATCCCTTTGAAGAAATAATCCCTAAATTCATTTGTAGATTATACTGAAATTTATGCAAATATAATCATAAAATGTACATACATTTTGTGTTTTTATGCTTGTTCTAATACTTGAAAGTCACATTTTTGATGATGCAAAAATATCACCTAAGAATGTCATGTTTTACATTAAATCTACTTCAACAGATTTATCTCAGGCTTTACACTATCTTTACTTCTGTAAGAAACTGTTTGTCTACACAAAAATTGTTAATTCCATAGAAATCATGTTAATTACATCGCTTTCTATGGAAGGGTCAGAGAGATCTCAGAATACATTAAAAACATCATAATTTGTGTTTTGAAAATAAATGGAGGTCTTACGGGTTTAAACATTTAACATAACTGCTATGTTTGTCCATGTTTCACTCAGAGCTGGGGTATGAAATGCCTGTATGTATGTTCATGTGTGTGTGTGTGTGTGTGTGTAAAGAGAGAAAGACTTACTTCTGGATACTCTAATCAGCTCCGAAACACTAAAGACCCCTGATTTAACAAAGCTGTCTTCCAAGTAAACTGTGGGAGAGATGGGGAGAATTTTCTTCAGAAACACATCCTTACTTATACACATACACATGAGGACATTTCAAATTCTGTGGATTTGGTAAGCAGGCATCTAAGTGAAAATACTTCTTACAGATTAGATTAAACGAATAATCTTTTGTCCATATCACCATTTAATCTTTTCTTTCATGAGCGACTTGTATTATGTACAGACTAGATGGGATTAGGTTCAGGGAAGGCCAACTAATACCTAAGACTGTGTTACAGTATTCAAAAAAGACCAGCCCCACAGGGTCAGCCTCACAGAGTCTTTCCCACAATTCACCGCAAAGCCCAATAGGAAGTGCAGTGAGGGCCAGGGTTCCCATAACAGCAGTACTAGTTTGGTCTGAGCTGTGGACCGAGAACCTTATTTTACTTGGCAGGGACAAATGCAAAACCTCCTCTTGAGGTAAAGAACTAACTACACTCTCCATTGTTTTCATTCTTTACACGTTGCAGCAGTAACCAATAAAAAAAAAGGCAAAGGAAAACACAGGTGAGTCCAAGGGTGACCAACACATGTTTAGCTAGCATGACAAATAGACACTGTTAGATTAGAACCGCTATTGGCTCCACATGCCATCATCAAAACCTGCTTAAACTAAGATTTGACAAGACTGGTGATGTCATGACGGCTTGTTTTATATAAATTGTAATTTTTGTTTTTCTTGTAAAAATCACAGACATTACATGGCGGCTTTGAAATTGACTTTAATTTATGTTGAGATCTAAATATAATTATAGTCAAAACCAACATTTTCTGATCAAATAAGCCTGTTTCTCTGAAAGAGTTGAATTTAAGGGCATTTATGTATTCCTTTTATTTTTTCAAATCAAAATATATTTGAAGAGTTTATATGAGACATAATTTGAAGGATTTGTTAATGGCAAATTTTGCAATACACGTGTTCTCAGTACCCAGTAATAATATCACATTGTGGGGTGTGAGGGGATTCCCATTTCTAGAAATGAAAAATAAATAAATAAAAATCACTAAATTAAATATGAAATAATGAATAATGAGACTGAAATATCCACTTTCATGCAAAAAGGCTTGTAGATTTATGTTTATAAGGCCTTATTTGATTTATGCAGTGTCATTATTAAGGGTACGCCAGCACCTGCCAGTAGTTTACTGCAGAAGTGAACTTCTATATTGTGTTGACATACCTGGAGGGTTCTTGCCAGGTTCATTGTTGCTAGGACTTCCTGACTGTTGTGAGTCTGAAAACACAAATAAAGGTGGTGGATTAAAACACAAAACGCAGAATGATCAGTAGATTTACAGATGACAGTACTGCACTTAACTGTAATTTATCATCCACTTCCAATATTTTCTTGTGTTTTTTTTTATGTCTTAGACATTAACAAACCAGAAAGAAGCCATATTAGAGCAACAAAAATATATAAATAGGGTGCAAAGACCTAGAAATTAAAAATGTAAACCTAGAAATAAACAGAATTTATACAACATGGATTTTTTACTTTTACAAATATTTTGAAAATCACTAGATCAATAAAAAAATAAGCACATTTGTGACACTGATTGTGAATGTGAATTTATACAAATAAGTCATGCTGGAGAACATGATTATAAGGTTTTATATAAGTTTGTTCAAGATGACAACTTTGTTACATAAGTTTGTTATAGCAGACAGCCGTTATGGTCGCTGCTGCCCCTTCGTTGCTGCTGAAAAGGAAACTATATTTATTGGATCCTGACAGGACAGGCCAGATGTGTGCAGAAACATGCTTGTTTCTTTCAATGAGGGGGAAAAAAGAGAGGGAGAAAGAAGAATGTACAAACAGACAAAGCTGAAATTTTCCTAACAAAAGTAAAATGGATACACACGTACAACACTCGCCCCTCCTTGTAGGGTGTGAGTAAAAGAAGAGCGTGGGGTAGGAACAGATGGAAAAATGAAAATAATCCTGTCTGTTGCTGATGTGTTTTAATGTTCATATTATTAACAATGTTACCTTACAAAACCTTTAGGTGGGCCCTCCCTTGATTCTGTACTACTAATGACACGCCTCCAATGGAGCAAATTTTTTATCTTTCACTTTTTTTTATCTTATCACAACAAACACAACATAAGGGATGTTCTGGAAAAAAAATTCCCAATTTCAAGTCTAATATTACTAATATTATAATTATTCAATATTAATCAATACATGCAATACGGTCTGATTTTATAATTTTTTATCATTAAAAAAATAATATCAGTCAATATCTGATATGTTACCAATAAAATACAATGCCTACACAACCAATAACAAAGGGTAACAATGTATTCCATACAAGGGTCTTGTAATCTAAAGGAGACTAAAGCTTTAGTTAAATGATCAGCTCGACACTGTTATCAGCCAATGCAATCCTAAGATGCCAACAAATTGGCTTGGCCAGTAAATACAAAATGAGTTCCTTTTCTCTTTAAGCTCCATTTCAGAAGTAAAAGTTAAAGGGGAGAGGTAAAGAAACAGAGAGAGATATAAATCCCACCTCCTCAAAAATGACTATTAAACAAAGCTGCATATACGGAATGTTCTTGGCTTCAGCTCAACAATGACAAAGAAAGGAAGGGAACAACATATATTAATAATAAGAAAAAAAAGCCCAGAGAATACTTATGTTTACTTTTAGTGCATTTGTGAGATTTTCTAAGAGCTATTTCTGCATGAAGCTTTGACATTTTTTATTTGATTGGTTAGGAGTAGGTTGATCTTTTGTTGGTCAGAAGCATTATTGTGACACTATTTTATGCCAACAAATTCTTCACCATCCATCAGTCAAGAGAGAAAAAAATGGAGGAAGGCGAAGGAATAGTTTGCATTTCTAAATACAAACTTGCATGTATGTTGAGTGATTAAACAGAAAGCATAACAATGAAGCAGCTGGCACACAAAGTTAAAAAGCTCTGATCCAGACAAACTGCTACAGTACACAATGATATAAACTAAATTAACCACGGTTCATTTGAGCAGGATATTCAATAGATGCACACACATGGTTGTTGTGATTTACACATGATACAGGGATTTTGAACAACATTTAGTTAAACAGTTTGGCCAGAGTGAAGCTGATTGCTTGTATGTGTATGTGTATAAAAGAAAGACAGCTCCCAGAAACACTCTAAGCTTCTCCAAGCACAACAGCCCTTGGCACCCAACAGCCCTGCCACTTGTTTAAACAAATAAACTGTCCAAAGAGAGAACAAGCAAGAGAGAGGGCAGACAGAGGAGCCAAAATGAATCTTTTCCTTCTTTGCACAGTAACCCATAAGAAAAGTAAAGTATAATGTACTAAACTCTTCACCATGATGGCAGGGTGCTCTAAATAGATTCTATGCTATTGCGTTGCAGTTCCTAAGGTTTTGGTTTGTAGCATGGTAATGTATGTGGTTGCTATTTCAAGGTTTGCTAGGTCATTGCTTATTGGTCTACAAGAGTCAAAAGAGCCCACTGCCTATGACATTGTTCCCAAAAAAAAACCTAGTGGGTTAGAAAAGCAGCAGCTGAGTTCTATGTGACACACTGTGAACTAGTGGCAATGAAACCCTCACTTTAAAGTTATGAGCCTGATGAACAGTCTAAGCAATAGTGAAATGTGAATAGTGATGCTTGCCTTGGCAACTTAAAATCTAAGATTAAGACATTTGATCCAGGATCATATCTTCATTAATAGAAGCACGATGAGCTCATAAATACAATGCGTCAATGTATCATTGCGCCACCATATCTGTTGGACAGCATCCATACAGCTGTCACAACTATACCTTCTGTACTTCTTCCACCGGCAATGTAAGGTAATGTCATAATGCATGATGAATACCTCCAATACCTGAATCTGGGATCTATGAACCCAAATCTGCAAGCACACACACTTACTGTACACTTGACTCCATTCCTGTGTAATCTAAGCAGTCTTTGTGCATGGTTGAGAGCTATCACATACTTCAGCAACTTTAATTCAATGTATCGCACCCCCACCCCACCCACACAAACGCACGTGCAAACAGACCTGACGCGTGCATACCGTCGACATTTCAGGAGGAGGCGTCTGGCAGCCATTTTAGAAAGCTGCACACATGTACTGTTATGTTTGCCAAAGAAACCAGGCCTGAGCCAAGAACGCTCTCTCTCTCCTCCTCTTACTCTATCCTGAGTCCTGAGCCAAGCAGAGCAAGGGAGAGTGAGAGTGAGAGAGAGAGCGAGAGACAAAAAGAGAGGGAAAAATATCTACTAATTATGGGCAGTCCTGGCCGAAATGTTTTGAACGATACAGCTGCAATCTTGTAAATATTCTGTGCGAGTGAGTGACACCCAGTGACTGAGAGTGTGTTTGTGTGTGTTGGTTATTTTCCCATTCTTGTAACCTCACATTATGGCTGTGACATTTGTGCACATACAGCAGAAAGTGCCTATCTACATCAATATTTCAGATGTGTATCTTTCTCTATCTTTTACTCTACTTTCTCCCTATCTTCATTACGCCAATTCTTTATCAAAGTTTGCTTTAACCCAAACACAGATATGGTGAGAAGCATGCCAGCTCTAGAACTCTAGAGAGTGAATGTCAGATAAGACTTGTGACAGCAGGCATCTTATCTCAACTATAGATGAGCTGATGGTCATTTCCATTCATTTAACAAATATCAACTAATTTAAACTACATATATTAGATGCTTTTTATGATCTATATAATGCAAAAATCTTAAATTCTAACAAATAAATATTTGCTCTGTTCTGCATGAATACTACACACAATAAAATACTTAACTGTTATTGATTTAATGACCACAAACCAAAATGTATTGTATTTATTCTTACATTATAACAAAAACAAAAAAGATAAATAAAATAAACTCAATTTGAAAACCGTATTGATGCAAATTTAATAATACACAAATGTAAATAAAGAAATATATATTATACACTACCATTCAAAAGTTTGTTATGAGGGTTCGTAAGATTTTTATGTTCACAAAGGGTTTGATGCTGCGCAATATGCTAACTGTGAAATGCTATTACAATTTAAAATAACTGTTTGCTATTTTAATACATTTTTAAATAAATGTATTCCTCTGATGGTAAAACTGAACGTTCTGCAGCCATTACTACAGCCTTTAGTAGTAATGTAAAAAAAAGTTTCTTAAAAAACATTTCTAATTATTGGCACAGCAATAAACAAATAAATACCTTACCCCAAACTTTTGAGAGCTAAAGTTTATTTTACAAATGAATATTCATTTAAATATATCTTTAAAATACAAGTAAAGTAATTGCAAATTCTTGTAAATATAAATGTGTTGTGGGTCTCTTGTATTTGACAATCTTTAGGTCTATAATTTGACAACTTTTATTATAGGCTCTGATTAGATTACAGAGTTTTTTCCTATCTAGATTCCTTTCACAAGGGTCTGCATGTCACAGATCAAAATTTGCACGTCTGAATTATGCACTCACCTTTTCAGACACACAGTCTATCTGCTTACACCCACACCCACACACACACAACACAGACACGGTGTGAAAGTGGGACCAAAGCCCAAATGACAGACACATACACCCCGCCTCCCCCCAAGTCCTTTCCAAAAAAAGAAACGTTTATCCCCAGCCACACATCCTCAGTTGGCCTCAGTTTCCCGCCTGAGTTCAAGCACTTGATTGCAGACGTGAAGAGGAGAGGCTAAAGTCAGAATCTCCAGGGATGAATGATTGAGCAGAAAGAGAGAAAGAAAGGGGGTGGGAAAGAGAGACAGATTTGAAAAGAAGAACCTAACAATAGTAGAGACAGGACAGGCTGTTAAATAGGAGTGGGGTGGATCATGCTAGGACAAACTAGACAGAGAGAAAGAGAGAGAGAGAGAGAGAGAGAGAGAGAGAGAGAGAGAGAGACAGAGTGCAAGACAGAAACAAAAGATAAATTGTGTGCACTTCAGACGGCCCAAAAAAGTGCAAATAAAAGAACTGACTGGGAAAACAAGTCACTCTGGGCACCTTACACACACACACACACTCGAGCAACTTCGGGCCCACATATTCACAACAACACACTGTGTTAATAAAGACATACAGCCATAAAGCGTACACAATGGCTGAGATGCACACTGCATCACGCAGAGAGCGCTGATGTACACATGTTTCCATGTCAGCACAACATTAAACCCAGGGTGAATCATCCGTCACATTAAAAATAACCAGACCACTCTGACAGCACTGTGTGTTTGGTGTGTTTGTGTGTTGGTGTGTGTGTGAACTTTCCACCTTAGTAACAAAGGAAGCCTATAGAGGTCATGTCAAATTAAACTTGTCTACAACTGCTGTGTCTGGCCTTACAAACTTTAGTCACACTTTCTTTCCAAAAGGACCTTAGTTCCTAGTCAGCATAACAGACATCCATAAGTTGACAAGTGTCGACCAAACCCCCCCCCCCCCCCACTGATAGTGTATCACTTCTGCTCGTATTGTTGTTTGATTGGTCGAGTGAACGGTCCATTTGCATGAGTGTGTGTGGAGTCGTGGGATGCCACCACCGGCCTGATCCATCCATAGCTGTGGCAAATGTCCAAGCCTTTTTGTAGCCATCAGACATGAGGAAGGGAGGAGTGAAGAGAAAGAGGGAGGGAGAGACTATAGATTCAATTATGAATGCACATTTCCCCATTCATGGAGGCTTCTACAGACGTGGAAGGAGGAAGCAGAAGGGGGGAACCAATGACATTCTGCTGTACGTTGCTCCTGTTGAGAAGAACACTAATGAGGTGACACTCAGTGGTTGGAGTCCAGCCAAAACAGTCTATTAACTCCGCACAAGTAGTTAAGAGGAGGAGAGATGGGGAGGGGAATGGTCTGAACAAAATGAAGGAGAAGAAACAGAGACAGAGAAAGAAAGTTGTGAATGACATGCGAGAGGCCAATGTCTGTGTGTAATATGTTTATGATCAGTAGCAGTATAGTGTATGTGAAAAGTTGTGCAAAACTACACATATTCAAAGCCGGCTAGCTGACTTAGTGAAAGGGGTCTTGAGATCTATTTTTAACCTGAGAGTAAAAACAAAGCTACAACTAAAAATTATAATAATAAAAAACATCATAATGACTTAAATTAAAATCAAAATCAAAACTTTAATTTCATATAGGCTATATATAGAAAATATATGACCTCACTTATCTAATAGTCAATCATCATTGAATATGTAAGTTGACAATTGTGAAATCTAATAAAGCTACATGCAAACCTGTAAATTAGACAGACCAAGATTATTTTGTTTTCAACTCATGTTTACCCAGTTGGAAAGGTGCAAGCTAAGAACAAACTTTTGTCTTTCAGAGAGTGTTGGCTTACACAGCGCAAGTCCAGGCAGGAATTAACCTTTCACGTGCTGCATAGGTCACAGCTCTCAATGTTTACTGTTCAAAATTAAAACAAATAATCTAAAGCAATAGTTTATGCTTATTCTATAAGTTACCAGCACACCAAGGCGTTATTCTCAAAAATGTAAAATTTAAAGGCAAATTAGCATTGCTCACACATCTATGCATGCATACTTGGACACTCACAGTGTGAGAATAAATCCGGTTCAACCACTTCGCTATGCTTCCACTGTCAGGACATGTCATAATAAGTGTATCTTTCTTGTACACAAATGTGCGGTTACTCTCCTTAAAGTTATAATCACCTGAAGAAAATAAATGGCGTGATGAAGAATGACGAATCACACAATGTTGAGTTTATAGAGGAGCTCAGTTACTAACTGACTATAGACAATATAAACTGCACAGTTTATTTTAACAGAGACAATTTGCATATTGTAGTCGAACCAAAGCAGGTTAGTCAGGATCTATACCAGCATGCTTCAGGGGTTTCTGTGGTTAGTTAAAACAACAATTAATAGTGCATTCTTTAGATTTGTTTAAAAAAAAGTTATAAAAACTGAGAAACACTTGAGGACACACTTTTGGTTAAGAACAGACTGAAGTTGCACTTCACATTGCAAATTTTATGCTAGTTCGCTAGGGATGTAAACAGTTTACCTATATTGTTTCATTATGATTACCACTGATATTGATTTTTTATAAGCACCTAGTAACCAATGTGCAGAAAAAAAACATATTGGTGAAGAAAATATGTAAAGAAAGAACCCAGTTGTTATGTACAAGTATGAGTTGCTAATTTGGTTACTTAAAAATTCCATGTTCACTGACAATTAACATTCACAAAACTGTAATCTTACATTGCATAAGGGGTAGTTGGCTATTTCAGCATACAAAGATTAATACTTTAAATTTAAAATCCAATGCAAAAGCATATCAACAACACACTTTTACCATATGATTATAACATATTTCTTAAGCAAACAGGATGGATAAGCACACAGAACAGCATCCCTTATGCAACTAAAAGTCAGCTGAAAGTCATCACAGTGCCAACCACAGCTGATAGCCAAGTTCCGTTTGTGGTGTGGGCCAATGGGGTGTCAGCTCAAGCATGAGGAGGCGGGGCAATGTGCCAGCACAGTAGAGACATAGTACCCAAGCATGGCCTCACTCCAGCTGGGCTAGAGGCGACATACAGCCACTGTTTAGCACCCATATAGACACACAAACACACACACACAACATAATTAGGATGTTGAGGGAATTGGATCATATAATGCCACATCTAAGGCAAGATCTTGGCCCGAAAAAAAAAAAGAAAAAAAACAAAGCACGCACTTCTTTAGACAGCTCCACTGGCACACGTTTCTGGAACAAGATGGGAGGAAACACTGAGTTTAATGTGTCATTTCAAAGATAAAAAATGACTCCAAACATAGCCAACAGATGTCTGAGCAATTTTATAGTGTTATGACACCACTAATTTCAGTGCAAACATAAAAAAACTCAGCCAGGGCTAAAATAGAGGCTGCAGGTGTTTCTCCTGCAACAGCAAACTATTACCTGTAAACCACTCTTGATTTGTTCTCACCTACATAAAATACTGAATTATGATTCCTTATGTCCCTAGTTTTAGTCAGAAAGACACTTTATTAATGAGAAACATGCTTCTAGTGTAAAGAAAATATGTTAATAACCAATATAAGTTGAGGGATTGAATTTAAAATGCATGCATCTAGAATTATTTCGCTGGGGGTTGTGGCTTGAAGATTTGAATTTCTTTTAATATGTATGGAATTATTTCTGTGCCAATAAAAATGAACGAAACTTTATAAAACTGAACGTAACTTTCCAAGAAACTATCAAA
>JAUCMT010000134.1:25515672-25526060 GCA_032357475.1 Enteromius thamalakanensis | reverse complement strand
AAACAAAACATTAATGATGAAAATCACATTCAGTTCTTCCGCTACGTTCGATGAAAAAAATTGCATGGTCTGCCATATTGACGTTAATTTAGCACAATACGGAAACCTATCCGTATTAGATTAGATATTTAACATATATAGGCTAATGAAACACTTATGTCTTTAGTGCAGCGCTACAAAGAATCGGCTCTTAGCCGGCTCGTTCGTGAACGACACATCGCTAATACCCCTCCGTGTCTCTCCTGGGAGCTCATCTTTAGAGACGACCGTAGGTGAAATACTAATAATATTAATACTTAGTATAAACAAAGCACGATGTATTGCACACCACAACGACTTTCCAATATTCGCGCCACTGACGTTATTGTCTGTGCTTCCAAGTCAAAGAGCAACTGTCCATCAAAAGCTCATTAGCCAATCAGAGTAGATCCCTGTAAACCCCCCCAGTTTCGTTCATTTTTATTGGCACAGAAATAATTCCATAAATATGCATCATTGTGATATCTGAATTTTCTCTGGAATAGTCTTTAGAGGGTGATTCGTGAATCTATCAGTAGTATATCAGAGAGAGCAAAACTCCCTGAAGCAGATGTTGATTTTCTATTCCACCTTAGCACCTGACAATCCTCCTAGACCCCCTCTACCAAAACTAAACTCTGCATCTTGTTGATATGTATCTGAAGACCTCTATGGCAGAGGTGTACAATCCTGCTCCTGAAAGTCCAACGGCCCACAGAGTTCAGCCAAAAACCTGCCCTAGCAAATCTGTCAGGATGTTTATTTTAATAAACCGGAAGACCTGAATTATCTGGTTCAGGTGTTTGATTAGGATTGGAACTGAACTTTGCAGGATAGTGGCTCTCTAGGACTGGGCAACCCTGCCTTATGGTGAACCATTTCCTAAAAATTACACATATTCAAGGATTAAGTCTCTACAGCCTCTTATGACATAAAAAAGCAAAAGTAAAGGACATGACATTTGGCCAGGTGTGGTCTCCCATACTAGGAATTTGTGCTCTGCTTTTACCCATCCAAGTGCACACACAGAGCAGAGCACTGAGAGACATTCTGGAGAGAGCTGTTTATTCAATCCCCTCACCCACAATCCCTGCCAGCCCTGGGACTCAAACCCATGACCTTTGAGTAAAAAGTCCATCTCCCTATCCATTAGGCCATGACTGCCACATAAGGCCCAAGAAGAGCTTGAGCTAAAACTTTTAAACATGCTTACCTCATTGCCAAGCTACAGATGCACCGAGATCCAAAGTATTACTGAGATTAGCATGTTTAGCACCTGAGATTAGCACCACAATTTGGCGAACAGTTGCTGTCTATCAGTAGGTGTACATGATAAAGCAAGATGTCTGATTACCGTAAAATCCATCGTAAAAACCAACTGTATCATGTAGTCAACCAGTGACCTTTACCATGAGTTCCATTTCTCAGATTTGTCCCCTATAGTGAGGTTTTTTTTGTTTGTTTTTCCCTGGGACAGTTCAGTTTATGGCAAAAAGGTTCAGTTTACAATATTTCTTTCTGCCAAATGTAGCAAGTGCATTAAAACAGCTTGCAAAGACAGAATGGTGTTCCCCTGACAAAGCCCTTCCTGTGAAGAGTGTCAGAAAGCCAGCAGTTGATGATTAATACAAGCATAATAAAGCAGGCTCTCTTTTCACTCTGGAGAGTGCACACAACCGCTGCAAGGTCAGCAAGCAGGCAATCGGCCAGTGACCGGTCTTGCTGCAGCAACTGTCCAACTGCCTCCAAGAACTCCAGCTAACTCACCAGAATGGAGCAACGCAATTCCATAATTCACGTGGCAGGATCCCTCGTCCCTGGCAGATGCTCAGGCAGGCAAATCCTCCACATGTGCTTCTTTGGCTTGCTGGGCTGGCCTTGGGCTTCAACAGTAACATGTGGTTTGGCTCCAGTGCTTAGTTTATATGGGCGATGGTAAGAAGAGGAACCGCTAAATGAATTTCAGATTCTGTTGTTCTAAAACCATAAACAATTTTACACAAAGCCTGGCATTAAAGAACGAGGTCCTGGTGCAAAATGAGAAATGCTACCAATAACAAACCTATTATGCAAACAGCTCTGTCTTCATCCATCTGTAACCTGCAAACCTCTCCAAAAACAAGAGACTGCATCTACTTCTAGTAAAATGTCTCAACAAACAGCCCATTAAAAGTATGTTCAGTAGGTCATTTGAGAGTGCCGTCTGATTACAAATAGAAAAGACTTAGAAAAGTTTATTTTCCCAGTTCCTCTGAATGCTGTCTTTCAGGTTTTAGCCATTTTAAGCAAACACATACATAGATAAAAGAAGGCATTGTAATGGCTTGTGAGAGGTTACAAGACAGTACAACTTTTTTCGGAAAATAAACTTTGTCTATAATGAAAGTTACAGCGGGTGTTCATGCACATTGTGGCAACTGCTACCCTCCCTCTTTTTAGAGGATGGAATGCTAAAGGTCTTTGTGTGATTTCATTTTTTGGGGCAGGTTGCCAAAACACTTAAATGATATAAAGAACAATGCCAAGTTGTCATGCAGATTAATTCAGTGGAGGTCTGTTATTTCTTTCACCTACAAAGGTGGCATTTCTTAACAAACCTCCTAGCTGACACCTCTCAGAGGAAAAGGAAGCTGAACAAGGCTTAAGAAAAAGAGGGAGAGCTCAAAGCAGCATTAGAAGGCCTGAGATGTTATTTCATGGTTTTAGTTCACATGACCTTAAAAGGCAAGTTCACATGTTAATCACATAAGAGCTCTTTTGTGCAAATGTTGTAGCCCCTCCATCATAAGAATGAAGTGGCGGATGGAACTCTTAGTCCCAACAATCAACTTTTCCAAGAGCCAACTCAGGAATTTCCCGTCCAGCATTTTTTCTTCTCCTGTTGTTTTTTCTCCCACTTCCTCTGTTCTTTGTGACTTTCTGCTTGACCTAATGTATGCAGACCTTTTTCTCTTAACGGCCAAATCTGTCACCCGTCTGTCCGCTGTCCTAGTTTTTTTAAATGTCTATCAACGGATCAAAGGTGAATGTGTTGTCACACATGGAAAGTACTGTGCACTTCTCATACACGACCCAGGAAGACAAACAACATGAAGGAAATAGGGTCTTCTTCTTTGTGTTTTGTGGGATTCAGTGGCAGTGCTCAAGGCAAGACGTGAAGAAAAGGAAGTGGAGGAAAACAAACTGATGCGCTTACTGTACATGTTTCGATGTGATCTAGTTTTTCAACACCGAGCAACCACCCCTCCAACACAGCCCTGAAGATCTCCAGTGCACCAACACTTCTCTAGATAACACACACATTGTTTCCATTCACTTACTACTGCACATTGGGACATTAGTGCTGAGAGGCACACCCTGTCTCTTCACCTAAAGAAGAATTCTAATGACCAGAACGCTTTTTACAGCCCAGGTATGCTTCCATCGTGTGCATTAATTATTACTGCCTTCAGCAATTTTCCATCATCTGAGGAAAAACCCCAGCTACATTTTACTGCCTTTTTTTCTGCCCTGTATGGCACTGCGATAAACACATAAACGTTTGATCCGCTACCTTTCCATTTCATTACAGAGTAAAACTGCACACTACATCATTGTAGCTGTAATATAATTATACAATGCTATAGCCTATATGTGGTTCTGAAATAAAGGATCCATCCAACTTACCAAAATGGATTTTAATTTTGTGTGCATGTGCATGTATGTGAATTCAGGACGCTATGTATGAATCTATTTTTTTTATTTGATTTATTTATTTGTTTTAAATGAATATCATGTTATTGACCCAAGATCAATGATAACAAATGACTTTACTCAGCTTTACTGGGTGTTTATTTATTAAATGTTCATTTATTAACTAATTTACCAAACCTGAAATGGACATGTTTTACAACGTTCTGCAGAAAGTTCTATAACTTTTGATGCTCTCTTGCCTGACAACATTTGGGAATATACTACTCACTGTTTTCCAACCAATTAGCATGGCTTTTGCAAATGTAACTAGACTATAACCAATGTAAGAAACAACGATCCAGAAATTTGCTCTCCCAAAAATAAATCCTCTTGCTTTATAAAGACTGATACTCAAGTGATACTCCCCTAGTGCTTTCCTGCAGAGGCTGTAAAATGTTATCTGTGCCGGGCCTAGACATGCCTTCTTGAGAACTGGAGGGAATATCAAAGAGCCACCATTGGATCTGACACACTAATCCACACTCTTGGCAACATTTTGCATGTATGCAGGCTCCCAACTTTCAAAACTGGACTACTTTTCCCAACTGTTCCCTAGAAGTGAGGTCAATCTTGCTGCTGACACCAGTGGCAGGCGTCAGGCAGCAGGGCTTCGGCCACATTCCCAGGCGGTTGGCAGAGGTGCTGCAACATTTCTCATCTGTGGCCTAGGGCAACAATCCAAGCCACTCAAGTTTGGCATGCCTCACCTGGAACAGCCCATGCCTCCATTCGTAAACATGGCAAACGCATAAGTGTCACATCGCTAAAAGTACAGTAAAACAGATCCTCTGCAATGCTAAAGCAGATACAGAAGGAAAGTGCTGGGGGAAGGGCTTTTATTTATGCCAAGCACACAAAGAGCAGGGCATGCAAGGTGGGTTTTTTATCATTTAAAGGAATTATACAGATAGTATGTTCCCATATGGAATTCCTTTTACACATAATGCATTTCCTTCATGGAGACAGTCTGTAAGAGGCCTTATAGCATGTCTACAGGGAGTACTTTTTAGGACGTGCACGTGGGGTGGGGGTGGGGGCCTCCAGCGGGGGCGGTCTCTTCTCCGTGAAGAGAAATATGCCATATGCACTCGTTGAACTGGGGCCTGTGCAGGCTCCTCTCAAGGTTATTAGAAAATCCTGCACACCAAGTAGCCAGTGCAAAAAAAACAGCGCAGAAACAAACTTCAAGAGAGTTCTGCCACAATCTGTGACTTGATGGGAACTGTCTGAATAACCCAACACAGTCAAACTAAAATTTCATGATGATTTCAATAAAAGGAATTCACTTAGTTTGTCGTATCCGATGCCTCATAATGGCAGTGATTTGTCTCTGCCCCAGATAGCTGAGCTGCTGCCTTTGACACAGAGCTTCCTTCCCCTTCAAAGCGGCAAGTGCCGGGGCAGAGCATCCGTTGCTGCACCCCTGGGCCCTCATCCACACAAAGGTAGGAAACGTCAGCCACAGTGGTGTGCATTGTGACCAGGTCTCTAAATCACATCTTGTTTCATGCACTGCTCTTCATGCAAGTTTCACAAGAGGAAATTATAAACACAACAGTGGCATGTAAAAGGTATCTGCCCACAGCCATTAGAACACTCAGGAAAACCAGGCAAGTAATTGAGTAACGCCACAGCCTGTTTCTGTGGCATCAAGTTACAGAGTATGTAAACAAAGCCTGAACATCTACAGCCAAAAATCTGTCTAAAACAAGATACGATCATGGCCAGGATGGGCAAATCACAGATGATTTCAGTTTATTACGGATTAAAGTTAAAATAGAAATGTAAAGTCTAAAAGGAATATGCAATAGTAGAAATCATTTGATGATATTACCAGCTTACTTGTACTGGTAAAAGCAAAGTATATGAACTGCTTGGGGATTCCTGTCAGCCTGCTCTCATTAGGGGGTGGTTAACCTGTCAACATTTCTGCCGTGGTCTGAATAAAGGCCTACCTTGATAGGCAGTAAATAAACAAGCAGGTAGATGAATTGGTTCCTTTGCATTAACAGACCATTAGCACCTCGTAAAGAAGCTCTTTTCAGTTTTACTACAGATTAACCCCCGTCTTCATAAAACCAGAAACTCATCTGCCACAGGTATCTTAGACCTCATAGTGGGAAAGGGGCTTTGCAATCTCTGGTCTCTCCAGATCCACAGACACTGGAAGAGTAGGACATTTAAGAGAAGGCCGTTCATGTTCACTCAATCATGGCTCATGCCATTTTACCAATGTCATAAATTCTTGAAGAGCGCAGAAGAACGAGAAAGTAAGCAACTTCAGGTACCTGATAAAATAGTCTTCAGCTCATGTGGTATTGCGAAGTAAAAGAAGCTTAGGCAGTGTCAGCTGCTTTTAACAGAGAACTAGGTCGTAAATATCATGACAAGGCACAATGGCTTTCCAATACATTATAGGAACCTCCGCTGCAACACAGAAGCAAATATGGGTTAGATACCTTGTTAGATGTTTACTCAAACTGTTCAATTTCACAAGAGACTATGGGTGTTTTTTATTGGTTTTTAGCCGTCTTCTCTAACTGTTCTTTGACAAATTAATTTTATTAAAAGGTCTTGAGTGCTTCTGCTGAAAGGGGAGGGTTGAAACAAAAGGGAATAACTAATCTTTTTTTATTGGAAGTAATCACTCCACTTGCGGGCTAACTGATAATAGCACAACTTACTGTACACAACCCTCACAACTATCTGAAGTGGGCAGGCTTAATGACAAACCAGCCAAACTTGACGAAACATTTTAGCAAGTAAACGATTTGCTGTCACCTTATTTAACCTTGGCAGCTGCGTCTAAAGCTCAGTGGAAGACGTCTGGAGTGTTAACCCTTAGTGCACATGAGGTAAAATCCCTAAGCTGCTGTGTACTTGAATCAGCACTTCATAAAACACTGGCCTTGGTCACGGGACTGTGTGTTGAGTGCTTTGAAAGACCAAAATAGTTTCATTAAAAACACAGCGACAGGGCTTGAAATAGTGACAATCAGTCCTCCATAAAGCTCTTTTGAAGACTCTTTTTGAAGATTTATTTTTCTTTTTTTTGTGCAAATAACGGAATAATGATTTTAGCAGGCAAGTCACATCCCCCAGAGTACTTAACAGGCCTCCAACACTACACACACTGAAGTAAAGTGTTTTAAAGACTGGTGATATCTGGACTTTGACATATTAACTGTTTCCTGTCATGTTAAAAAAGTGAGAATGGTAGCAAGAACACTAAATGCTTAGCTGCTTATTTTAGACCTCACAGTGACCCTTCTGCTGGGCCTTACATGCCTTAACAGCATAGATATATTTTTTTTCTTTAACTTGTGCTGCTGCTACCAGTAATTGTAATTATTGATTATTTAATGAGTGAGGCAAGAAAAACGCTTTACCGATGAGTCTTTTTTCTATATGGACAGTATAATCAAAAGTGGTTCAAAATTACACAAACTTTATTTACAGAACCTGAAACATCATCGCACCAATGTGTTTGGTATGGAACATGTTCTCAGGGTTGAAACTATCTAAACATTAAAATTAGCTAACAGCCTGAAAGCAAATCTAACTTAAATATTTTTCTACACTGGCATTAGGCTTACGACTGCCCTGTCTTCACAATATAGAACAACAATAGAAAGGAAGGCAAGCACAGCCCTAATTTCTGTTTGCAATGAAATCACTGCGCTCATAGTTAAGAGGGCCAATGATAATGCTAGGCTAGCATTCTAAGATAGGTGATACAACTAAGAAGTGTTATGAATATATCAAGGTAAATGACCACCCCATGGCTGGAGTAAACATTTAGGCAGTATTTTACACTCCTGTCCTGACTTGTTTCCTGTAACTCAGCTTCATCAAACAGTGTTTCCTTATGGTATGACTTGATGTCACTTGATGTTAGGATGTCAATGGCAGTTTTACTTTTTACCAGTACAAGAAGGTCATAGAAGCAGTCCAGATAACACTAAGCTAACTCTTAAAAGCTGTCGATCACAACTAAGCAGAGCCAATTCTATTAGAGCACATGAAAGCCATGGTGCTAGACTCAGTTTACATTCTGTCTTAGTGGTTTCTACTGTGTAGAAAGAGGATAAGCATCAGCCTGGCTTTATCTCTCTAGCACCACTCTGTAGAATACATAAACATTTGTGTAATCAGGTCTTAGTGGCCTCAGTTCTAAAAGGGGTGAAGGCATGCTGTCAAGATGGGAGGTCATTACAGTATGTTATACTCCAGGTTCAGAGATGATACCTAAAAGAACTAGATCAAAATTGTAGCTTATAAAACATATTTAAGTCTTACAAAAGAGGTCCAAATGTATAACAGATTGTCCAAAGCCCCTACAACCATTGCTTGCCGACAAACAACGAGCAGGCATATTTTTTCGTCCTCCCCACAATAACCATAGTTCTAATATGGTGAACAACTCTGAAAAAGCATTAGGTACAAACCATGCTGCATACAAAAAACAAAATGGGAGCCTCTTGCAAGGGAAATGGAGGGTGGGGGATGAAAGAGCTCTCTGTTATACCTGGCAGATGACAGACATGTGTATGTGAGATATCTCTACTCATTCAAGCACAGCGACCAGCACAGCTCCCAACGTAAAAGTTATCACAGAGCAACTGCACAAGTAACTTTTTTTGTCTTCCATGTGTTATGGACCTTTAAGTCAACTCAAACTAAAGTTAATAGGCAAGTATTACAATTGAGCCAAAAATAGGTTACACTTTATTTCATTCTCCACTTTAGACATTCTACTAACTATAAGTAACTTTGTAACTATGTGTCAACCATTTTTTATTAATTTGCAACTACATGTCTACTAACTCTCAGAGTAGGGTTAGGGTTGTCGAGTACCATCTCAGCCGAGGTTCCAAGCAAGCCGAAACATTACCAAAACGTGACGTGTAAACTCTGCTGGTCACTGATTGGCCGGAGAATTACCACCATTACTGCGTCACTAAACTTGCGAAACAAAAGACCCACTAGATTTAAATCAGCACAGCCAGCGAAGGATCCGATACAACTTTTTTGTTTAAAGAAACCAACCTATTTTTATTAACCAAAAATGGCTATTGAGGAAGTACAGACGTCTTGCTGTTAAAACATCCACATGACGAGAATGAAGAACACCATTCCGTCAATATGCTCCATTGTTGCGTGTTTGTTTGTTTGCGTGTTTACGATGATGTCACGGCAGTAGAGCCGAACTGAGTCGTGCTATAACAGTCGTACAACGCAGTGGAAAAGCGCCATAATACTCTAATACTTGTTAGTTGACATAGTTGCAAAGTTACTTATTGTTAATAGAATATCTAAAATGGACTACTAAAATAAAGTGTTACCCAAAAATATAGGAGGACTGCTAGCAATTATTTAAGTTTTATTTGTTAACTTGTCACTTGGCCTACAGGCAAATCACAGTAAAGCTGCCCTCTTACTGCAATGTTGTTTAAGTATGTCATGCACATTTCACTGCAACAGATCATGTTTTGCCAGCATAAATACACATCTGACTGCCAACCAAATTCCTGAGTGTGTACATGCTGACTAACATAAGACAGCAACGGTGCCTCAAATGGGGCTAAACGAGTCACCATGTTCTCAATCATCTCATTACCAACTATGCGAACGCAGCCAAGAATCACATCACCCACAATGAAGTATATGTAATGCAATAACTTGAACTAATAAGTTCAGTACATGCTATTTTACATGGGTCTTACTGGAAATAGGTGATAAAATACCTCTACAGATCACTAAAATGCCAAATAAAACAGAATTCTTATACAGTCATAGTGATTCCTACACTCCTCCTATAAACAGAACCAGTGTCATGTCTTGTAAATATGAATAAGTGGACATTTGTTACAGTAGGTCAATTCTTTAGTCTTTAGTTCGTTGTCTCACAGGGTACCAATATAAAAGAGAGAGAGAGAGAGAGAGAGGACAGAAAGAGTTAAACACTAGGAGTCTCTCAAGCTTGACAAGCTTGTATACAGTGCAGCTTACAGCTATTCAGCAGGTGATTCTCAACCCTTTAGCCTGGTATGCAGCTCATTTCCTGATTACAAGTACATGCAAGTGAAGCTGTAAGAGAAAGAAAGGTTGAAATGGAGGGAGAGCAGTGTTTGGTTAGTGGCAGTATACATTAGCCTAGCTTTCAGTGCTTTAAAAGAACACAAGTACAAACCCCTCTGGACACACATCTCAGTGGAGCTTGTGGGATTTAAAATCTTCTAAGAACAAACACAAGCTTTCCAATAGACTAGTCATAAGTCAAATATAGGTGTGTTCATTATTTTGCAGATCACAGGAAATCTTGTGAACATTCATGTAGAAGACACTAGCAAAGAAGCAATGTGCAAAACTTGTTAATATTAAAATCCGCTAGTCATTGATCCTATCTGGAGGACTGGTATAATTAGGCTATTTTTCGGGATAATCTGGTCTTGACCTGTTAAATTAAAATGGATTGCAAGTTAATGGAACTGAAGGCAAGATTTAAGCTTTAATTTATATATATATATATGTGTGTGTGTGTGTGTGTGTATGTATATATATATATATATATATATATATATGTGTGTGTGTGTGTGTATCTATATATATATATATATATATGTGTGTGTGTATAT
>JAUCMT010000134.1:25504347-25514347 GCA_032357475.1 Enteromius thamalakanensis | reverse complement strand
CGCGCAACCGGCCGTCGAGAGGAGATGATGTCATTTGGTGGGAATGCAACTGTTGGATCAGTGGAACATGGAATCGCACAGGGTGGACATAAGATCATGTCACATATACCATATGCATATACAGAGAAATTAGTGTTTATAGTCTACCTTTCAAAGCAGTTCAATAATGGTTTGTAGTATAAATGGCCAGTGCTGACACACATGATCTTTATTTTTGCTGTTATATGAATTTACATAAGCAAAAGCATTAATCAGAGTCAGAAGTATCCACAGGCATTCATTTCCCACAAATGCAGCCCTCTGTATGTGTACAGTTCCAGTAGATGGCTATCAGCAAGACTGAGGGGACTTATCTCAAACGCAATTGTATTATGATCTTATCTGTCTTGTGTGTGTTGTTTATCATTGTTGACATGGAGTGGAGTGTGAGGGTTTGGAGTTCCCCTGCACTGCTAATCTAGTGAGCCAAATGTTTTTGTGTGTGTGTGTGACAGTTAGAGATGGGTTGTTTCAAGGAGCTTGTATTGGTGCAATATTTAGTCCGTTCCCTCACACACCTTCCAGAGATCAAATGCATGCTTTCTGGACAATCTCATAGTTGACCACTGCCTTTAGGGTCATTCTGCGTGTGTCTTCATTCTTTATTCTTAGAAAAAGGGAAGGGGGAAGAAAGGAGAAATTTTCTCATATGCAGAGAAGGGAGGGACAAGAGAGACCCCCACACAGCGAGCTGGTATGGAAGACAGTGCAAAAGAGTGAGTAAGAGAGGGAGAGCTGACAGGATCTTTTCCTCAGAGGAGAGGAGTGATAGGTCTTGTGTTTACACAGGTGTTTTACGAGCTTAGCAGATTGAGCCGTGCGTTCCGCAGCATCTTACTATAAATACTGCAGTGCACATACACGTACCTCACATTCAAACCACAATATGCACAAAACACAGAAAATAAATCTTGGAAATAGAAAAATCATTGCCGCTTAAAACAAAATGGCTATTGTTCATGAAAAGTGTCCATGAAAGCTCTTATGAACTTTTAATTGTTTTAATTAAAGAAAGAAATGGCACTTTTTGTCCATCTTGTGGCTTTATTCTTTGGCTAAGACAAAAACAAAAAGGTTAATAAGCATGTCTGTATACACTGTCAACTGAGTAAACCAAAGTATAATCAGCTGATAACAGACACTAACCTTTGAACCATTTGATGTGTTGCCAGACCCAGTTTACACAATATACTTTACATTCTGGCTATAAAGTGTGTAAGAGGTCTGTCAGTGAACAGCACAGCGTCCATGTTTAACCAGAGGTGTTTGAAAGTCTGTGCTAATATATGTGTAGTGTATGTGGTCAGAGTGAAGGAGGGTTATCTTGGCAGTCAGGCTTATGACCAGAGCTGTTGGGGAGCATGTAGAGGGGGCGAGTGGAAATCATCCAATCAGCTGCCTTTACTGTTAGTAAAAGCAGATTGCTCCAAAAACAAGTACCAAACCACCATGAAACCCACTATACAAACAACCATTGAGAGGCCTATGAAAATGACTCACGGTAATTAGTAATCATAGTCAGCATATTTTAAAAAAATTGGAACTGGTCTCCTTAGGATATTTTTTTTTTCCTGTTTTTACTGCCCATGTGTAAAACCCTCAAGATAAAAACACTGGAAAAATGAAACACTGAAATGTAATGAAAACTGCATTAATCCCATGCTATTTTATTGTAAAACGTTTATGTATTACTTATTTATTTTAAATTACATAAATGTTGATCTTTTAAGGTTGTATTATAAAAAGCTATAATCCACTACTTGACAACCTATCTCATCTGTTTATCACCGCATTTCAGAGGAATTTTAAAGACTTTGAATGTTCCCGCCATTTTGTAGAGATGTCATCAACCGTCAGAAGCATTCAGTGGAATGCAGCTGGCTCCACCCATCATAGTGCTTTCACCTCAACAAGCCAACAACTACAGCTGTGAGTAAACTCACTGAGGCAATTGCTCCAAACACTTTGCTCTGTCACCGATTACATCAAAATAAAGCCTGCATGCCAAACACAACACATCCTTTACACTTAAACTGCAGAAAAAAAAGAAAAAAATAATTGTGTAAAAATTTAGTGTTTGGAATGAGAGAATAAAATGTTTTCTAAATAATATTGCTCTTATGTAAAAAAAAAAAAGTGTGTGTGTCCGAATGGTAATGTTAGTAATGTTTAGCAGCTCATGCAACAGCTCTATGTGCCCTGTTCCATCCTAAACAAACTCAAACTATCCCTCTCTCACACACAGTCATAACACTGATCCCACACTCCATAAATACACCTAGAACAGCACTAATAGTCTATAATAGTAATAATGTATCTCACTGTGTCAAGGGCTACCTCACTTAAAAACACTGCAAAATGCTGCTATAACACTTCCACAGACATACTGAAAATTCAGTACAAGATGTCTGAAGAATGCAAGTGACAGCAACAGTTAAATAATAGTTTAATAGCATAATAATAATGGATTGGTACTGACACTGTACATAATTTTAGTTACAGGGTAATTTGGCATACATATGAAAAAGACATCTTGCCGCTAATTTGTTAAAGTATATAGGACATAGTTTCTTAAAAGAACCAGCCTGAATGAATCTAGCTACACTGGTCGTTGTTGCATGTGTTTGATTCACAAAAAATAGTCGATTACAGTCATATGTTCATGTATTTAACTTTTCTTTCCTTTATTTTGAGTGCATCCAAAATATATTTTTCTTTCTGTTTGTATCCGTTTTACACTCTTAAACCTCTCTTTAGTTGCTCTGCACACCTATAAGTACCAGAACGCCGACAGACAAGTGACTGGCACTCGAGCTGTTTCACATGCACTCAGACAGACACACACACACACACACACACACACACAAACACCAACTGTAAACACTCTTTAAGGGGACATGAGGCCCTATGCAAACACAGCAAGCTTCTATTGAGCTCTCTATTGAGATGGCTGTTGAACAATAGCTGGCCAGAACATCTATCCGCAGATGTGTGTGTGTGTGTGTCTGTGTGTGTGTGTCTGTGTGTTTTTTGCAGACTGTGTAAGTAAAATCCAATTATCAAGGCCACAGCATTAACATTCCTGCAGTCTGGCAGGTGATGGCAGAGTCTTTTCAGGCAGTAGGGCCGCCACACCCCGACAAAGGCTGGCAATGAAGATGTATAGACGCAGAGCGGAGGTCCCGGGGGGGGTGTGCTCACAAACACAAGGCCATTCTTAAGAAATTCATAGCTTTTGTTGGTGTAGTACAACAAGACTGTCTGTGTCATTTGACTACATGGCGGCTTACGGTGAGAGCTGGAGTTTCTTTGTGAAGAGACGGCAGACCAGACAGGAAAGAAATTTTTGCACCAACAAGTCAAATTCCATAAAAATAAATTACTGTCAAACCATAGACAAGAAAAAAAATCATGAATGAGATCTTTAAGGAGATCTCAACTATTTCTCAAAGACAGTAACAATATGAAATTTTGAGCAAATTAGCTAAATAGTTCTGCTTCTCAAATTGTCTCTAGGAAACAAGACCTCTCTAGAGTTACAGAAAAAATAAACAATCCACCAAACTGTGCAGAGATTTGTCAAGATAAAGACTTCAATCAAAAGTTAGAGTTCACTATAACAACAACAAAACCAAAATGATCATAGAATGCTATTAAAATGTATTTAAAAATTGTTAGAGGTGCAATATATATTAGTAATATACAATATATTGTTTCATTAATTCAAATTTGTTGATATTGCACATTTATTTGGTCATGCTCTTTCAACACTGTTTTTACACACCTAATTTACCTAAATTGTCACTTACAGTTAAACTATAAACTAAACTAAATAAATAAAACAAAATGAATGTATCAATACCACTTTTTCACACAGAAAGAGTATGATAACATACCAATTACCAATATCTGTTACTAAAGGAATATGAATTATATTTGTTTGTTTGTTTATATATATATACAGTATATATATATATATATATATATATAGTTTGTTTGTTTAATAATATTTAAATTGAATAGTATTGAATTTTATTTATTTATTTATCTACCATAAAATGAAGAAAATAATAGGTTTATAAGGTATACAGCACATCCCTAATAGTGGTCTCATTTGTTTTTCTTTGTATTTCAATATGTATATCAATTAAGTTTTAATTAATAAATTAAAATTCAATTTAACTTCAGCATAACATTTCCTAAGCTATAAAATAATAAACAACCAAGCATTTGAGACATTATTAAATCAATTCACCCTCATGACCCACTATATTATGTGTAATTTTAAGATTTTCTCAAATCACAATCATGACTATATGTACTATGAATTATACTGAGGTTGTCTCAGTGGCTGTGCGTGACAGAGGGCATGTCACATGCCACATGCCAGTCAGTGTCCTGCTCTGAACTTAAGTATATATATATATATATATATATATATATATATATAAACACACACACACATACACATTTCATCAGCGTGCTTGAGCTCTTAATAGCCATAATAGCTATAAAATGTGTGATTTATTATATACCAGTGATGTAGCTGCTGAAACAGCCTTTCTCTCTCTCACACACACACACACACACACATTCTCTCACAGGGTGATCTGATCTCCTTGGGAGATGCCAGACAAGCGCGGCAGCAGAATGATTGGCGGTGGCCCTTTATACTTTGTGAATCCGCAGGTGCAGCGGATCCCTTACTGAGTAGAACGAGTGTGTGTGAATGTTGTCACAAAGGCCTATGCTGTTCTGCTTGCTGCACTCACACATCAGCTCATCTAAGATCAGATCCCCCTTTAAGAGCACCAGCCTTACCAGCTTCCAGCCAAACCACAACATTAAACAAAGCTGACTGTCTAAATCCCACAAGATAACTTAAGAGAAAGAGAGAAATGACAAGAGCAAGAGCTTTCCTCTAAATGTTAAGGAATAAAGAAATTGCACGTGGATGAAGCCAACACTCTGAACCGGTACTGCTCTTATGAAAAGGTGAATAAAATTAAAATTCATGCCAGAAGATCCTTGTGTAAACATTATTCAAAGCCTTTAACTTCTCCGATCCTATCCAGCTGAACAGAATCACTTTTCAAAACAAAGGCCAAAATAGATTTTTTAATGCTTTCTAGAGAAAATGTTGGTGATGTTTGACTGTGTAAACCCCAGTTCACCACAATACCAGGTTCTTGTCTGTGATTGTCAGGGCTGTTCTATGTGACTGCTAAGATGTGTCCTTTGATGCATTGTGAGAGAAATGCAAAGTGTGTGTGATTTTTGTTTGTTTGGGGTTTTTTTTAGCAAAAAAAAAACAAAACTTTTATGTGATTTCTGACAGACGTGTGTGTTGGAGGTAATATTGGCTGGCCCAATCCACTTAATAAAATCTTCTGGGGTAAATTAAAATAATTTAGGTCACTATCTGTAATCTGTGAAATGTTAAGTATTTTCTTACAAAGCAGTTGTATTTCAAAGGAAAATGTGCAAAACCACTGCACCATGCATTAAAATATGACCCGTCAAATAGGCCCAATGTTTATCCTAATCCTTTAACAAAAAATTAAAAAGATGAGGGGGCATTTACCTAAAAACAGCTTTTAATGAGTGAATCCTGTAATGTATGTGTGTTTATGCGTCTTCAACATCGGGTCAGTCACTATTCTTGTAAGGGCTGGTTACAACTCCCCCACACTCTTTCAGACTATCTCTCTCTTTCTCTTCAGTAAGTCTGTGGCTTTGCCCGCAGCCAGAGGGACTGAGCTTAATTATTCTTAGATGCATCATAGAAAAAAAGCCAAGCCCTTTTCACATTCAGGTTTTTCATTCATGCATTCTGGTACTACTCATTTCATAAATAACTAACACTAGACTGTTAGAACCAATAGGGAAAGTGAGTGAAATTGTTGCTCCTCTCTGGAATGGTGGGACATTGGTCTCTTGAAGGGATTCATTTGAGTGGAGTTGAGCCGACAATGACCACTGTAACGTACACTTCATCATTACAAACCCAGTGGGAATGTAGCCCCTGACAGGCCACTTCCCGCCACACGTACACACAAGCAAGCCACAGCAGCTGTGTAAGTGTGCGTGCATGCACAAGCATCTTTGGGCTACTATATAGTGACCTAAATACCTTAACTATTTCTATTCATAAACACTGTACATGTGCTAATGCTACATCATGCAAAAGTGCAATTGACTGACCTACACAAACCCACATTTGATTGACCTAGACCTGCCAAGCTAATGTCAGCTCAATAAAAACACGTCAAGAACTTAAAGGAGGTTCTCCACACTCACACACATACACATGCAGAGGTTTCCTAGGCCAGCAGGAGTAGAGGCAGGTTGGCAAGCTGTGGATTACAGTCTGACAGTGGCCCATTGTTAATTGAATGCCATGTGTGAAAGCTACAGAGAGATTAGTTTGTACAGCTGCTGCCATTTGTCATAACTGCCCTTAACAAGACACACATGGTGGGTTGTGGTTCAAGCCACAAGAGTCTTGGCTTCTTTCTGTTTTTTATACTGCCCAATATTTTACCGTTAGCTAATGAAGATGTTTCAATACCAAAACATATTACTGTCCTCGAAAGACAATTTACTCTCTATTTCTAGATTTTCTTAAAAGGTTTCCTAATTGTAAAAGTCAGCTTTAGTTTCAGCCTAGGAATTTTTAAAACTATATATTTTAAAGATCAACATGGCAGAATTATTATTAGCTTTTCTCGAGACTAGCTTACAAAAGCTATTGTGTACTTCAAGTTTTTGTTTTAAGTTTGACTTATTTTTTTCTAGATTTTTTTAGCATTCAACTGAAAGACAGATAGTATTTCTGCACAGGATATATAGCTTTCTCTGTGTTCAATACACCATTACTCTGCCTCTATTTTCTTTCTATAAAAGTGCAGCACAAATATTTTGATTAAGTAATGTAGCCTACTTACAACAGCACATTTAAAAAATAGATATAATAAATATACAAATAATAATATTTCTTTCTGTTTTAAATGAACATTATCACACACAAACATACACTATTTAGAAATAAAAATGTAGCAGTTGTGCATTTGTAAATGTAAGGGAAAGGCTAAATACAATACATCCTCTCTGGAGAACAATGGTCAACTTTCCTCTAATCCTTCTTAACGCAGATTCAAAAGTTCAGAGTCTGTGTCTGAGCAAAGGTGGCATTGTTCTGGTGATCGGAAAAGACACTACAAAACACTGTAATGCATCCCCCACTGATGGCAAATGAAGGAGCAGCAGGAAATTCCAGCTGGCAGTTATGGATTGGGATGTTTTCAGGTTCGGGGGCAAATATGGTCAAGCGGGTAACTGAAAAAGAAATCAGGAAACTGAAAAAGTGAAAAAAGTCAAGCCAGTACTAGTTTCCAACCCAGTAATCAAAAAGTCTACTTCGACCTATAAAGTGTCCCCTTCCCCTTGCATGCCTTTATTTTACAGCCTATGACATCCTCAAAATCTGCTTTGCTGATCATACACTGACATGGGTCAACAGAAAAAACACAATGCATATGCCACTGACCCAGCATAGTTGTAGTAAGTAAATTCTCCCTCACTGTAAATGTATTAGACGGCATCATTACATTATTATTTTGGGAAAGAAGCATAAAGCAACTGTGGGTTCATGCACATGCAACAGCCTTAATTACAACATTACTCTGGACCCATATCTGAAGAGCCTGCACACAAAAATACACAGTTAGTACTGACAAATGCAATGGCGGTGCTGTGGTTGTCAAGGCTGTGCACTCGATTTTGTCTAAATGCAGGCTTCAAGAACTAAAGTGTGGGTGTGCATGTGTGTTTCTGCATGTGTGTGTGTGTGTGTGTATGTGAGTATGCATGTGGGTGGGTACATGTTCTACAAAAGTCAGAGAGACACAACAGGGGAGTAAGAGAGAGAGGGAAAAAACAGCAGCTAGATTCCTTGGCCAGCAGAAAGGCAGGCCAATTTAAGAAAAATTCCAGTAATCTGGAGCCAATGCGTATACCCTTTCAGTGCAGGCTTTCATAATGAGGCACATACGTAGCCGTTAAAGCCATGTATTCATTAGCGGCCCCGTTACCGGCACAGTGCGTTTAATCACAGACGCCCAACTCCTAGTTCCGAAGCACTCTGCGTTTAACACACCAACTTCCCAGAACCTGGGAACTGTCATCGGATAGGGCAAATTACAGGAACAGACTTCTTCAGAAACTAAGAGCTAAAAGCAGCAACAAGTTTGCAATCAGTGACAGGTGAATAAATACTGGGCATGTCAAGAAAGAGCAATATTTTACTGCCAAGATATTACTAAAATATATACTTTTATAACTAAGGCAAATTATGAAATCTTTCTACAAGCAAACTGGAACTGTAGTGCAGTTTACTACAGCCTAAAAGACCTATTTCGCTTATAGAGAAAATACATTAAGAAATACCAGGAAAGCTCCATGACATTGTTCTCATTTAACTTGTTAATATATAACCGATAAAATAAAGGAATGTGTTTCACATATTACTTCCACAGTGAAATCGAACCAGTAACATGAATTGAGAAATCTCACTGCTGAAATTATGGCATCATGCCATAGTGTGTTTCTTAGAAAGTGTTTTTTAGAATCACTAATGGGACTAAATATCTCTGATCATCTTTGTTGTTTAACACTAAATTGGTTGTTTTGTGTGTGGATTGCCAGTGAACTGTAAAAAAACCTCTGACTCCAACAAATCTGTGCAAACCTGACTCAAAAATAAAACTTGTGTTATTTTCCAAGCAACTTCACACTCTATCAGGTCTATCGACGATCTTCTTGTTCTCTCCTGATCTTTCTATTTTACTGAAATCTGCCCTTATACAATGAAACCATGTGAAAACAGGATGCTATTATCACTGGGGGAAAGCGGCTGGAAAAGCAAAGTTTTGACATCTGTCGTTCCCGTGATTGCAGAGGGTTAGTATGTTGATCTACCTCACAGGATGTCCATACAGGACCCGCTGGGCACCCGGCTACAGAAAACTAGGGCCATAGGCGGAGGGTGAACCAACCGGGTAAGGCTAAAAACAGCCAAATGTATTAAACGCCGAATACCCGTCTTTTTAGGCAAGAACCAAACATAGATTTCAAAGGCTAATAAAAAACGTTTAATGGGACAGAATTTGTATTGAACGTGATTACAATTTAACAAAAAAAATTGTAAAAATAATAATTATAAATTTATATTTTTATAACGTTTCCTTTTCATGGTTATTCAAACAGTGAATGTGATATTATCAGTAACTTTGATCTATCGCAAGCACTCTCAAAAATAATAATAGTAATAAAACTAAATAATAGGGCTAATGATTAGGAGGGAAAAACATTATAAAAATAAAAAATCAATAACCAAAACTAAAAGAAGAAACGGAAAACTGCAATATGTAGCATAGTATGCAGAGTTTTGGTTCATTTTTGTGCTGTACAAAAGGAGACGACAGAAAGCAACCTCATGTTTAAAAGGAGTAGCCTTGTTGTTTCTAATGTTAGAAGAAAAAAGAGATTTTGTGAGATTTATGTGGATATTGGCAGTGGCCTTGCAGGTAATGTGCGTACCATGAGCAATCAGCCTGTCAGAGATTCAGTACCCTAATTTATACTAAACCAGCCATGTCATTAATTATTTATTTATCAGTGTTTACACGCCAAAGTCAATAAATATTACGCCAAATATAGATAGTCTAATTAATTCCATTTTAAGGATAAGTTATTCTGATATTAACTAGGAACTCGCTGCCACTGCCCGCCAAAAAGACAAAACATAAAAAAAGGTGCATATCCTTGGAAGAAATCATGCATGTGCTCCTGGAATATTGGAACGCGAGTTCATTCACCTTTATTTTAACCAGGAAAAGAACTCACTGAGATTTACATCTCTTTTCCAGGAGTGTCCTGGCCAAGATAGGCAGCCAAATAA
>JAUCMT010000134.1:25485759-25502343 GCA_032357475.1 Enteromius thamalakanensis | reverse complement strand
AAGAAAGAAAGAAAGAAAGAAAGAAAGAAAGAAAGAAAGAAAGAAAGAAAGAAAGAAAGAAAGAAAGAAAGAGAAAAGCAACAGGCAACAAGGTAGAAGAGAAACAAAGTGCAGAGCAAAAGACAGCATGATAGAAAGGAAAGAGAGAGAGTATAAATGAAAGGGTGGGGGGAGATTTCCTTTGCAGCAGCATGTAGAGTAACAGTACACCGCTCAATTGAACCAACACCAAGGCTGAGAGGAGAGACTGAACACGGGGAGGGGGAAATCAATAAGGGAGGCCAGAGAGCTGGAGGGAGCTCTAAATGGATTAGACTAAGGGAATGTGTTCGATAGGTTATGGCTTTTGCGTGAGCTAGTCACCGCGGGCCATGCAGAATACTAATCAGTGCTGCAGCCTCTGCTTCAGAGACCTCACTGCATGCTCAGCACAAACGCACAGCGACCTCATCCCCCTTTCTGCTCCAGCTCTTAGATCATACAAGCATCTATAGATTTGTACAGCAGATTTGTCTGCAGTATTTTGTGTATCTCAAAGTTTTCCAGTAACATTCCTGTGATGCTTACATCATAAACTCGTCCAAAGTGATGAGATCAGATGGCTTCGTACCATTTGGCCGCTTGGAGTAGAAGGGGATCAAGTTCCTTCAAAAGAAAACCAAATGGTTGACGGAGGTTAAATAAGGCCAACATCTTTATCTCCGCTTTGTATTAAACAGCCTGCATGAGCTGTTCTACATATGTGCCACCATAAAATTGCAGCTTACATACTTATAAAAATGCACTAGTAGCAAAAGAAAAGGATGTTTATGAAATAAATAAAACCTGTTAAATCCACCTTTTAGTACAGATTTCTAGGAATAAACAGTGATGCAAAGAAATCTGTGCTTTTGTCAGTCAGGCTCTTTAATCAGAGCAAACTCAGCAGAAAAGAACTCACAACACCCACAGGCCACTAAGATTATCGTCTGGATTGAAGTCGTAGTGGCAAATCCTTTCACTGCTCCTCCACCGCTACCCCCCTTCTTCCTTGTCTTTCCCTCTTTATGTTTAATGTGGCGGTACACCAGTGTACTAAAACATCAAACAGAAGCTATTGCCTTTCATTTCCACAACTGAAACCAAGTCGTGCGTTGTAGTTTTTTTTTGAAAGCAAAACACCAACAAATGCGTGGTTCAGAGGAGAAACAGAGAGCAAGGCAGAGAAAAAGAGGGAGTGAAAAAAACAGACCATCTGTACTGATTTTTGGGAGCGAGTCAGTAGCTGCGGGCCATCAAGTGGATATGCTGAACACTTTTTTTGTCTCTGTATAAAAGGACAAACTCTTGACTGCCTCTGCCACAAGGACCCACTGGAAACAATCAGCAAATAAATAAATAAATGACTAGACAAAAAAAAAAATGCTGTGGCTCTGTTGCATTCCATACAATTGTAGTTCCGTAACTCTTTTCCTAGTTTCGTCTAGGGCCCCAAATTGTCAATGGGCTTGCATGTGTGTGTGTTTCATCCCACCCAGCTGTCCCTTTAATTCTAACTATTACAGCTCACTGGAGTTTATATTGTGTCTGCAAACACTGCCACTGGGAATGATGTGTCACAGCATGGATGTAAAAGAAAAATTCTAATTACAAAAGTGGTGCTCCATATACTGTAGAAAGCAAAAGTTGAGAATATGGTTATTGTTATTGATGGTAATTGCTGAGATGTTAACAGCTCCAGTTACTTTCCTTAATGATTTACTAGTACTTGTAAAAAGTCAATGTTTGGGAGAAAATAAAAGATATACCAAAAAAAGTACATTTAAATTCTCACAAAAGGTGCGTTTAAACAGCCTTTTTGATGTCAGTACTGTCCTTTACTATATATTAACCTTAGCATAACATAACATAACAAAACATATTTTATTCATTTATTTTTATATACTATTATTCAGGATGTGCACATTAAACTGCATGCTGTTATATGAATCAGCAGGAAGATTTGAAAAAAGTGCAAAACTGAATCATAAGAATTAAGGAAAAGGACTACACTGGTTGTGTAATGGATACAAATCCAATGTGCTGTATTTTGGCTTCATTTAAAATCTTGCCACAATCCTAAATACCTCTTACGCTTACACAATTAAATTACACAAACTGTACAGCTGTGAGAACAAGTTTTCTTGTGCTCTTTATCAGGAAGAAAAATCGTATGGTTGTTTCAATAATAATTCTGGTCTAACTTTTCATGTATGTGGACATCAGAGTCAAAGTGAATTAAATAGGAGGAGACAGGCAGCAAGAAAAGGTAAAAAGTGGAGAAACCCCAATCTGTACTTATTCATCGACAGGGGTGACAACCTCTAGGTCATGTGGCTAGTCCTGACCCTTGGGTATACTCAGCCAGCTGGAAAACTAGGCGCAAACAGTTCTTCCACAGAGCGCTCGCACACGGCTAATAAAGCCCCAATAGGGAACTCAGTGTGTGTGTTGGGGGTTCTGGCAAGTTGAGAAAAGGGAGTTTGATGAATGACCAGCTCTTCTCAAGGAGTTGGCAACCGCTCCACTGACCCAGGCATCCAAATGTCATGAGCAAGCTGGGGGTCCAGGTGCCCCCTAAAATGACCCCCTGGCCTGCCCCCACGTGCCGCAGGCCACCACCTTGTTTTCAAAGATCTGTTGTGCTCAATTAAACTTCATGTGACACCTTCTGCATCTTTAGCGAGGTCTTGACACCAGTGGCAAAAGTTATGTCCTGCAGTCATAAAACAAGACCTCTTTAACATGCTAGAACACATGAGAAATAATCCAGCCGACAACAGAAAAGCAGCCAATAAAACACTGCCTACTTCACAAGGGACCAAAATAAACATTGGGGAGTTTGGGGCAGGAAATCACAGCACCTTCACACTGTTGTTGATACATTGAGCTCTTGTGATTGTGTAACATCTTCTAGTTGTTCAGTAACGCTTGTTGTGTATGTGCAATACATGATAATTTGTTCCATAACTGGAAACTGCAATAAAAACTTAAAATCTACCTATTAAATGTTAATAAATTTTCTTTAATTATTTAGCTTTACAAAGGGACAGCTAGGTGTTTGAAACAAACCAACCGCCAGACCAATGTAAATATTTATTAGAGGGTTGAACCAGCACTAATTTGCACTGGCATTTTTGAGGTTTCATGTTACGTCATATGTTTAGGATAATGTAAACACTAAGATAAAGGTTGTGAACATATTCCAGCTTGAAATGGAAAATAAATAGCTTGGGTAAAATGAAAAATGCTTGTTTTATATAAACCGACTGTTCCCTTTTCAAATCTATTTCGGCCTAGTCACTGTTCTACGATTAAAAAGCCTGTTCAGTATACAATGCAACAGACACAAAAACAAAGTTGCTTAAATTAAACACGCCATCATCCTACAATACAAACTATTGAATCATTTATTGTCCAAAAGGAGGCTTATTAAATGAGTTATGATTTTTGAGTTCTGAACTGAAAAGAGCATCATTTCACATGAGCAGTTCTCTTCATTACTTTCTCATTTGCAAGTACTGCAAATAATCAAAAGTGAATTATGCTGAACTGTTTTTACAGAGAATAACCGATCAGGATAATGTTAGAATTGTTTCATGAGAGAATGGAGCTGAATAGCGCTTGTAGACGCGCAGGCACAACGGCATGGTCAGACTTGGTGAAGTGCAGAGGCAGGGCCATGGCACTATGCCCACCAACAAGCCTGCCGCCTCTCATTCCGGTCCTCTCAACCACCCTTTCAATGGGTATTCAGCAGGGCATTTACTAAGGTGCTATTACAAACACAGGCAAGCAGCCTAAACCCAAGGCAAACTGTTTGATGTTCCTATAGCTACCAGGTGCTGTGGGTAGCCACAAAACACAATCAACTACAAATTGTACACGAACAACAGTAGTTGTTTTGTAGTATGAGAATATGTACAATCATACTGTGACAACGTAAAACATGTAACAGTACATGGTTTGCAATTACCTTACAAAAGACATTTTGCTGGCAAAAAGACATGAAAATCACTTTTTCAGTTAACAGCCAAAGACCACAACCACAATTTCCTTTATGATGTGGGTAAGGATTTTAATTTTGCTTTGCATTCGAATTTATTTTGCTGGATAATGTCAACTGCTAATCCGCTGCCATCAGGAAACTTTCCTCCGTGCCCACTGCATTGCGGATGCCAACTAACGAATCAAAGGCATGCAGCAAGCAGACAAAGAGGGTTTGATACCAAAACCTCAGTTGCTGGCACTCTCCCTACCACTCTCCTGGCACAACGCAAACAAAATGGCCGCCCTGGGTGCACTGGCACAATGTGAAAGCATTGTCTAGAGATGGGCGCTGGATACTTAAGACAAAACACACTGCACTGCCATGGTAAGTACTTAACAGAGAACCCAATATTTATATACTGACACTAATTGACATTCTTCCATATTTTTTTCAATTACAATGGTCAGAAGTATTATATATTAATATAAATAATAATGTAAATATAATGAGTAACATTTATAACATTAATCAACAGCAGCAAGTGATTATGTAAAAAAAAATCGGTAGAATAATTTAAAACTGTTTGAATACAAATTATGCATATATAATATGCATATATATATATATTATATATATATATATATTTTTTTTTTTTAATAAAGAGTAGAGACTGTCTATTAAGTGCATGAAAGATTTAGGTTGCCATGTGAGTGCCAACAGGCGAATACACTCCATCTTGCAAAGACACAAAAGAGATTCTGATGCCAACCATGGTGCCACTGGCAACCATTATTGTCCCTCCACTCTGCCTTCTGCTTACCCTGGCACTTCAGTTTCACAAAATGGAGGTGCCGTGCCTGACGATAAACCAACTCTTTGTGAAAATATTCAGTCACAAAAGCAACACTTTTGTGATATTATTAAAACATATAAATAAAAAAAATATGGACAACATCAAAATTAGAAAACCACTTAAAGTGGAAATAAAATAAAAAGTTTAAGTAGTCATTTGTAAAAAATTTGGATAAAAGCACATGTTAATGAATAAATGTGAAGGTACAAATAAGTGTGCTGACTTAATTGTCATTTTACATAGCTAAAATAAACAAGTACTCAAAATAAAAAGAAAATCACCAGACCAAATTTAGCTGGGAACCTGACAGTAAAACAAACAAGAAAGAGCATTTTAAAAACACAAATATTATTATATATTAGAACATTATTGTGTAATTTTGCAGAAATTATCCATCTTTAAGAAATATATTTAGCATATATTTATATAATTAGGGGCATTTATGTTTGTATGAATTATACTGAAATATTTGTCACTTTTACATGCAAAAAAATTGCTTTTAATACAGCCATTTTATTACTATTTAAATGTACCAAATTCCATCTTTTTGGAACTTTATTTGCATGTAACAGAATGTATGTCTTTAGGCTTATGTACATAACAACTGAAAATTATATTTATTTTATTTTGTCTCTATTCCCTTCAATCTGCTAGTTAAGAGTATAGTAACTAAATTCAATAATTGTAATTTCCCAACCTCTCATCAGACTTACCTTGGTCCTGGACGTAGTATGCCAGAAACAAGTCCAGCTCTTTTACCGAGACAGTGATATGGTGGGGCTGGACGCAAAGTGCTGGGTTGGTGCAGTGCGGGGACTTGACTAGCCGCTCCCCATCTGTGCTCTCCAGCGGAATACCTTTAAACAGGATGACCATCACCAGGTCCAGCCGCCACACTTTATCAGCCTGCCTCAGGCAGTCGATTCGGCGGATCTTGCCCTTCTGATCGGGGTTGGAGAGAACGCAGCACGGGTGCTTCTTGCCTGTTACGCTGAGCACAAAGTCCTCCCGGTACTCCTGCCGGATGTCCTTTCGCAGCTTGGCCAGGAGACGGGATGCCCACTTCTGTTTAATTTCAGGCTTCTCGCTGAGCAGCTCATCTTTCACGGCCCGTTCCTCATCCTTGGACATCCGCTTTTCATGCTTCTTAAAGTACTTGCGCTTTCGTGCCTGTAGGTTGAACCAAGTGTAGGCTATGGCACGGACATGAGGGAGCAGTGCCTCAATGAAGGGATGAAACTCATCCTGAGAAGAGAGAGGGAGGGAAAAAGGAGAAAAATTGAGCAGGAGCAGAAGTGACCTTTTGGCATTGGTTCCTGTCTGAATTAGTCAACAGCCCGTGCAGCCAGAATTGAAAGAGGAAAAAAGCGGTTTAGAAATTATTTCAGATGAAAATCATTTATAAGCAGATAAAAGTTATACAAATGACCCAAATGGTCCAGAAAAAGCATTAAACGATTTACAGTTACAAATACCAGTTGCAAATAGATATTTTTCTAACTCTAGCATTCTATTTCCTGCTTTTAAAGAACTTTCAAGCACTTAAGTTATTTAAAATGAGATTTTAAAGCATCGAAATGACACATTTATCTACCATCTCAATTGCGATTGCAGGCAGCGCTGGCCTGCCTGCAGGTGTCGAAGGCACGCTGAAAAAGGATGCCACTGTTTACCGCGTCTGCCCGCACCGTGCCAGCGTAGAGCAAACAGTTCCAGAATCACCAATCACTCTCTCCCCTTCTCTCTCTCTAACCCCCTTCTCTCACTCACTCACTCTCCTTCTCCAGCCATGCTCAAAGCACCAGTCCGTGTGTTGGCGCAGGAGACCATGCATCCCCCATACTTCCAGATCTCTTGTCAAAGCGCCCTGCATTCCAGAAACAGCCCCTACCACAGAGCCCTGCAGAACCTCTTAGAATCCTGGAAAAACGAGTCACTAAATCTTAGACAAGGACAACTGAGGGCACAATCATCCACCACACTCGCAAAGACATTAAGACAAATGGGAAAATGTCTTTTGTCTGAAATGAGAGTACAAACATACCCAAGGTCAGAAGTATTGGTTAAAGCTTTTAACTAAACATGGGAAAGTGAAAAAAGTTTAAAAAAATCTATTTTACACCTTTTATTTTACAGCTTTTATTCTTAACTATGAGGAGGTGTTTGTGGTCCTTGGGAATCACTTAATTTGTTAGCATTAATGTACCACAATTATTCCAAGGCCCTCTAAAATCAAACCAAGATGGACAACGAAAATGGAATCTTGGCACAAAAGTCACATTCTTCAGGCCTCAGATGCATTTGGGTAAGTATGGTAATAAAATTCCAAACCAAAACTAAAGAGGCCTGACTCCCCAAACAAGTGGCATAGCTTATTCACACTTGCCTTATTCAACGTAAGGCTTTTTGTCTTCATATGCCTCAACTTGTCATATAGATTTACATTACAAACTGAGCAAATGCAGTTGCCAGTTTTACAGACCATTGAGTAACATTTGCTCAGTTATTTTTCCCACACATATAACCTCCTCATCAGCTCAGTGAAAGAAAATTATTTGATATTACAGAGCCATAAGTCATGTTTAAAATATAAAAACCGAACAGGATACCTTTCCAGAGGACAAATACCACCACTTTCTGACTCCACGTTTTTAATTTTTATTGCTAAAACAAAAACTATTCTATAGTCAAAATTTGCATTAACACTGCAAATTCTTATTAAAGGTCAAGAAGGTTTCAAAGGTAAAAAAGACAATGAGAGCAATGTGTGAGAATTGCAACACAATGAAAAAGAGAAGACCACCTTTAGGCACACACTCTGCAAATTTCTCCGTCATTTTTCCACTGCCACACTGAAATATGAACAAGAACTGCAGTTAATAGATCTATGAAGAGTTAAACCACATATTGTTCTGTGTGCAGGCGGGCGGCAGCTCTTTGGGAAACCACAACCAACACACCACTGCCTGTATTTCAGTGACAGCCCCACACACTCAACCACTGTATAAATACTACACAACTTTAAAATGCATGTGAAATCTATCACACGACAATGTGCAATAGTGTGTGTTGCTCAAGAAAAATGTAACTCGCTGAACAGTGTGAGTTTTCACACTATCCGGTGCAGTCCTGGAATGTATAAAAACTCAAATTCAAAAATGCACACAGTTTCCTATAAGGGGTAGGTTTAGGTGTAGGGTCAGTGTAGGACAATACCACGTACAGTAGAAACACAATTACGCCTATGGAATGTCCCCATAAAACATGTAAACCCAACATGCGTGTGTGTGTGTGTAAAGCTGTTGTAAATCTGTATTTTTTTATGTAAATTGTATTACAACCAAATGCACACTGCAACGTCAACATTTATTAAAACATTATTTAACAGAAAGGGCCATTATTATTTTTATACTGTTTTTGTCATATTGCATTAGGCTATTGCGAGATCGCATATCCCAACGATGTAACAATAAAACCATAGTGAATGTAAGGTGAAATTAAAACATTACATTTATCTGTTGTCATAACAGTTGTTATGCAACTGGTCTCATATCACCATGTTAATAAATGTCTTGAAGGGAAAATAAAAACACACGGATTTTATAAGTGTAACACGAGGTCGTGGGTTGCGCAGGCTCGAGGTCCTCTGCACTCATCATATCTCAGTCAATCACTCTCTGATGCCAAGGAAAATATAAACAATAAAATAATGTCAGCCAAAGCCGGCGGACTCTGTCCAACCGCTGAATCAACCTTATCATTGTTTTAATCTTAAATCACTCTATTTTTTCACTCAGCTTTCTTTAGTTGAAGGTAAAGCTAAACAGTGAGCTCTCCAAAACTTAATTCAAATTCACTGTCCTAACCTCGCTTTTGAAATGAACAGTTTTGAGATAGCTTCCTGTTGTTCACCTCATATAAAGCTGCCTTGTTTAACCAAGTAGTTTTCTACAGCAAAATAAATTTATTTATTTACCGACGACATCAAATTAGATCAAAATTATTTGAGCACTGGTCTGTTCAGAGATTAATAAAGTAAACTGTCGCGTTGATGTGCGCATTGTTTCACAGCACCCAGTCTTTAGCCTACATCAAAGTACCCGGTTGAATACTTTAAATAAAACTACATTAAATCTACTGCACTCGTAAAAAATACTCGAACGTTTCTTCAAAGAAACATCTTATTAAGAACCATGTCCCGCTGTGTAAATTGGTTATATGACGTGGTTAAAAAAGTTTAAAAAGTTATTGTAGCCTACAATAACCTACGGTCTGTCAGATTAGGGTAGCCTACTGATTCTGGGTAACGTTAACTTTAATACCAGTACGCAAATGTTTTTTTCTAAGAAGACATAAATGTTCTTTACTGAATTTAAAAAGGTTCTTCAAAACGACTTCTATTTCTAAACTTCTATTTAAAATCTGTATTTTTAGCAGTGTAACAGATAGGCTGTTTCAATGCATTGATTTTCTTAAATGTTTTTGTAAGACACGACTTCGAAGTTGTTGAACTACGCTAAAGATAAGACGAAAGTGTACAATAAATTCGCATATAGACTATGTAACTGCAGTAACGTTAGTTCTTAAATTATATGCAAATCAAAGCACAGTGAACAATGTGAATAAAACGTATCTTAAATGACATACAGGGCGATAATTCAAAAATATACAATATACCTGTGTGAGACAAATCGGCGAATACATCGTAGATCGCGCTGTTATTCAAAGTCCTGAAGGGTATCACAGATGATTGATATTATCGCTTCATTCTTCAGAGCCCGTGCTGCTCCGTGCACGTTTGACTAAGAGCTGATATCCTCATTCAAAAACACGCTCTTATCCGTCACCAGAGAACAACTAGAGATCCAACACTACGCATTTAACTGATCCTGACCGCTGTTTAAGAACACAAAAGATTGTAAGCGGAGTGTACTAGACGCATCCACAGCGTGCGAGATGAACCCGCCGCGGATTATTAAGCTACCGGAATCTGAGAGTTTAGTTTTAAAGTGGAATCTTAAATAATATTGGATCGCACGTGCAATAAGAACACTTGACGGCGCCTAATTTCTGATCATGTGTTTGCTTTTCAAACTTGATATAATATGGGCCGGTAACACCCTCTAGTCTGCTGAAGCCTAACAAATCAGTCTGAAGATTTTTTTTTCGCCTTTAATTACACAGTCATACTCCTCCTCTTCCAGCAAGCGCATATCCCATATTTCCAGCCCACCTCGACTGCACCTCCGTGACACTGACAAAGATTTAAGCAATTTCCCACTTTTTTACAAATGTCATTATTTTTCGTGGCAATCACTTCAGGCATATAAAACTATGAAACACGATAAAAGCACAGCGAGCACCATGTAAAGGTTTTGCTGGTTTCTTCAATTACAATTTAGGCCATTCATATCTGTCCAAAATAAAGAAACTACAAATACACAAAGCTTTGGGTCATAGTGCATGCTTTAGTTATATAGGTACAATTGACTTTGAAATATGAATATGCATTTGACTTTGATAATCTACATTTTATACAGGTCACAGTTTTCATAAAATCAAATTGCTTATAAGATCAAATCATAGCAGGATACCTAAAGAAAGTCATTGTTGACTCACCTATTTTGCCTAGACATTGGTTTAAGTTTAATTTCACTATCAGCTATCACAAACCAATACAGAGATATGGCATTACTTTTAAAACACCAATGTTTTTTTATTACATCATACTCTTGGAAATGCAAGGATTATTGCAAACGCGAATGCAAGTTTGGGCCTGCAGCATTTACACAAAACTGAATAAATGACTTACAGTCTATCACAAATATCCACTGTGATTTCAGTGAGTTTAAAAGTGCTACATACAACCGTTTAAATTTGGGAGAAAGGGAAAAGAGTCTGCGGTACTGCACGGTTCTATTACGCATACTAGTGAGAGATGAGTACAGGGCCAGTTTGTTTGCTGGACATAATGATTCCTTTCGCTTTACATCGGCATCTTGTGTCAAAGTCAAAGCCAAAGCCCACCCCCTCCGTCCAACTTACAAATGCAAAACGTTCAACAATAACTTTGTAAAGAAGACTGAATCAATTACTTAATGTTACAAAATGGACCGCAACAAAAGCACAACGCAACAAACTCCAAATATGTTAATGATAAAACAATGGACCGGTTTGTGGACCTAAACTATTCTGCAGACAAACATCGAGGTTTACGTAACGCGAGGTTTCTTATAAAGAAGTATTTGTCGAAAGAAAACAGTTGACACAACGTAAAAATAGACACAGCAAGTGCCGTTACGTAAAACAGTGCGAGACAATCACAAATGACAGGAGAACAGTGTGAGTAAATATCAACACGACTTGTCCAGGTATTCGCGCTGCTGCTCCGTGCCAGAAGTGCGCTGCTATTCAATAGGGGAAGAGTTTTAGCGAACATAGGATGCATGCCAAGAGGCACAAACTCGACTTCTGACACAATGATATGACCCAATGCTGGACGTTTGCCAGTTCACGACATAAACAATACAACATTATTATCATTTTGTCTGCAGGTTTTAAGTGTCTTGTTCATTTCAAATGTGAAACGTAATGCTATTGCACTTTTGAGGTTACATACGCGCAATACAGCAACTCGAGAAAAAATATGCACAAACGTTAGCAAGAGAGTGTTTTCCATCGTAACGTACCATTGCACTGTATTGCATGGAATTGAAGGGGGTTCCTGGAGGCCGGATGAAACTGAAGCCGGTACGCTCACATGTCTCAAGTTCAAAAAAATTTGCTTTTTATTTTTTTCTCTCTCTCTCTCTTTTCGTTTCACGTTGTAGTGCTTACAAAAATGAACACCGGAAGAGAATTCTTGGCAGACAGGCGGCAAAATCAACTCAGCGAGCACCTCGGATATTTTTTTATCTTCCTTCCTCTGCAAGTCAGTCTTTTTGGATAGCTTTTGGTGGTTAGGTTGAACGCGGTCCAGAATAGGCAGAGTTTTTGGAAGTGGGTAGGTCTGCGCCTTCACTTTCTCTGTCTGTCGTCGCTGTTGCTCGCAGGCAGCAGCCAAACGTAGCTGCGCATTTGGAATTACATCCTCGTTTTTGATTGGCTGGCGCACCGGCGGAGCTCCGCTCTGCGTTTCGTGCCCTAGGCCCCTCACTTCCGCTCGGCAGGCAGTGTCACTATTTGCATATTAACATTGACCAAGTCCCATCAAACCGAGACCGGGAGAAATTTAGACTAGTGGCTGAAGATAGGTCAAATTCCTGTGTACGTTTTGGCTTTAATGATTATAGAATTCCTTGAGGGCCGGCATATAAGCTAATAAATTACTAAAAAAGACAAAAGAAAAGAAAAGAAAGAAAGAAAGAAAGAAAGAAAGAAAGAAAGAAAGAAAGAAAAGAAAAGAAAAGAAAAGAAAAGAAAAGAAAAGAAAAATAGAAACACCTTTTATTTAAATAATATTGATGATGGTTCTCATACTATTCAGGTTGTTTGGTGGTGTATGTCCTATTTTGATACACACTCTTAACACCCTAATATTGGACACCCCAGTTTTAATAATTCAGAATATATATACATATTTATTATTACAAAAACATAACATTTTATTTGATGTAGCAAATAAAGACACCACTGTTCGGGAGCACAATGATGGCACTGATCCAGCCCAGGAACACCAGGGCGCAGCACACACACACACACACACACGAGTCCAACAACATAAGAATGAAACGCGCATTTGAGCGTGTTTATCGATGTCATCAAAGCATGAGACATAAGAATTAAAACAGAGTGAGGATTATACATGTCGCTTATTTATTAATCAAAATTGCAATAAGGGCATATAGGCTAACAGAAAACACAAAACGACACGTGAATCATTAGTTATTCTGACGAATTTATTTTTTTACGTAACCTATGCCATGAGACATGCATTTTATGTGTTGATCTTAAACCAGTTTTTTAGATCCTTAGTCTTTAATTTAGGTCAGTTGTTACAAAATCAATCAGGAAATATTAGATTAAAGATCAGCCTAAATTATATTACATTAAACAATATGTAGAATAATGGGACAATTTTTTTAATCGTTCGGTAATCTTTAACAGAAGAAATTGCATCATGGTTATGTAACCTAGCTTTATAATACATTTTGTATTTGTCAGATAAACGAACTTTTAAAACTCTTTCACCTACAATGAAGCGTACCGATCCAAACACCCACATAACACTGTCGTTTGACACTGTCATTATTGCTCTCCATGATACAAGTCGTCCCCTGGGAAAGTTTGTTGCGACTGTACTCGTGCCTCAACAAATGAACCTTCAAAGGTAACTAGTTTTACACAATGAATCGGGGTTACATCGTCACATATGCAACTCAAACACTCGGTTTGTTGGAGCATTATATCGAGTAGGTGGAGTGTGGTACGAAATGAAGCGAAAGGGCTCCAAATTCTTAGACGTAAACTTTGGAAAGCTCAGTTGTAAGCGGAAGACAGGAAACCATTATTAACGTATAGAAACCGATGTCCAGCTGAAGAGTTTAGTTAATTCTCCTCCCTTGTGCCTGTCAGGTTTCACGAATATGGATATGTGTCGCGTGCGCACAGCGAGTCTCGATACTGCCTCCGTAAGTTCACTTCATTTCATGAACAGATTCTAGTCTCTAGCATCTAGACATCTAGAAAAGCCACACTTTTCTAACAATAAATTCTGGTTTTACTTGTGCAGCTATGTACAGCAAACGGATTAATGGGTCGCTGTATTAAGATCTTAATTCGTTTCAAAAGCCTTTAGAAACTATAAAGATTTTTTTTGACCATGGAAGAGCAAGGATTGAACGGTTACATTTTTTTCATGTTAGCTAGGTTACCTCGCTGTTTAGTAAACATTCGCCTTTAAAGTCCTAGGGAATATTACTGAAGTAATAATTATGCTACTAGAGTGTAGCTTATTTCTTGTTTTAAAAATATATTTGCCGTGCAACGTGCAAATTGAATTCTAAAGGTGGCAAACAGTTGAGTCCCGAAATGTTTTCATTAAATGGAAACCAATGACCTGGGGCTTTTGAAAAAATAAATTTGCCACTCCTTTATTATCTGTCCTACCATAAATCAATTAACCGGGCAGCAAAGGACATTCGAACATCTAAAAAGTGCTTGAAGACTACCCAACAGCTCATTACCGACTGATGTAGGCTATTCTATGTCTCCCTTGTACGTCATTGCTATTTTAACGATATTAAAAGGTTATTATTATTTTTTGTTGTTGTTATCATTATAAGCAAGTGATACCAGTCCATCATTTCTATTTAAGAGCTAGAAGCGCTTCTTTACCATGTTTTAGAGGGATTTCCATTAGCTATATCATAATGTAACATTTATTATAGTGCTTTTAATCGTTTGAGTCCGAATTGACAATCACTAATTAATAAAGACTGTAGTTTGAAGGCTATTATTTCACATAAAATTACACACACAAACATAGCCTATATATAGGCTATATATTAACGTGTCTAGATTACACAAATCAAGTCATACTGGATATTTTTCTTTTTATGTAGGATATAGATAAAACGTCAACGAGAAGACTATGCAAATTTATAGTTTTTAATCTAACCAGGCAAACCTTTAAATACCGTGTTGAGTTGGTTTTGTTGTTGTTGTTTGTTTGTTTGTTTTTGTGTGTGTGTGTGTGTGTGTGTGTGTGTGTGTGTGTGTGTGTGTGTGTGTTAAAAATATAACGTGATTCTTTGCGGACACTTTGACAAACTAAAAGCTGCAGACTAATTGTAGCTTATCAATTTTATCGTTATGCTAAATTAGATGAACATAAATATAGGTCTACGTATGAATATAAAATTGATAAATCTTTATTATTATTTCTTTATTTAACCCTAAGTCTATATACTACTATGTGACTAAATTAGGCCAGCTTTTCCTTTTAAAAACATCAATTAGCATTATGTGGTCATTTTGTTTATTCGGTTTTTAATATAAATTCCATATTACATTTTACACAGAAAGATCATCCTGTCAGGGTGTCCCCCGTCTGTGGCCCGACACGCTGGGCTTCAGCCCCATACGACCCTAAAGAAGATTGATGGATTTTACATATTTTGTGCATTTCCGCTTAATGGAATCTTTTGTGAAGTGCTAAATTCTAAAACAAATAGACTCGTGTTTTTTGTTCAGCGCACAAGCTGCACGTTTGTTGTGGTATTATGATATTATTAAATGTTTTATTATAATAGGCATATATAGTTTTGCAATATTGGTGGTCTTTGCTCTTAAGCGGGCTGATGCATTTTCATATCGCTCCACAAGGCCATTTGTATCAGCGGGCCTAGACTGCATGCAGGTAAACAAATTAGGACAATAACATTTGCAAGATGCCTTTTTGGTCATTTACAAAAGAACAAATGTAGACAGCATCATGTTGTATCAAAAAGAACGTCAGTCTGCTTTGAATCCCCTTTATTTACTAGTTCCAAAAAAGCACATCCTCTTAGAATTGCTTAGAAACCTTGGACATCAAATATCAGTATTGACTATTACCCAATGCACACACAAATGTCCTTTAATCACTGCTCTTATTTTGCTTATACAACAGGACCACAGATTAGCCACTTAAAGCAATCCGTGAGTCATTGCATAAGGTCCATGAAATACTATATTAGAAATAAAAAATAAAACAGACATGACGTGTCGTATCTTTCTTTTCGGAGAATTTTGTTGCGATGCCACAGTAATAGTAAAACCCAAGATATGTGTATATGAACAACACGTGCTCATCCGGTCTCATAGCGTGCCGTGATCGTATAGTGGTTAGTACTCTGCGTTGTGGCCGCAGCAACCCCGGTTCGAATCCGGGTCACGGCAGCTTTTGGCCACCTCATCCTTCAGCTGGATCTAGTGTCTGAATCTCTTTGGCACCCTGTGCTGCCCTCCTGCAGACAAGGGAACTGGAAAGCGGCAGCCAAACGTAGTCGTGGCCGAGAGGTTAAGGCGATGGACTTGAAATCCATTGGGGTCTCCCCGCGCAGGTTCGAACCCTGCCGACTACGGCAGTCTTTGCTGTTTCATGTTCGTTTTCTGTGATGATAAATGTGGCTTCCAAGACCTTAGCGCTCTCTGACGCAATGTCTTTAAGGCAAAGCCTTGTTTGTGGGGAATGTTACTCAGACCCCAAGGTGCCAAGTACAGCAAAACCACAGGTCCACAGCGTGAGATGTGGCGGCCTTTTTGGACTGCTGTTTTTTCGGATGCAGGGCTAGCTTGCGGTCTCGCCTGTGTCAATGAGCTTGCTAGGGTTCAAGCTCCAGCAGGTAATGTTACATGACACGTGAGATGAGCCGGGATACCTCAGTCGGTAGAGCATCAGACTTTTAATCTGAGGGTTGTGAGATTCTCATATTGTTGGCGACCTCAGCTTGCTGTCAAGCCAGTCCTCCTCGGCCGCTGAAGCACAGTGCTCTGGGTGCCCAGGGCCCAGCACTGCAAAACCACAGGTGCACAGACTGAGACGTGGCGGCCTGTTTGGACTGCTGTTTTCTCGGCTGCAGGGCTAGCTTGCAGTCTCGCCTGTGTCAATGAGCTTGCTAGGGTTCAAGCTCCAGCAGGTAATGTTACATGATACGTGACACGAGCCGGGATACCTCAGTCGGTAGAGCATCAGACTTTTAATCTGAGGGTTGTGAGATTCTCATATTGTTGGCGACCT
>JAUCMT010000134.1:25461954-25482492 GCA_032357475.1 Enteromius thamalakanensis | reverse complement strand
TCTATCTATCTATTGACTCAATCAGACTTCCCTTCTATGTACTATTTCTAATGCATTTAAACTCATTCAAACTCATCTATCTATCTATACTTATCTAACTTTTCTATCTGTCTGTCTGTCTGTCTGTAGACTCAAGCAGACTTCCCTTCTATGTAGTATTTCTTACAGATTAAAACTAATGTAAGCTTCCACTCTATCAAATACCATTTCTGACGTATCTAAATCATGATAGCAACATGCTAATAATGTTAGAAACACGTTAATCATGCTAAATTACAAGCTAGTAACTATCTGACTATTTCTATCTATCTGACTTTTTCTAACAATTTCAAACTGAAAACATCAAACTTAAACTTTTAAAACGTCTTAGACTGAAACTGCTTTCAATTTTTAAACTTCTTGAACTTTTCAAACTTACTCAAACTTCTATCTCCGGCTTTCTCAAGCCAACTTAAAGTTTGTCTAAACAAACTTTTTTATCTAGTTTCCCTTATTAACGATACTACAGTCTTTCACCTTTGTCTGTTTGTATTTATTTATTAATTTAATACTTTTAATTAATGTTTGGGGGGATATGGAAAAAATTGTCCTGGAACCAAGTCACCTGAACAAGTGTGCAGGCACAGTTGCTCTCTGACAATGATAGGTCACATGTCAACATTGTTAATGTAGCACATCTGGATTACATTCACATAGAACATATAAGCCCTATTCAGACTAGTTTTCTTTGCGATTTTAATCCCATTGAAATCTGACAAGTCTGTGTTTTGTTCTTACACAACTTCTGTAGCCTAAATAATTCCAGGACAAATTTCCTACTCTTTTTATCAAATTCAGTGGTCCCCTGAGAACTCTAATCCTGAATGTGAATGTCTGCCATGTGTGATTTTGTCTAACCTGACCTACTGTGTGTGCACTAATCGTTCTTATGTTGCACCTTTCAGTTGCACCTGAACTGTATTTTACGCAGCAAAAATAGCTTTTATAAATATAAAATACATACATTTTTAAATATAAGATTAAATATAAGCCAAATCACTAACATTAAAGAATTTAAAATTAAGCTACATGTATGCATGTATCTGTTTATCTGCCATTTCTATATACTTGTGTTAATTTTATTTAAATAATGTCACTGTAATAAATTGAAGAAACATCGTTCAGAAAACTCAATCCCAATCCCATCCAAATAGAGGGCTATACTATACCAGCAAAGAATATTTAATTATTTAACAGAAATACCTATGATATTAACAGGATTGTGCTAACTGATATGATAGTTGTCTCAGACAAGTACTGACACCTATGGGTGCAATATCATGCAAAAGAAATGCTTTTGAGTACCACTGTTATTGTAGAAAGTCTCTATTCACTGTCAGCTAATTAATTTCTTAAGTTTCCAATTAAAGCAGAGATAAAGCGTAGTATTTATGTTATCATGTGGTCTTAAAATGGCGGTCTACAATGGTGGTGACCTGTTTTGTAAAAAGTAAAACATCTAGGTATTTTACCTCCTAAATCTTTTTGATTCTCTGTATTAATCTGACGGCAGGGTGTCCTTCAAATTTGGAAAGACAGAAATAACAACAATAAAACAGCAACATAAATAATTTTAAATGTGTTGTCAATGAATATGTTTTATACACAATGACACAAACTGTACTATTAGCAGTATTATTAAACATAATATTAATAATTATTATGGCAGTTACAGAGTACTAGAGTACTAGAGTTTGATGGTGAGATGGAGGTGGCAGAAGCTTTAAACATGCTGCTCTGATAATACACACTGCTGGCAGAGAGCAGTTAAGAGGAAGCTGAGCTTGATCCCTCTGATAATGATCAAACTAACCTGAGGTGTGCCCAACAGCCGGAATAATTAACACTGTGATTACGGACAGAGTTTAGCTTCCAGACAAACAAAACATTAATTGTTAGATCAGTCTGAGGATTTGAGTTTAAATCAAAAGCACCAAGGTGACCTATCTAAAAGTACAACGTCACCACTGTCATATAATGTCAGCTGACACTAATCTCATGTTGTGATCAAGTTTCACGCTGGTCACTGAAGAGTTAAAACTTAAGCTCCTCATGACTCTTCTATTTTAGAAATGGCCTTTACCTTTAATCCTGTATTTGTTCATACATATTCCATTAATACATATTTAGATCAACTTTATCTGAAAAACAAAGTGTTTATATTGTTTTTATTAAAATATCGAGTCACTTTTTTGTTTTGTTTCATATTGGAAATCTGCTTTGACACAATCTGTACTGTAAAAAGCGCTATATAAATAAAGGTGACTTGACTTGACTTTGACATTTACTGGATAATTATTAGTCACCATACCTGGTATAAAAACAGGGAAGTTCTAACATAAGCCGTGCTTACTTTGTCTGCCCAATATAAACTGGTCACCATGTTGGTCATCATCTGACCAACAGCCCTGAGCATCAGAGCCCAGTGGTCATCCAATCAATATCATAAACGTAGTTGTCACAGAATTTCCTCATTTATTTCTTCCCCTACTACTAATCCTTTTAATTACTGCCTTATTCAATGCTAATGTTATTCACGATTAGTTGGTATTATGCTAATCTTCGACCCACATTCGGCAGGAGAGCAGGAGCATCGTCTGAAGGCCAGATTGCTGGGAGGCTGGCATGCAGACTGACATCAGTCTCCCAGCTGCACAAAGCAAGCCAGACAGAGGGACTCTTGCACATTAAAAAAAGAAAAAAAAACCTTCATAAAAAAAAATAAATGGGGGACTTTAGTGTGTACCTTAATGAACGACTGTTGGCCACAGGGATTAGTGATAAATGCTGCTTTCCTCTCATTCCTAGCCCACCCCAGCATCTGCTGACAGTTCTGACATTTCGAGACAGTTTCTAAGTCTTGAGTATCTGAGTGGTGCATGTTTCAAATTAAATCATTTTTTTCTTTATGTGAAACACAGAAAATCTAAATATTGTGAAATATTCAAATTTCTTAACTGAACTCAGATATTACATCTGACACTGCATGAAAAGGATAGATCTCTCATCTGTCAATATTCAGTGTAAACACATGGCATATTTTTTTTTTGTAATGTATACTGTGTAATATTCATATTCATATGCTGTGACATTTGTGACCTTGTCTGTGAAATCCAGGCTAAAGTCTAAAAAACTTATTTAGGTGATAACAAGCATCAAAGTTTGATTTCAAGCATATTTGACACAGCATTACTCTGTCAATATTAAAAATTTCAATGGTAAATTTTTGCAGAATGTTATTTTCATTATGAAGGATGATTTTATGTAGAAAAAGTACATTTTTCACAGCCACAGTCAGATTTGTACTGAAAATGAAAATTAACTAAAAAGGCAGCGTCAGTGTTTTAAATTCAGCTACTGCATTTTTATTTACTAATTATCAGTCAGAAAATATACAATATGCATAAAATAAAAAAGAACAGTGCACAATATCACACTTCACTAATGAGTGTCTAATTCTAACCCTGTCTACAACCAGAAAACACAAATTTTAGCATTCTTTAGCCTATAAGCAAGGAAGGATTGTCATTGCAATCATCCTCAAATAAACATTACAAAATAATGTAACTTTAAATTATGTACAATTCTTTTACAATTAAATTTTTATTTGTTATTTCATTTGTATGCAAAAAATGTCTCAGACAAAAGCCAGTTTTACAAAAAAATGAATGACTAATTACTTACTGACTAGAATAAAAGCAAAGCAAGCCATCCTAAAATTTTGAACTTTGTCTTGTTCAACAAATATTATTCCTTTCTAAACAGCTATAAAATGTTTATATTTCTAAAGCATACTAATAATGTTTAAATGCTTAAAATGTTTTAAAGTAAAAAACACTGATTTTGAACATCCCTTTATAACTGAATTGTTGTAACCTGTTAAAAGCAAAAAAAAAAAAAAAACCTGTTAACTCAAAAGGTGGCTGGCAAAAGGAAGAAAAATATTTAACTTCCAAAAAAATAAATAATAATATAACATTCATAGTGAAATGAGAACCAGCAATAGCTTCATAAAAAGCGACACTCAAACAAGAGGCTTTTGTCTGCCAAGAGGGAAAATAGACAAACACAGAGAAAAAATGTCAACAAGTGCAGGGCAAGACCACATCTTGTGCGGCAGTGTTCACGAGCGGCATTAGCAAAACTAGTGGAGTTAGTCACGAAATCAACTGAGCAACATCAAAAACATAATTAGAAATCAACCGAGCAATGGCTGCAAGAAGCATTATCTGGAATAACAACTTTATCTCTTTACTTCTTTGTTTAATTTTCATCTGAAGTGGCCATGGATCGTGGACAATATACTTCCAAAATCCTCAAGATTTTGAACAGCAAGAATTGGGATTGATCCCTTAAACATGATTAAAGGTGAGCTTTAACCTAAAATTAGTATACATTAAAGTATGCAAACAGAAAACCTGACCTCCTGACACAGAGTTTAATGCAAGGTCCTGACCTCACCTGACACCAGCGACATCCATATCCAACACACATTTTGCTAAATGTAAACACACTAGAAGACCGGCTATACAGCAAGATTACAAAAACACAATATACTAAAATAAATGTAAAAGAAATAAAAGTACAGCAAAAAAAAGAAGATGAAGGAAATATATACATATATCCACATATGTGGTTTTATACATGACAAAAAGTTTTTGTAAATAGTAATGTAAATATTGCTAAATAACTTTTTCAAATGATAAAACAGAATTCAAACAGCTTCTTCGCAAAACCTTTTCTCTAAGACATGCTATGAATCACACTGAAGGAGGAGTTACGTCACTCAAAAATTTGGTGGGAAATAGCGAAGAAAAAAAACTTCCAAAAAGCACCAAACTTACCATCCACCAGGTCCTGGCTGTCATGTCATAACATAGCTGCCATTTGATGGAGCTGTCTGCCGTTTTCCCAGCCATTCTCCCGTCAGTAGCTTTCATCAGGAGCAGCTCAGGAGTAGATAACACACTAATCAAGCCTTCATCAGACGCCACTCTCTCAGCCCCATGTAGGCCAATCCTTATCACACTGCATTATGGGAGAAAAAAAGTGCCACACACACACACACACACGCAAGCAAGCAGCCCTGTACTGCAGCGATGACTCCAGCCTCCAGTGCTGCCTATAATGACAGGATCAGGATCTGAATCCCTCACACACACACACACAGAGAAAGCCCCCCACCTCGGCCAGGACTTTAATTTTTAAAGCTGCGCAGAACAGGAGCATGGATATGTTTTTTTTTATCTTGAACAGTACAACAAGTGGGTAACCAATAAGGTGTGTCTCTGTGCAAGGACGGTTTACAAAGATTTTTTGCATTTTCATTGGTTCTATATTGTTGATATTGTTGATGGTTTTTGGATACAACCCCCCAGCCCCCCCATAAATACACACACACACACACACACACATCCACATTTTGGCCCCCCTCCCCCAAATACTCATGTTGATGAAGGGAGGGCCAAACGGGAATTATATTCCCCAAACAAAGACTGGGGAGTTTCATAGACATGAGAGCCGGGCACGGTTCAGATATCACAGACTTACAGCAAATGAAGGGGGGAGAGAGAGAGGGAGCAGAAAAGAGAGATAGAAAGAGAGGCGCAAACACAGACAGGTATTCCAAGTCCATTTACTAACAAACCTGGCGTACTTTACCAGGCTTTGACCATCACTTAATAAATGATGACCATGCTTAATAAATGATTCTACAGTGGATTTTGTTAATTTGAGGTGCTTAGCAATGACAATGAATTTAAGAAAAAGTGAGAAAAATTGGTAACTCTATATTTTAAGGTCTCTTAACTAGAATTTGACAAGAACTAGAATTTCTAGAATATTAGTAATAATTAAGCACATAATAATGCCTTTTTACATGACATGCCTTATTCTACATCCTAATCCTACCCAATACCTAAACTTACCAAATATCTATTAATAAACAGCAAATTAGGAATTTATTAAGGAAAAGTCATAGTTAATAGTGAATATGTGTTCCCTATTCTAAAGTGTTTCTGAACTGAAACATGAGGTTGGTGTTGATAAAACATTGTCATGTGATGATTCTTTAAAAATGGCCCTATAAAGCTCTAAAATGTGCCTCAGAAGTTTTAGTCATTCTGTCATGTTCTCAAGTATCACTGAAACATTAGCAAAATTGTTAATGTAAAGAAAGAGTGTTAAGCAGAAATATAATAAGCGCTCAAAGTCAACAGAATTCATCCTTAAAAAAGAAAACTATATTGTTTGTTGTAAAGTGTAAAACAACTAAGCAAGCTCTAAAATAATCTTTATATTATTAGTTTTACATTTGACAGTTATCACAAGTTTTAAGAATGAGTAGTCAGATGAAACATGGAGGGATGAATCTTGAGATGGAGAACACAATGGGTTTACTGTTGGAACATCCATATAGAAATAAAAGGATTGAAATTTATTACAATTGTAATTAGTAAACATTATAATTGTTTAGTTATGCTTAGTTCACTCTATGAACTTTTCAGTAGAAATGTAAAATATTCAAATTAACTTGATAAAAAAAGAAAAAAAAAATGTATAAAACAAATTCACATTGTTAAACCTGATTGTATAACTCAAAGCAACTTAATTAATTTTCAGATGCATTCACATTCACATTTTTAAACCTGATTGTAAAACCCAAAGTGACTTAATTAATTTCCAGATGCTTTCAAATTGTGTTAGCATTGATAATGATAATAGCTGACTATGCTGCTCATCCGTAATCTCTGGACAGGTGAAGATACACACTGCTGCAAAATCTTATGAGCTAGAAAGTTACAAATATTTAAGTAATCAGAACATTCTAGAAGCAAGTGTTTTTGTGGGGTGCAAAGGCATCAGCTAGCACATAATAACTGGCTTGGATTAATAGCATTACCACAGATTTGGCTGTTTAAAGCAATGCAAAGCAAGCTTTGATGACATTATTAACCAATTATCTCTTACATTGAGGGCTGAAAGATGAAAGTGTCGTCCAATGGATGCTCTGGAGCGACTGATTTACACTTCTTATTCTAGTCACACAACAATCTTATGTTTGAGCACAGTAAAGCATACTCACATCCCACAACTTCAGAATTACATTTAATGCACACACATACAAACAAATGAAGCTCTAGTCATGCTTTTGACATTTGCAGATTTACGCATCAACCTGACTCTTTGCTGTGAGTAGTGGGGTTTAACGCTGAATGCCAGCTTTGTTCCATGTTTGGAACTCTCTTTGTAACCTATCCAGACCTTTTTCCCTCGGCAGCGCATTCCCAACCTCCACCTCCTCACAGAATGTTCCCGCCTGCAGCTGCTTCCCTCCACGTGAATTGTGGGATTGTGTGAGAATGTCCCGCGAGTCAGGGCACAGCGCGTCTGGCATTCAGGGGCTGAGGTGGCATTTCAGAAGGACTACGGTCAGAAGAATACCTAGAGTGTTGTTTATCCTCCCCGCCTTTCGCGTTGTGTCTTTCCATTCATTTCCGAAACCTTTCCCACATTTCCACACAGGGTCCCAAAGAGATTATGCTCTTTTCTTACGCTTTAGGGTCATAACTTATTACATCGAAAAATCCTAATAAAAACATTTCTCTTCTCATCCAATGGAAGCATTAGATGGATAATTCAAATAATTATCACAATAATAATAAACCTAAGTACAAAGTGGCTGATCCAGAAAAAGGATGCTAACTGAAACAAACAGACTGAACAAAGCAAAGAACAACTTCACTGCTATATAATTTTTTCTACTGTCTTCTGAAAATGCATTCTTTTAAAACATTTTAAAGACATTCTTTAAACATTTCACTTCAATTTCTTCGCCTGTGCAGTATTGATTTTGACTCTGCAGCTCGATATATTTTCTAGCCTTGATTGGATTAGGATTACACTTTTAGACTGTAGTTTTAATTGGATTTCTACTTTCTTTCAGGCAAGTATTTGTAAGATTTGTATGAAAAATCAATAGGTAAATCAATAATTTAAAAGGCTGCAAAGTGAAATTTGTTGAATTGATTCAAGCAACATGAACAGCTGCTAGAGAACTTACTGTGTACAGAAATCTGTTTGTGCTATCTACTTAAATGTGACATACAATTAAGTGTCAATAAATATATGTATTTAAATCTATTTAAATATAGGCTACTAAAACGTGTTAAACATTTTATTTTATATTCTTATTATCATCAATTCAAAAAGATATGCCGAATACTTCAAAATGATTCTAAAAATGTTAACAGTAGTCACATTTCCTATACAGCAAATACAGCAGTCATGGCTAAGAGTCACTGAAGGTTTATTCATAGCTAAGTCTGAGCCATTGTCTGTTACTAATTAATGATAATCAAAGTCCAGAGATGCTCTATAATCCCAGTCTAGCACTGTCCAAGAAACATTAGGATTATATTATCTGCAATCATATATATGCGTGTGTAAAAGGGATATCATCCCAAATATCACTCGTCTAGATACCCTTTATTAGGTTTTATTCCCATAATTCTCTCTTTTGTTTAACCAGATGTCCACTCCTAAAACAATAACAGGTGGCCATTTGTTTAATTAGGCCAGTTTACTTAGCACGCCAGACACATGGACACGCATCAATTTTTAATTGAATATATATATACAATAAGCATTTAACAACTATAATCAAGAGATATATGTTTTAAAGCAGTGATTGCTATTGGTGAGGGTGTACATTGACTTTTCAGGATGAAACAGTAACAAACAGTAATTAATGCAAGAAGAGAAAATTAGGTAATCTAATCTAAAAGAAGTAATCTAAAAAAAATAATAATAATAATTACAAAACCTATTACCATGATCTATTGGAGAGTCTAATTTGTTCACAAATGACCACCTGTTGCTCCACAGAAGAAATTATGCCTGCTTCAGGACAATGGAAGGAAACCATGGTTAATTTACTGTTGTTATATAACAAATTTAAGTTGCATTTCTGGAATCATATAAACAGTTCTGTTTCCACCCATTTATGCAGAGTTGTAGTTTTATATTTTCCTGAGGAAAAAAAAAACTTTTATGGCAGAATTAATTCTGGTAACATATTTAATCAAACGTGTGAAGTATTCAAACTAAATGTTATTATTATGTTATTTCTATGTTATTATGTTATGATCATCCAAAAAGGGACAGCCAACAACAAAAAAGTTGTTAACAACCAATTTCAATGTAAAGTAGCAATAAAGAAGAACTAAAATAATTACAATTAAACAAAATAAAAGAAAAAAAGAAAAAGGGAATAAGTTTTAGTTCTTATAGTTAAGCATAGCATTAGCCACAGCAAAAACAAATTAATGAAATTATCTATCAAATGCATAATAAAAACATAATACATAATAAATAATAATGCAATTAATAAAAAATGCAAACAGCCTCCTACTAAATGAACCTTAACAAGAAAGCAATTTAGTTTCAGTGAAGATGGCCATGAACGTGATATGTTCTAGATTAATTTTGGCTGAGAAGAGCGATGCAGGCGAACACTTGCTCAGAGGTCATGACTCAGTCTCTCAGTGAGAGAGCGACATTAAAGAGTCCCAGCCAAGACTTTTTTTTCCCTCTGGGATGAGGTGGTCCTGCCATCACACAGGCAATCTTTTAGGGTAATTCAAGGGAGGTACTATCTGCTGTCACTCAAGTGAAGAATGCTGAACGCCAGGGAGCCAGTCAGTGCTGACAGGGGCCGTCATTCACACCACCACACAGTGCAGGACACACGCCGGGCCAATCAACAGAGGCCCCTACTGGGAATGGACAGCATCAGGGCGGGAGGCATCCAACCGTGTCAGGGAGAGAGAGAGGGTGGGAGCGAGTGGGCGTGGGACCTTCTGGGGCAATGCCAGAGTTCGACAAGAGTTAATGGAAGCCACTAAATAACCAGGATTAGAGGTTAAGATATGGATTAGTTAAAGGCCTTGACGTTGAATCATGGAGCACAATGACCGAACACGTAATTCTTACTAAATATAAAAGAAATGATGGCATTTGATTAAATTAGACAGAAAATAAAAAACATCCTTCTCAGGCAGACAAGTTCAGACAAGGTGGGCAGAAGACGAGGGTAGAGCTGGTTCTTACTGGCCCAGACGCCACTTTTCAGCAGGGCACAACACACACACACACACTGCACCGATTCATTGAATTGTTCTTTATCCGACACACCATCCAAAGCACTCTCTCTAAAAGACGTCTCCTCGCAACCGTCCCCTGTGCCGCAGTATTAGACTTGCCAGCCTAGAGGAAGTACATAAGGACCTCTTTGTTAGGTTACACTGGAGGGACATTGTGTAAAATACAGTGCCTGCCCAAGATAAAAGGCTTGCCTTTCCTCTCATCCGAGCTAAGTTTATCCTCCCTGAAGTCTCTCCTTTCTGCCCAGCAGACAAAGGGATGACTTTAGTTTTAGGACCAGCTACCTATCAATACATTCATCATCGTAGGAGAGGGAAATCATGGGGAATTTGCCAGTAATCACTGAACAAGCGAGTGTCGTAAGCATGTGTACAGAGCTAGTACCTAAGACCTAACAGAAATTCGTTTTCCTCTTTGTTTATGGCACACAATCCTTTTCAAAATGTCCCATTAGACGTAACAGGTAAATTCTTTGCAGGATTAGACACTGCAAATTGAGTCTTGGCTATCAGGTGTAAAGCAGTTGGAAGCAAAAGTCAGACCGTTAATGAATCAGGTAACATAGGTTTTGGTGACACTGAGCTGTGAATTGAAAGGACAACTGCAAACAGGAAAATCACTGTAAGTTTACATGTTGAAGATCCCTACAAACTGTTGCCCATATTTATAAAATCACAAGGCTGCTTCATGAACGATTTTTATTACGATTATTATAACAGAGTTTCAGATGTGTTGATATTTCGTCCAGAGCACTGCGAAAGTGTACTGCCTATTTCCAGCATATGCAAAATACATTTCAATTACAGTTCAATTTGATATTTGTACCCGCAATATATATATATATATATATATATATGTATATATAGTATTTGATCATCCTGTTTTTTAACAATTTTTTCAGGAATTACTGTGTCAAATAAGAGTCAAATTTTTTTAATATTTGGTACAGAAGCCTTTGTTAACAATTACAGAGGTAAAATGGTTTCTGTAGTTCTTCACCAGGTTTGGATACACTGCAGGAGGGATTTTGGTACACTCCTCCATACAGATCTTCTCTAGATCTCTCAGGTTTCGAGGCTGTCACTGAGCAACACAGAGTTTTAGCTCCGTCCAAAGATTTTCAATTGGATTTAGGTCTGGAGACTGGCTAAGCCACTCCAGAACCTTGATATGCTTCTTACAGAACCACTCCTTGGTTTTCCTGGCTCTGTGCTTTGGGTCATTGTCATGTTGGAAGACCCACCCACGACCTATATTTAATGCTCTGACTGAGTAAAGGAGGTTTTTGCCCAATATGTCACAATACATGGCCTTGTTCACAAAATATTAGTCACAACTGACTTAGATAAAAAAGATCATGACCTAGAGCTGACATGCAAAGAAGATGCATACTAGTTTTTAAATTTACTGATCATATGATTACAGCATTATTATGGATTTTCTGTGACAGTGCCCCAATATGTGCAAACACGACACGACTCATCATTAGAATGGTTTGTTGTCTATGTGTTTGAAGTTTTGTTTGGATTAGGATTAGAATAGTAGATATAGCCATGTTTGTTAATAAGTTCCTAGCTTTTATAGCAATATTGACCAACGGCATAAGAGGCATTTAAAAAAAATTCAGAATACTGATAATTGTGAAAGAATTCAAATTTGTTTCTTTAACACCACCTAGTGTCAGACAGATGTGTTGGACCATCCTGGCAGGTCATCCGGTGAAAAAAACAGACTTCTCTCTTTGAATGTGTGCATGTCATTTCCCATTATTTATTTCAGTTAAACTCCACCCCTGAAGTTCACATTAACACAATAATAGGGACCAATTCTCACTTTGAACTAGTTGTTTATAAGCTGAAAATATTGGCTGTTTATTAGTGCTTATAATACATATATTCTGCATATTCTATATCCCTAATCCTAGCCAATACATACAGTAAACCTAACAACAACCTTACCATTAAGCAGTAAATTAAGTATTTAAGTACTATTGAGGCAGTAGTTAATTGTTTGTTAATAGCGAGATTTGGATTTTAAAATTAAGTGTGACCATGTCCAAATATCATACGAAATTCAAAAACTATTGAATAAAGAATTTTATTTAAGTCCCCACTCTAGTGTATTTTTATTCTCTATTACTGGGTTGTAATACAAAAATTATGCAGAACAGGTATTATATAAAACCTATGCAAGTTATGTTTTCAATTTATTGTAGTACTAGTCTGTCTCTGCCAATAATTTAATATTTTTAACATTAATAATTTTCATTAGCAACACTGAAATGATACAGCTACCAAAATTAATTAATGCGCATTTAAAAGGATGTCATTGATCTTTCATTTATAATTCCATACCTCAATATTTAAAAATTACAAAAGACTTTCAAGCATTATATACTAGCTTTTAAAATCACAAAAAGTGACACAATGAAACAGCACAACAAATGTTCAGTGGATTAAAAAGCAAATGTTACGGTAATGGTGTGATGTCAAAGCTCTTAAGAGCACAGTTCTAATCCAACAAACCTTGTGCACCACTGGTTAGAGAGATATTGGCCATCAGTACATCTGTGTTGCCAGGGCCTCCAAATGGAACCCCAAACTGGCACTTAACTGTCACTGTGACCGTGTGTGGAACAGTGCCTATCACCAGAGAGACCCTGGCACACACCAGGGCATGAGACACAGAGGCAGGCAGAGAGGGCATTGGGCATCTGGCCAGGCACATAGATGGCTGCTGAGAGGCAAAGCACCATTGCCACCGCCAATACAATCCTGCCAAAACAAACAATCTTGCCCTAAGAAAACCTTCAAATGCCCAAGTAAAGGTTATTTTCCAGATATATTACAGCAACTCTAATTATTTCAAGCATCTCCAAAGCAAAGAGAACCAGTGCTTCTTGGGAATAAGGGCCAATTTATTGTTTAACAGTTTCCCTTTGTGGAAGACCATTCAGAGCAGCTACAGAAAGTGCTCATTGTTTTCTTGGAGGTTTAAGGTTTGTCTTTGCTATAAACAGATTTGAACCAAGTGGAGAACTAGGTGACAACTCAAATCATGTCAATCATTAGATAAAGTAGACCAAGGTGTTCAAATGGCAGTTGCTCTAATCGCATTCACAAGTCTAATTCACTGCGCTAATGGTTTAACAAGAAAAGCTTTTGACGCAAACAAGAAACTGTGGTGTTTTAACAGAATAAATCCGGCACTACAAAGCTTCTGTCCAGACTGCCAGTATGTGGGTGTGTATCTTGAATGGAAACGCTCAAGCATACATGCACATTAATTGTTTAATGAAAGGTGGGTAATTCACTACAAAGGAGAAATGGAAAAGCATTTAATTGACTCTTATAAGTAAAGACTGACCAAGATTCCTCATTAAATGAAAGGATTTCACATTGAGAAGAAATTCTTCATTCAAATGACACAAAGTTTGTTATTTTAGCTGTTGTCCAAAACATATTCAAGTTAGTTTAATAATAATGCAGTTTAAAAGTTGTGTGTTTAAACATGCACAAGGGACCAAAAGTAATTGGACAATTGACTAAAAAGCTGTTTCATGGACATGGTCTATTACTTTGTTATTTCTACATCAACTGAGAAGGTAAAAGTTCTGGAATTGATTCAAAGTGTGATATTTGCATTTGGAAGATGATGATGTGAACCCACATCACTCGGTTGCAGTCAAAGGAGCTCTCCGGGAAATTGTTATGCTTAAAAAACAAAACAAATCCATCAGAGAGATTGAAGGAACATTAGGAGTAGCCAAATCAACAGTTTGGTTCTTTCTGAGAGAAAAAAAGAGAAAGCACTAGTGAGCTAAGAAATAAACAAGAAAAGTCTAACATGAGAATCGACAATCAAGAAAAGATTTCATGAGAACAAAATAGAGCGGGTTCACCACAAGGTCCAAACAAGACCAGAGTATACTTAGCCAAAAAAGCACAATGTTATTGTTATATAATGTAAATTAATGACAATATAGAAGACAGAAAGAACCAGATGAATTCTTAAGTGTAGGGATATACTTTGTGCCAAGATTCAATAATATAAATGCAATAAAGTTGATTAGATGGCACTTCATAGTACAAACGGAAAATAACTGAAATCACAAGAACAAAAATCCAGTCTTTTTCAAAAACTGTGGTAAATGGCCAAGTCAATAACCTGATCTCAGCCTGATTGAGCATGCATAATCACACTTCATTTGTGAATATATTTATTTATCTAATTACATTTAAGTCTGAAAATAGGAGGTGTGGGGATTTTGTTCAAGCACAATTACAGCTCCAAGTCTGCACTTCCGATTTTATCTTGATTGTTTAATTTTAAATCAATTCTGGTGGTATACAGAGGCAAAAATATGAAAACGGTGTCAGTGTCCAAATATATGCAGACCTAACTGTATGGATACATACTGAAAACTAAGAATATCTTATAAACATAAACCATTTCAATAATTGTTGTGAGAATTCATTATAAAAACTTATGTAAAAGTTTTATGCATTATATATGTAAAAAATATTACGTATTTGTTAATTATAAATAATGACAACTATTATGATAAAGCGTTGTGCAAATTTATAAAATCTTAAAGGCTATAAAAAATAGAAAGGACAGTTTCTCATGATATTTGAAATACATTTTCAGTTTTATGCATTTTCAGAACATTTTTGACATTGCTAGTTACAATTTAAATTAACTTAACTTACTTACGTAAGAAAGGGGAAAGTACTTTAAAAGACTGTCCAAATCTCCACAGGGACAAAAATGTCCATAATTGAAGAAACAACCATCTAGAATCTAATGTTTATATGAGAAAAGCACAAACATAAATAACTGCACATCAAAGCAAAAGATCACCATTTATTTATTTATTTTAAAGTCTTCATAAATAATTTACATATGATATACTTAAAACTGCCATGATTACAAAAAAAAACTTTGTGACTGAAACTTTAAGGAAATAGACAGAAATACCATAACTGATATACATTTATATTTATATATCCTATATTTAGATTATAAACCTGAATTGGGTCATCCTCCACAGGAAAGCAATTAGTAGTTCCCTATATTATAATATTCATGAGGAGTAGATTCAAATTAAATAATGTTCAGTGAACTACCTGCACATACAACTGTCATATTGGCTATAATAGTGAATTTCTAGCAGGTTTTATTGCTTTACAATGACACACACACACACACACACACACGTGAACATGAACAGCTCTATATGAAGAGTAAGTACACTGCTCTATTTTAAGCTCTCTTAATAATTGATATCATGTTAACATAAGGATATATAAATTGTTCTGTAATGTTAAAAATATTAAATAAATACCAATTCAATAGCCCCTGCATTGCACCCAGTGTTACATACTACACATCATCAGTTTACCAATTAAAAGAAAACAAAACAACAATAAAATGTCTTTAAAAGATGCATTTAAAATAAGCAAAAGAGCAAAGCTGCTACAACACACAGAAATTAAAAATAACCATAAAAGCAGTAGTTTTTAATAATCAATTAGACCCTAAAATCAAAATAAGGAATGAGAAATTTCAAAATGAAAAGTATAACATCCAGAAAAAGAGAGACAAACTAAATGCATGATCTTCACAATAAATATTCAAGTATGAATGAATATTGTCAGCTTGGGTTGTAAGTGCTGTAACAAAAAACAAGCAACCATTTTATAAACAGTATTCAGGCGTGTAACACAAGACAAAATGAAAGCAGAAAAATAGTTTTGAATCAAATTCATTTTCTGTACCTCTGTCCTTTTCAATGGAATGTCCACTAAAGCTAGAATTAGGCTAGTAACCACCAGTGCTTCGGTGAGTAGAAATTTTTTTCAAAATCATACAGGCCATAATTACCCAGCTTTACATTCACTCTTAGGCCTAGTGGACAAAAAACACAATTGCACAATTAACTACTTAATTTTTTAAATAAAAATAATTCATCTATTATGGTTTGTCAAGATAAATGTGTTATATGAACCCATATGATCTTGTGGATCATTGCAGTTACCTGAAAACACAGTAAAGTAAATCTGATCTAAGTTTATTGGAACTGCATGTTTAGAGGCACTTCAGAAAATTGCTGTTTTGCTACTAGAGTTTGGGGTTGATCTGAATCACATAGAAAAGTTAAAAAGGTAAACCAAGGACTTGTGTGTCAGTGTTGTGCAACCTTCATTAAAATCTGGGCAAAATTCATTTACATGATAAGTTTCATCCCTTTAATTTACAGTAAACAGTAAACTTAATTTATAACATTTTATCTTTTATCAAGTGTAGTATTATTGCAATAACGTTTTCAAATATTAAACTTGCATTAAGTAGTATTATTAACATTGGTTTAATAGCTCCTAAACAAATGTGATGTTAATGATTAAAAAAATTTTTTTTAATAAAAAGACAAAAAAAAGTTGTAGATTGTAAAAAGGCACAAAAACATTAATAATGAAATAAAAATCGCTATCAATCGCAGTAATAGTAGTCAAAGCTCAGCAGAGGCATTAGCAGTGGTGAGGTATGTGTAATTATGTGCATGATGGCGAAAGTTATTGTAAACCATGTTTGTGTTTGCTTGTGTGTGTGTGTACTTCAGCAGTGTCTTTTACCCATGCCAGAGGTCATGACTCACCTCAAGAGCCATCAACCCTTAGTGCCATAAAACCAGACAATCTCCGCCCACTTGTGTCCCTACTCACATGAAAACCACTCACGTGATCCAGACCTAGGGGAGTGGACTGGGCTGAGGGCTCAACAAATAAGGGTTACCCTGGAGACAACCAAGCCTCACAATAAACTATTCCCTGTAATCCTATTTAAGTAGTAAATACAAACTTGCCCCAGCATGTGCAGTCAAAACAAGAAACATTATTTTTACTGATATGTTCAACTACAACTGTATTCATAAATAGATATGTGTTGGATTATTTTCTGCTGTTATGAAGACCCTGAAAAAGTTTGATCCTGTAGAGATACCAAACTATATTGGAGAGGATTTTGCTGAAGACAAGGGTTGGGGAGGAGGGGTTGTCGGAGGGTGACCTTCCCCACTGGAGAGATGTGTGCATCTCTGTCTGTCTGTCTACACATGAGAGCGGGAGGTCAAGTTGAGCCTTAGAGTCTGTCTGCTCCTGAACGGCAGGAACCACAGGATCTTCCAGCGAGTGCCAAACACCTCAGCCATCGCTTGCTGCCACGACCGGCGTGGTCCACTGGGGGGCATAGAATAAATTAAAGTCTGCATCTTAAGCAAAATGCAAAATAATATCACATTTGAAACATGTACTATGCAGAGAACCCAAGAGCTTTAATAGAGACCAAGTCTTGTTGTCACACATTTTACTTCAGTGTACATGCTTTCAAAAAAAATACAATAAAATAAAAGTTTTTAGGTTGTATTCACTTGATCAAAATTTAATTAAGAGTAGTAACACTGTGAAATATTATTATCATTAAAAAAATAAATAAAAAATAACAATTTTTATTCATTTCCTATTTATGCTTCCTTTTAATTGTAATTGTAATATTTGTAAAAAATATAATACATTCCTGTGAAGTCAAAGCAATATTTTTTATTCTACAGAAATCATTTTAATATGATAATCTTTTAAAAACAGTTGAGCTGCTTACAACCTTGTAGCAACTGCCAATATTTTTTGCATTCTTTATTGAACAAAGTTCAAACAAAAAGCATTTATTTGAAATAATGAAATGCAAATAAATAACTAAAAATCATACAGTGGACAAACTTTTAACAGTCCACATATAAAAACAGTTATAGAAGTGATAGATAGATACACACATTTGTGTGATTGGACTTTTTAAATCATATTCAAGATGTGATAACTAGTCCCAGTCTTCATGTCTATGTGTACTGATTGGATAGAGGACATTACATTATTATGAAATGGCTGATATGATGCTGTACATTTTAATACTTACATGTCTTCTAGTAAGTGTGACATCTTCTCTATAGTGGTCGTGTCCTGTTGTTGAAAACAATGAAAGATATTGCTTTGTATCACCAATAAACTAAGATAATTTCTTATAAATTTAGGAGACAATACGGTGGCAACTCATGAAATGACTTATGACAGCAAGCCAGTGGATTCAAGCGGGTGAATTGGATCGGTTTTTGATCTTTCCCACGCTGAGAGTGAAAACTGCAACAGCATACACTGAGACAAAAGAGAGATGGCAAAGCCGACAGCAGCAACACTCCCTTGGTGCCCTCCTCACCTTGCCAAGTTGGCACAGGGGCAAAAGGGCATCTGCCTGCGGACAATGGGACTGCGTGCATAGGGATGCTAAAATCCCCCCTGCTTGCCAGGTGAAGAGACGCGGCAAAGCAAAAAAAAAACTGAATATGTAAATAAGGTAGGATTTAACAGAGGCGAGACTGAAGGGCCTGTTTGTGTGAAAAATGGTGGACGCGTGACTGACAGTGGCTTTCTAGAACAATATGTGCTTTGTGTGCGATACACAAGACAAACACATAAAAAAAGACTCCATTCCTGAAGCCATAAGAAGTCAGACTTGACTTTTGAAGTCAATGACTAAAGTCAGATTCACATTGTGGACCGCTAGAGGACACACTCTTGGCCTGGAGCAGCCAGTGTCATGCCAATTGGACCTGGCTGCAGTTCAGGCTGAACTGATCTGAGCTTAGAGAGCATGCGTGAGGAAAAGATCTTTGCAGGGATCAATGGTTAAGTCTGCTTCCTCACTTGCTATGACTGGCACAAGGCTACACGCTAACCACCCTGTCAGACGCTAAATCACCTAAGACATCACAACACAGTATAGCAGGGTGAAGGTGTAGCTTGTGTGTTAAAGCACAGGGACTTTTCTGGCCTTTGGATAAGGGGATGGCTTAAAGGCAGGACAGGACACAAGATAAGACAGCTTAACATGGACTTTTAGCAACACAAGATTAGTGTTGTCAAAGGAAGTCTCCTACAGGAATGGGTTAGTGTCATCTTAAAAGAAAGCTTGTGTAATATTTAATGAGAAAACTAGGTTTTCAGGTATTTCGTTGGAAGAGTTACACAAATGACCCTGTACAGGAAGACTCAATTGTCCAGAGGGTTTGGAATGAGGTTAGAATTAAGTGAACCAAGCAAGCAAGTGTGGTTTTATTTAATGGTTGGATATTTGTACTAAGACGATGGAAGACCCTCATACAAATGACAGAGGATAGGATGTGAAGTGAGACATGTTCTTTGACACATTTCCACAGCATATGGTGGACGCGAGGGGGTCAAGTGAACATGACTGGGTACCAGGGAATAAGATTAAGGGGAGGTGTATTCATTTTTTTTTTTAAAGGGCTGCACTTTTTACTGAATTTAACTAGGTCACTACTAATCCTCTTTGCCCTGGCTATCACATAAAGTCATCAGTTAAAGGATCAGAGTTAAACATGATTATCCTGCTCCCCCAATCATAGCCATGTTTCAGGCCTAATTAACAGAGGAAGGATGGAGGACATAACAAACGTAGAGGAAAAGAATGAAGGACTGAGGCCAAACAGGTGTGGACCAACAGTTTGGTTTTTCTATTGCTTTGACTTTAACATTAAAGAAATGGTTCACCCAAACTTTCTGTCATCAATTATTTATCCTCACATTGCTCCATACTCTTAAGACAGTTTATTGTAAGTCCCTATGAATCATTTGCAAACTATTTATTTGAAATTGATTAATATTTTAGGTTTTTACATTGTTAATACGTTAATAGGTTAAAAATTGGTAATTCATCATTCCTCACTTTAATTTAGAAATTATTATTTTTAAACAGATTTTTTGATTACTGATGCATTTAAATGTGATCATATGAGCATTTGTATGTATTTTATGTAATGTATACTGTACATACTTACATATGCAAACATACAAAACACAATATTTATATACTGACGACACTACGGTCAGAACATTATCATCTTTCATTTATTAAAAGTGGTTATGTTTAAGGAATATAGTGGTTACTAAAAACATTAAGTCATAACCTTTAAAGAAACTTAAAGCAGTGTTTATGAGTAAAGTGACTAGATAAATGCATATGCTTAATTAATGTATTGATATTGATTACCAGATTATACAGTGGGTATGGAAAGTATTTAGACCCCCTTAAATTATTCACTCTTTGTTATATTGCAGTCATTTGCTAAAATCATTTAATTTTTTATCCTCAATGTACACACAGCACCCCATATATTGACAGAAATTGTCAGAATTGTTGACATTTTTGCAGATTTATTAAAAAAGAAAAACTGAAATATCACATGGTCCTAAGTATTCAGACCCT
>JAUCMT010000134.1:25439684-25457909 GCA_032357475.1 Enteromius thamalakanensis | reverse complement strand
CCCTACAGTAGGGGTGCTTTTCATTCACAATTTCATACTTCTAAGTATTATTCAGTTATAAAATAACTGACAAAACCTATCTTCTGCACTAAGTATAGTTCATCCAAAATATATCAAATAATTTTTGCCTCGATACCATAGAAGTCAACGACAACTGTTTGGTTACTAATATTCTTAACAACATCTATTGTATTTAGCAGGAATTTTTACAAGTTGTAAAACAACTTGACAGAATTTCTATTATTGGGTGAACTATACCTTTAAGACAGATCACGCCACAGGAAGAAGCATCAGAATAAAGAACATGAGAGAAGAAAAAAGGCCAAAGAGGGTCAAAAGAGAGAGCAGGATGAACTGTTAGTAAAACGAATGCAGAAAATGATACGGCCACGTTTTTTTTCTTCTCTTCCCTCTGCCATTACAGGCGATGACAGGGAGTCACGATTTGCTGAGTCCAGACAGACAGCAGCCTTCTTCAGCTGTACTGTAGGGCTGGACTTAACACAGGCTTCTCTGGTCACTTGATATCACCTCTCCCTCTGTTTTACCTCTCTACAGAGACTTCATTAAACTTCCGCTATACAAAACCCACCAGGAATGTAAAGCTGTCTGGGGTACAGGGTCTTTTAAGGTTATACTCTGAACTTGGGTCAACAGGCCAGATTTCAGTTTGGATTCCTAACCACTGTAAAAATCTCAACATATCTCACACAGTCATCAAGCATTAGGGCACCAGTAATCATTTTCGTTTTTTTTGGTCACTGTTAATAATTAAAGTTTGTTTTCACAAGCACATAACATATTAATAATATACATTTTTAGCAGTGTATTGACTTTGTCTCAAAAGTTTTACCAAGGACAGTGGTGGTCCATGCGACGGACACAGTGGCCACAGCGGCTACAGTGGTGTGACCTCTTTGGCCTCATCATGTTGCATTTATTGCACAGTTCCCAGTTGTCTCTATCTGAAATAAGACAAAAAAAATTGTGTTGCTACTAAAACTGTAACTGTGAGGGGAAAAAAAGTCTTTGCTGCCATCTAGTGGTATGGAGAGATTTTTTTTGATAGTTGATTAAGCAGTCCTTTTCAGGAAAAACCAAGCTATGAAAAAGTCAGGGTTTGGGTTAGGTTACACTCTCTACAAACAAAATGTGCCAATGTGTCCTGCATTTCACAAATTACTATCAACAGACAATGTTACTTTAAGCAATAATATGAAAATGTTATATATTAAACATGTAAACATGTAATTATGTAACATACATCTATACTGCATTAACAGAAACATTTTGTCATTAACTGGAACACAAATAAATATAATGAATAACAAGTTCTTTTTCAGTTTCTTATTTTGACAGATAAATATTTCCCTGCTTTTGCTTTAGATATGGATTTTGAAATTTGGATTTTTGAAATCTGCTTTCATAGAGAATTAAGTCTGTTAAATTGACAAACGTTCAACACTACAGTGTCCATTAAATCACTAGTACATTCCGATAAAATTTGAAACAAATTGTCTACTAAGCGAAGATATTAAGACTTTAGTAACTGAACACTAATGTATAGTGCCCTCATCTGGTAAGTTCGTGAAAATTCATTAAGGATGGTAAAAAAAACTACACAACTACACAAATTTAAATCACACATTAAAATGCACACACAAGCAAAAACCGTTACATAAACTTAAATCATCCTTAGAATCTACCTGTATGTATAAATACATTACACACCAATTTAGGCAGATAATAAGGGCAAATCAATATTTTATTTTATTTTTATTTTTATTAGATCACTGCATCCAAATTTAATTCCAAAGCACAGTTTTTAAAGCCACTTATTAATAATTTATTTAACATATGCAAACAAAATTATTAATTACAACATTTAAGTAGTATGTGAAATGTAGAAGAGTAGTATGAGGGGGATGTGAATAGTTTAGACTGTGGATTAATAACATGCAAGAAAAAATATATATATATATGTGAGCATTAGGTTTCATACCGGCGAGTGGTATTTTGGGGTCCTGAGCAAGTTTTCCAGGGTCGGCAGTGGAAGCCCTGAATAATGCTGACACGCACAGAAGTGATGCTAGATAATAAACTTGAAAAAGAGCAGGAGAGAAATTTCATATTTATCACATTAATTTCACATGTTTCATTCAGACATGGGGGAAAGAGTTACATTGCTATTTAACACAAGCTCACGCATTAAATTTAATTCATACATAGCCCCACATTTTTACAAAGTATTTATTTCTCAAAAAAAGTGCTTTCTATTCAAACAATGCTTAAAAATGTAACATGGTTACCACACAATTTTAATCAGAAAAAAAATCTCCTTTTCATTTGCCTGCTTTCTTGCTCACTCCTTAGTCACTAGGGCCACTCATTTTAAGAGTATTATAGCAAAGTATTAGTGATGTAGAGTGTGAGGTAATCCAAACAAAGTAACAAAGTAAAGTAAACTAAACTAATAAAACAAATGCATATAAAAAAAGTAGAAACAGTAAAGACAGTAAAATCTTGTCTGAACAACACCTTGGAAACAACTTCTTGTCAACTTTCCATTTAAATAGAACCAAAGCCTTAAGGGGTAGACATACTACATTTTTCATACCACTGATTACCCATAAATGCAGCAAACGCATTCCATTTAATTTTTCTGCATTCCAAAGTACAAGTTAAGTAAACTCTGACCTGCAAATTCATATCATGTGAAGATGTGTGACCAATAGAAAATTGGTGAGTCACTCGTCTCTTAACTGAATTAAAATAATGCAAACTTTAAATAGGCAGAACTGTGTAAATGGAGCAAACTGTTAATTTTTACATTTCAGGTGTATTTTAAATTAAATTATGTTTTTTTAACATACAATCAAAAAATTTGCATGCTCAAAATTTAGTCTGACCGCCGCACTATTTTCTTGTTATCTAATATTTCCTTAATAAATGCAAATCTAGTTCTTCTGATGCTCACACAGAGTGTCTGGTTTGCAATTGCAAAAAAAAAAGTTCTGAACTGTACTGGTTAAAAAAAAACAAATAAGAGAGAGCGAGAAACCTGTATGTAAACCTGTCCTACTACTCCGCTTATTCTCATGGTGAACAAAACTGCGTTATCTCACTACTCTGCTACAATCTAAGAAGAAATTCAAGTTTCATCCAACTAATTTGAAGCTTCTCCCCCATGATCTGAACAAACCTGATTGAAGAACAATAAGATTTCAGTAAAGATTTCAGAACCTCAGATAAACTCGTTGCAACACATAACAGGGGCTGGTTTCAGTAGAACATGGTCATAGAACTTACAAACCACAAATGTAGCAGGTACGTGTCCTTCTGCATAATGTGGCAACAGCACCAGTTTGGGAATTAGGAAGCTGTTATAGAGCCAGACAAACAGCACCATGCTTATGCAGAACCAGCCCATGGGGTCCACCACAAAATGCAGTCGTAGCTTCATCCTTTCAGATAGTGTTTGTGCCAGGATACCCGAAGCAGCTTCTGATAACAGACATAATGCAGAGTTTGGATCAATAATAGACAAGGTACCATTTAATATGGAACATATTGATTTGTTCAAGGCCAAAAAAGGATATGAACAATTAACCAGCGTATAAAATAATGTCTTCACAAATACATCAATAAAATGAAGCAAGTCAAAAGTGAAAAACTACCCCGAGTTCAATTCAAGAGATATAAAATAACAAAACATTCTGAAAACTCACATATTAATATCCTAATAATATATTTTATAATGAAAAGAAAAAAATGGAAGCATGTTCACGATGCCGAACTCATTGCGTATGAAAATCATCCAAATAAAATTCAATCAATATGCTCATTGCTCATATAAAAAATAGAGATTGGAGGACGGAAAAAAATAGTCTGTTGTATAATTTTAAAACATGGTCCAAATGTTTACATCCATGTTGAATGAGCTTACTGGTGATTTTTAGAAATAGATACATGCGTAATGTTAAATGAGGCTTAAGTGTCTCAATATTATAAAATCTTGCATACGAAGAAAGTGTATGGACGAAGCTTTACATTAATTAGTATACCTTTTAATGGTGTCAGTCCACAGAAAGCAGCAGCATCACAGTGGCCCTAGCCATAACAACCTAAAACACACACAAGAAAAAAAAATAATTACCAGTAAGCCTATGCGTGTCAGATTTGTTGTCTGTAGTTTTCCAACAACAACAAAAAAAGTGGAAAAAAGTGATCCCGAAATTGTTAGATAGAGAATAACTTGTGTGCAGATTGTTCAGTAAAACTGATGAATGAATGAGGTCACATGAGAGACACCTACTGGACTACAGCGGTTTGTTCATGATACGCCCATGTATTTAAACGGATCTTGCGAAATATTTAAACGATGCTTAAAAGCACAGAATAAAAAAATTAATAAAAAATGATTACACGGTTGAGATTTCTCATATAACTTCTCTGCAACAGAAATTAACTGACAGTTCTTCCTATGTTGTGAGAACAGACACTGTTCAAGAACAAATCCGTATCAATTCATAAACAGTCACGTTTAAAAAAATAAATCATGTAAAAATTTTCAAATTTTAGGACATTTCTGTTCTCTTTATGACTCATTATATATCCATTATAACTAGTAAACATGTCCTGGCAGTGGCTCATGATGAGTGAAGCCCACGAGGATGATACACAGCCAAATAAAGACGTGGTACACAAACCTACAACCTTAGAAAAGCAATATGACATCATTTCACCGAAGCAAAATAATACGTACTGATTTTCTTGCACTGTGGTATCTCTGTTGAGTGTCGCGGGTTTAGGGTTGGATTCTAACGTTGAAAGATATCAGCTCTTCCTGGACTGTGATTGTACGGAAGCTGCAAAGTGCGAAACGCATTTTGAGGACAGCGACACTGTCAAAATGGTTCTCGAGTGCAAAATAACTGCAAAATAATTTGGTATACTGACAGCTAATACTTGTTTTATGATGTTTATTCGATACATTTATTTCAGTAATGTAACATAAAAAAGAAACATAAAATTTCTTTTGAGCATTTTTTGAAGGGGACACAAATAATGCAGTAAACTTGTGCTTACAAAGATATGTCAAAACTGTGGAAAACGTTGCTTCTATTATTATTGTAGCATGGAGACTTCATCGTTAATTTCAAAGTTTCAATGAAAACGAATTTATTGCAATGTGTGTTATGTTGTTTACAGTCGAGTAATTTAGCTTAACCACCGCGTATTTATTTTTATTATTATTATTTTCTAATTACACGTATATGATTAGGTTTGCATACATATATTGGTCACAGTGCGATTTGGGGTGCAACTCTCGGATGGCGGGGGACATGTCCCCCCCGGGATTTACGCCCATGCCCATATATAGGCAAATTCTGACTTTAAGTTACTTTTATTCAACCAGCAAGTTTTTTCTTGATTAGAAATGACACAGGCGTTTCCCATAAGATAATAAGACAATGTACAAAAGGCATCATTGTGGAGCATATGCATAATTTCTGGAGAAGATGTACTGTATGCCAAAACACTGGCTTATTATGCATACCTTTAAACATATTCCCAAAATGTGCATTATTATTCTCAAAATGTTCATAGACATTACAGCTATTACATCAATATTTTAAATACATACAAAAAGTATTCATATTATGTCATGTAATTATCATCTTGTTGCTGTACATTTTCTTAAATTTGCTTAGTAAAACGCATAAGTTTAATTCTTCATCATCATTTTTCCATATTTGCCCCTTGGACAGACATAGGCTACACCTGTATGTTACATCAGTTCTTGTCATTATTATTATTATTATTTTAAACATATACATTCTGCTTAGTTTATACTTAATTGCTCTCGAACAGCCTCTTAACACAATTGGGAAGTAATTTTTTATAAACTTTGTACATTACCAGTGCTGTATAAAACTCAACAATCTGAAAACATGCAATTTAGAAAACAATTTAATAAATAGTTTGTTGGTTTGAAAAATGGTTTAGCTTTTTTTGTGACATATATTAAATGTATATTTATATGTATGATGCACACCTCCACACACTAAGTGATGTATGGAACTATGTATGGAATGTTTTTTGTTGTTGTTTTGGAAATTAACTGATGCTTCAACTGTTCACCAAATTATGTTGTATTTTAACAACAGTGTCTGTTACTAAAGTTTAGAAATTACAGCTTACTCATGAATATTGGCTATGTAAAGATCTCAGTGTCTACAAGTATAGAATCCTTGTTATTGTTTGATGATCATGCATGTTTCATTTCTCCCACTTTACTGATGAAGTCTTGCATGCTTTGTGTATGCACCGCACACATAAAGCAAAAGACCACGCAAAGACTGTTGTTCTTAAAACACCAAACAGCTGGACTGTTAAGGTTACAGTTTTTACAGTTTTTTTCCTTTTTGCAAGTTTGATAAATCAGCCACTTCTTCCAAAACAATGCTGATCACAACTAATATAGGCCTGCAACAATAGACAATGAATGCCTACAGACATAATGCATAACAGCATTGTTTGTTTTATACACTGTAGTCTACCCAAATTATATTTATATCCCTATATATGTAACTGTTTATTTAGCTTTTATTTGAGTTGTTCACAGAGCAAGATGTAGGCTGTCTAAAGTGATCAAGACTTGTCATTTCAGTTTGCATTTGAGCAAGTTAAGGTAAGGAGTGTGAAGCCAGAACCAGAGGAAGCAACATTAGATGACAGCTTTTGAAGACTCATTTGCGAATACACACTGGCAAGCATACGTACAATTGTTCAAAGAGCGGCGTGTGGTTTTGCCACTCGGGGGCGCTGACAAGACACTTCACAATTTATACTAAGTAAAGTTGTGTGTGCGTGCAGAGCGTGGTCAGTCAGAGGTTGAGAAAAGGTAGACGTCTGCGTTACCACCAGAAAAAAACACCATCCCGAAGTACATGCCTTAAGCAAACCAAACAGCAGGATGTATTATTTTGTCTTTTTCAAAGTGGTCTAAACATGTAAACAGGTAAATTATCAAAAGCATTCTCATAATCACTTCACTATCATTTTACATTTAAATTGTTTTGTTTATCTGTATAACTATAAAGTAATATATTTAATATAATAATACTATTAATAAATATTGAACATGCAGTTCTGTTTAAAAGTTGTTTATATGTACACAGACATTTGTTTTTAACACTTATGTTATAAAAGAAATGTTTCTTGCACAGCAAGTCAGAATGAACAAGCGACACTAAAGGCTGGAGTGATTGCTTTCTATTTTAAATATTAAATATTAACACCTTCTACATACAATTTATAGCAAAAATATAAAATACAATAAAAATAATAAAATAATGCTCAGATATTAATGCAATAAACATCTTAACTCTATCTGCTAGGGCAAGAATGTTTGCCTTGAGGTCAGAAGATTTTGAAAGGGTCCCACCAAAGTGGCAGCCTTTGTACCATTTTGTTGGCATGAAGTGCTGATATTTATTAAAGTTTGAAAGAGATTTCTGTTATTCCACATCCATTACCTGCTTGAGTATAAATATACTCTTGTTAAGGTCAAGACCAACACATGCTGATTTACATTGCAGTCATATTTGATTTACTTTTATTTACATGCACTGAAATCTCTTTTATCTACACTTAGTGACAGAACCTCACAAAAACTAATTTAGCCTTAAAATAAATAGTGATTTCACTATATTACTGTCACACACATGTAAGTGTGAGCAGACTGTGTTTGTGTGAGACAGCACTGAATGCCTGCTGGAGCTTGGTGTCTTTATGTCAAACAGCAGGAGGGCCGTCTGTGCTTTCAGCTTCCGCATACATCTTACATGCTTTTAACTTCATGAATAAAACATTTGCTCTCACAATGCTGTTATTAATCACTTTATATCTGTCTGAACATAAGACATTATGTCTATTCCTGAATCACTGACAAGTTGGCATCTTAACTGAAGCATAGTTTTCTGTGCACTAATTGGCTGGGATTTCTAAAATTTGATATTGTGAGCATTAGAGGTTAATTGTTGTAATTTGGTATTGGTTCTCAGCAGGCTGGTGAGGTATTTGTCTGACTTAAATGAAAGAATGAATGAGCAACACAAGAAGGTAACAAAGAAACATTCAGTTAATCCCAAATGAATCTTTTTTTTGTTTTTGTTTTTTAAACAAGACACATTAACGCGATTGAGTGCTGTAGTGGCCACCTTTTATTATACTAAAAATTATATTGGCTGACCCCTCTTCAAAACTTTTTGGCAGCCCTCACTGCAAAAATAAATAAATAAAGAAGTCACACAATAACAAAACTGGCTAGAAACTAAAGGTTCTGCCCAAAAATGTTCTTTATTGAAAGCATACTACAACTTAAAATACCATTTATATAGCATATCATGCATTTCAATTATTTTCCCAAGTTGTTATGCATTAGTTACAATGAGAAAGCATTACTTCTTTTAAACCAAGTCAACTGCTTTTTACTACAATGGCATTATTATACATAATAGAAGGAAAGGGGTAAATATCAACAAATAGCAAGTCACTGCTGTTTTATTTGATAACTGGATTAATGAATTCTGTGAGAGTGTCTGCATGTGTCATTGCGCTTTTTGTTTTTCCCACTTTTCTGGTGTCAATGTTTTCTGCTCAAATGCATGGATCTCTTTCAGTTCCTCTGCAAGGCAATTATTCACCCTCCTACATAATAAACAAACAGATATTTTATAAAAACATTACATGAGGTTAGGAAGTCTATTGTTCCCAGCATGACTCCACAGCTCTATCCTCTCTAAAGACAATACATTTCCACATGACTTGGCCCTATAAAAAGACTCATCTCATCATTTGCTTAGTCTGTCCATCTCCATCCAAGGCACTCTAAGCCAGCAGGGACTTTCTCAACATTTTTTTCTTGAATGCAATATTCAATAATGATATGAAATACAACCTACTTACCACATGACAGTAAAAGCAATGAGCGATTAACATACGCGCAACATTTATGTAATATTAGCAACAAATTTTAACATAAACTAAGCTTACAAATACAAACTACTAGTATGTTATTATATGGAGTTTAACAGATCACAATTCTGTCTGTCAACTTCAAATATATAATTTTTGTTCATTAAGAAATGAAAGAGCAGATATTACTTGTGACATAAAACTTATATTCTAAAATATTATAACATAGCAGATTGTTAGCTAGTTTTATTTTAGTAGTTTCAGTGAAAGAAAACATCTTAAATTATTTTTGTGTTTTCACTAATGTCAACCTTGATATGGTTGACATTAGTTAAAAGGTCTAAAAAGCACACTGACGACTGGATTAAAACAAAACTTGAATATCAATAATTTTTCAGATTTTGACTGAACCAAAGAACGGTACAGCATAATTCTTATTAATTTACTAATCAGAAATTCCTAGTGCATCATGTGTGACTGCTATTGTGTTGGGGTTTTTTTCCCCAAAAAACAGATACACGTATATTGAAGCAAAATACTTTTAGATTATACAAATTATGATAATCAGATTTTAACTTGTGGAGTTTGTGCACTTTGACCGCTGCGGTCATTATACCATTTGATGTTCAAACTTTAGTTATTTTTATTAGAATTTTCTGGTAGAAAAGTGCTAAACAGACGTGGTTTCCCATATCTGTGGGTCATATGGAACATAACGGGAATCGTGTATAAGAAGCAACTCACCTGTGCCTCTGCAACAATGGTTTCCCTTCAAATTGAGGAGATACTACAAGAACTTTAAAACTGGCAGCACATCTATTAGGAGACGTGTCTTCTACATCCTGCATGGGGAAAAAAACAAGAAGCTGAGTGTCCGTATTATCGAGAATAAACTGCTATAAAGGAAAAACAACTGCTGCCTGTTTCATTCACACATGTATAACGTTACCGTATGATGGGTAACTCGTTTTGATTCGTTTCATCTGGCTGTGCATGTTACATACCACGTGTATCGCACCAATCTCCGAAATCAGTTTTTCTCGAATTAAATCTGGAGTGACTGACATATTTCCCAGAATAAACAATGACAGTTAGATAAACACTGGTAATAGTGGTTTTGACATACAGTAAACACCGATGTTGTTTTCTTACTATCTATTCTAGAAGCTACCGGTATGCCTTAGAAAGGAGGAGCTAAGTACTAAAAACACCCAATTGGATTTTAAATAATACAGAGGTCACGCCTCTAGAAGACAACAATGGCCAATCCCTTTATCGTACAGTTTACCAAACGCATGAAAACTGACCAATAAAAACGAAGTATTTGGGGTCCTTGTTGTTATGGATGTTCTCTTTGTTTGCTTGATCGAAATAAACACATACTGTTATTACAGGTAATCAAATGAACTGAAATATATATATGGTCCTAATCGTATTTGTTAATAACGTCGATTATGGTACACAATTTTATCTGATTATTTTTACACGCTTACTAAGTGACTACGGAATCGTATATTTGACCAGGCCATGTATGGGCAAGCCTAACAGGCTAGTTTGAAACCAATAAAGCACATTTTCAAAACAAATGAATGTTTTGCAACACCCAGGATACAAGTATTTTTAACCTAAAGAAGAAGGATACATGTTTTAAATCAGTACAGTACAAATTAAAAGATCCAGAACAAACGCTGTTCTTTTTAGTTTTTAATAGGATATTATATGTAGCGTTATTAATTTTAAACTACATAGTTAGATTATATATGATATAGCAATATAGCTTGAGATAGGGTTTATAAATGCTGATGTTGTTAATTTTTTTAATACATTGCATTTATCTGAATAGATAATATATATGAGAAGGGCAGAAATAGCTTCACATCTTACTAGTCTTCCATCTGCAAAGGTGTTTTGATCTACTGCAGCAAATAGGATGGTGGTAGAGGTGGAGAGTTTCTATGGCGTGTATATGCTGTACTGTACTAACCCGAAATTCAAGGGTCGAATATATATTGGCTTCACTGTGAACCCAGAGCGCCGTATAGGTCAACACAACGCTGGACGACACCGAGGAGGAGCCAAAAGGACAAGTGGCAGGGGACCATGGTAAGATATCAGCTGAAAATTTTATATGAAACACTGATGGTCTCTTGTGGTAAATGTTGTTTTTTTTATTTTTTATTTTTTATTTTTTATTATTATTTTAAGGGAGATGGTTCTTATCATTCATGGCTTTCCATCTGATATTGCAGCACTTCGGGTAAATACACTTTTCTTTTTGTATTAGCCTACATGTTCTTTTCATTTCCCCTTTGAACATTTCTCTTCCAGGTCATCTTTTTATTGATGAATTTAATTAATTAATTAGCAAGAGGTATACGTGTAGATATACTAAGTCTAATAATGATATTTCTGTCAGGTAGTATTTGACTGAAATTTGTGTGCATACAGTCCTCTCCGAAAGTTTATGTAGCTTACAATTTTCTATATTTCATCATAAATATGACCTAAAACATCAGTCCTGAAAGACAAAAAGAACCCAACCTAACAAATTAGATTATTTTCATTAATTCGTTAAGAAAATTGATCCATTGTTACATATCTGTGTGTTGCAAAAGTATGTGAATCTATAGAACTAGGTGGTAACTGGAAGGTGAAATTAAAGTCCATTTGTTCAGAGGCGTTTTCAAACAGTGGGATGACTACCAGGTGTCATTGCCTGCCCTGTTTTTATTTAAAGAGCGAGAAAGTTTGATCATGTTTGTTGAAGTGAATCGTGGCACAAACAAAGGAATCCAATAAAGTTTAAGGTCATGTTTATGCAGAAATATTGAAAAATATAGAAAATTGTAAAGGATTCACAAGCCGCACTGTATGTAAACTTCCTCACTCATATCTAAATACAGAGATAAAAGATAAATAGCTTATGGACTGGATATCCATGATAAGATAACATATTTATGTTTACTGATGTCGATGATGCTAAAACCACATTCTTCCATGTCACAAAGCATAACCAAAACGTCCTATACATCACACATGCAGTTTTTTTTCCAGATGTGTAGAGATGTACAAACAAATGTATTCTTATTGAACATGATCTTGATTAATATTCTAATGATTTTTTACATAAAAGAACAAAAAACAATAATTTTGATCTACAGTATACAATAGATAATGAAAATGACTAATTTAAAAGTAAAACATCCAGACTTCTTATTATAAATTGTGAGGTTTAAATATTCTGTTGGTCTTTTACTTGTCCTCAGTTTGTCTTTCATTTGTTAGTTTGAGTGGGCTTGGCAGCATCCACACATTTCTCGTCGACTGTCCCATGTCTCCCGGCGCAGCCGTAAAGAGTCCAGTTTGCAATTCCACTGGCGTGTGGTGTCAAACATGCTGCGAGTGGCACCGTGGAGTCGACTTCCCCTCACTGTGCGCTGGTTAAAGCAGGAGTACCGAATGGACTTTGCACCTGAGCTGCAGCCTCCTTTACACATTCCTCTAACATTTGGCTGTGTTCGTGCTAAAACAAAACCCCAGCAGGAGTGCAAGGAAAAAGATGAGTTGCAGGTTGAGCGGTGTGTGCTATGTGGGATCTTTGTTAAGGTTAGTTCCTCTCTGCTTTCAAAATTGTTTTGAGAAACCAACTCAAGACATTGCAGAAATAACTGAGCAATTATTTGGGGTTTTGCTCTTTTTGGGATTTCAGGCTGTGGATAGACTATCTTGTTTTTACCCTTCCTGTCAAATGGTTAGTCATCTGATTTGCCTGGCTAAAAACTTTCTGAAAGCAGACCCTTCCCACCTACTTCCTGTGGAGGGAAAGTGTCCTGGCTGTCATCACTCTGTGCTGTGGGGGAGTTTGATACGCCATAAAAATGTCTGTTATGGTGATTTAGAAGAAATTACCTTATCCTCATCTCAGGTTGGCTTTGATATGCATTTCCAGTAATGATGATACAATTATTATGATACAAAAATGTTGTCATTATTATAATTATTATTATGATAAAATATTGTTGTATCATAATTTATTAATGTGTTGCAATCAATTCTACAATATTCATTTATTTAAATCTTAACATGTATATTTACACCAGATAGTTATTAGAGGATTTCTATATTTCTCAAAGATGTCATATATGGAGAGTGGTGCAGCTAAAGTTTTTAAAAACTGTAGTGTAGTGTAGTGTCAGAGAAAGGTACAGCTTTGTGAGACAAGTTAAAGAACTGATATCTGTTATTTTATTAAATCTTAAAATAACTCTTTTTGTTCATTTAAACAGAGTCATTGGACAGATGAACTACAGTTTTGAAGACATACGGCGGTGTCTATTTTCAGAAGTATTCATTGGATTGAAGTGTCTGACCTGAAAGACTCAACACACATTTAGGCCAAGGCATCTTTATATACCATGTATTGTAGAATTATTAAGCGTATATAGAATCAGACAAGTCTTAAGACACATTTTAAAAAGATTAAAAAAAATGTAATTCCACAGTAATACATGTTTGAACTCAACATCGTGTAAGCTCAGCCAAGACAAGGACAATGAGCATGGATAATGGATAGTGTGTGTTTTTTTTAAACAACTGTGGTTTTAAATACATTTAAATGTAATGATGTTGTATGTAAAATCATGTGTGGATATCTTTTAAACAATAATCAACTTACCATTTTTGCTCTATTCTTTGTTCGTGCCATTTGGTTGTAATGTTGACTTCCTACTCAAATTTTTTATTGCATGTTTAAACAATATGAAAACAGATGGCCATTAGAAAGAATTTAGAAACAGTGAGGATTCATTGGATTGGAGTGTCTGCCCTGACAGATTGACTGCTCATTAAGTCCAGTGCTTGGAATTGTAGAATTACCAAGGATATACAGAATAAGACGAGCCTTCATACATTTTGAAAAATATATTTTAATTACACAGCAATACATTTGAACATCATGTATTCTTGTCAAAACAAGAATGATGACTAGACAGTGGTTTTAAAACAACTGTGGTTTTAAATACATTGAAACATGATGATTTTGAATCTGAAATTGTGTTAATGTATATTGATATCTGCATACTTTATTTTTGTGGTTTTGTGAAGCATTATTTTTACTTTATTCCTTTTTGGTGCAATTTGGTTGTAAAGTTGATTTACTACTCAAAAACGTTCCATTAGATGTTTAAAAAATATGGAAACAGATGGCCATTAGAAAGAATTACACACTGCAGGACAGAGTCTACACTGGTTGTGCCAGTGTGTTTAGATCATGTAAAAGTAAGTTAATGCAAATCACAGGATTAAATGCTATGTATACATGTTGTTAAACTAAATGTGTAATATAAAACATTGAGTTAAAATTCACAGTAAGTCATTGATATACCTTAAAAAGTATAAAACTGATCATTAAATTTTGATACACGTGTTGAATCTACAGTTATATACTGTAGATGTTTGTATATATATAAAACTAAAACTGTCCTCTGTAAGGATCTGGAAGTCCATTAATTGTGATTTTTGGCTGAAAGAGAATACAAACAGACAGAGCTGTTGTCATATCCTCCAAAACAGAATTTTAAGATACATTACAGATTGAATGTGTTCTTACCACTCTAGAAACTGGAGAGCAGCACTGAATGACCTTGCAGCAGTATGCAGCCAAAGTGGCAGAAAGAGCAATCTGGACAGCCATTACAAGCTTTTGTAGTCCCAGGTAATTTTCAAAGGCAATCTGTGGGTAAAACATCATTACATAAAACATCAAAACAATATTTGATGTATCAGTTGGATGTATAAACGGCGAAATAATAAACTCAGTTCTGCCAAAAAAAAGAAAGTAAACCATTATTCAAGTCATTATTCAGTTAAAATCAGCTATTTTTTGAACCAGATATTAACTCTGCCAACAAACCCCGGTCTTCCCTACCTAAAATACCATATCAGAATTTTTGCTTTACGCTTATGACTTACATACTTGTTTATGACTTACGCTTAAATCTTTGCATGTTTTCTTTTGGGAGGACTCTTCATACACCCAACAGTGATATATGGGAGGGAAAATAGTTAAGTGCAGAAATATGGAGATCACAGAGGCCATACAGGCCACCACTTGCATTCCTAAGCAAGCCTTCAGCTGAAACAAAAATGCACAGTTACAGGCTATTTTCGATGACAAGAAAGTAATTTCTCCCTATTAAATTCTATTAGTTTTAAATCCACAAAATGAAATAAATGGCTTATGACAAACGCATGTATTGCAATGGGCTAAGATCTGAAAACTTACAGTTGGGAGGTGAAGATTCTGTGCAGCTATAGCCAGACTCCCTGCAATAATGATCTATTAAAGGGAAAAATAAAGAAAAATTATACTCAGTACCTTCAGAAATTGTTTATATTTCAGCCCTCTGAATTTGTCGTTTACTGGACATATTAAGATTTCAGAATGGATCTGTTAACTAACTGAACTGCTGTATTTGATATGATTTAGAAAAGCATGTCTTTATGATGTGTTATTGTCGTGTAATGTTGAATAAACCAAATATCAAATATCATTGTTAAAAGTAAAGTTGGCCTACTTACAATTATCGAGACAGCGCTACCTGTGACCATGGACACATCTGTATACAAGGCCATGCCACTCACATAGAACGTCACGACCATAAATGTGAAAAAGACAGCGAACACAATTTGTGTTACCTGTAATAAGCCACAAAACCATTACAATAATTAACCATGGTGTTACTGCATTACCCCAAAAAGAAGTAGTAAAAAAACTATCACAGAATTTGCAATGATTTTACTGGTTATATTGGCAATTGGTTTTAATGGAAACTGTAATGGTCCCTGTTAGTCTCTATTGGCAATCTGTCGCCCTCTATTTTAAAATACTAAATCATAACGGAACATGTCCCAAAACACACTACAGGAAACCATTTTTTAAATTATTTTAATGGTTGATGTATTGTAATGTTTGTAATAATATTTGTAGTGGAAATCATTACACTTTCTGTGATCGTTTCTATTTGTTATTTTTTATCTTATAGCATTTGTAACCACAAATGTACAATTGTTTTTGCTAAACCATGATATTTGTAATTAAATCATTGTTCATAAAATGTATTTACTGCTATTTTAAACAAGTCATTAATGCTCACTTAATCAGCATTTGTTCATCTTTATTGATCAAAATAAATAAATGCTAAATATATTGTAATATACTTATATAATTATAATAAATATATAAATAATACTTATATAAATATAATTTCTTACTTTATGTATGTATGTATTTCTTACATTTACAAAAGATCTTATTAACAGAGGTTTAGATGTTGGTAGTTTTGGTGTTAGACTACTTGTTTGTTTGATATGTTGATATGTACGAAAACAGTGAGAAAGAAATGTGATTAGATGATGTTGGCTACTTGCTGATGGTAAATATATAATCAATTAATGATCTGACCAACTAATCTAATCTAGTGTCTAATCTGTGCAAATCTGTGTAATTTTATTTTAGTGACTGTAGTAGACTAATGCCTTTTAACAGTGTAAGATCCAACAGTGTTTTAATCAGATAATCTGTATTTTTAGCTTTCATTTTTAAAAAGCTTTTAAATCACTTTGAACTACTGATTGATTAGACTCACAGACATCAGGAATCGGTGTATGAATCTCAACAACTGACAATTTTCATGTGACGTCATTCCCTTGTAGGAACGCTCATCTGGCGCAAAATGAAGCTTTTCTCCACTGATCACTAGATATGTTTACACAATTTGTATTAAGTAGAAATGTAGTAAAACACATTTATTAAAATGCATTAAATTCAGTAAACACTTTACTAATGATGTATATTTTTTACATGCTAGCAGATAAAGCAAGAATATAAACGCACTGTCTTTCCGGCCTTATACCAATATTAGTGAATTTGATTGTTTTTTTTTATATAGATATATTTTATTTATATATATTAAAGGTGCTCTATGCGATGTTGCAGGATTTTAACTGGATTTAATTTTTATCTAAAACCGTATGCATCACCCCTTGATCATCTTGCTAACTGCCCTCTGAATCCATTGGGGAAAAACCCGGGGGCTGTTCCAAAAAACAAGATTAGAGTATAAGCCAGGCTTATTTTGGTTAGTCAGTCTTATTGTCAGTAGATTTGTTACAAAATAAGTCAGACTAACTGAAATAAGCCTGGCTTATTTGGTAAATTTGTTTTATGAAACAGGCCACCGTGGTCTGTTCTTTGTACCTTTCTAAGTTAGCTGGATTTGATTGTTGATGATTTTGCATGATCTTGGATCGTTCGGTTCTTTGATCCTCATCCAGGACATGCTGTCATAGCAACAGGTCTGTAAGCTTGAACCTTGGACCTGGTTCCATAAAACAAGTTTACCAAATAAGCCAGGTTTATGGCTGATAGTCTGACTTATTTTGAGACAAATTAACTGGCAATTAGTCAGACTAACTGAAATAAGCCTTGCTTATACTCTAATCTTGGTTTATGGAACAGCCCCCTGCTCTTATTTCATGTAAACAGGATTTAGGCTGCGATTGGTTGAAATTGTGAGGTCACATCTGATTGGTTAGAGAGCAAAAAGGGGAAAAGAAAAGTATCTTGCAAGAAACTGTGGAAAATAATTACAATGATTCACACACGAGATATATATATATATATATATATTTAAAAAAATATTTATATAAATAAATAAATATATATATATATAAATAAAATAACACCCAAAGGAAAAAAACCTGTAACATGGGTAGCACTAACAAATTTAATTTATTGGCTACTTTTTGACAGCCCTCTCTCCTGGCTTTTGCAGCCTTTGCTGTGTTTCCTGTTGTCTTTATTAAAATTTGAAACTTACGATGACATTTTAGTGCCACCAAAAAAATATAAATAAATAAAATCTAAAACTATGAGATTAAAGTATTAATATTTATAGAATAAAATCTTTAAAGAACAAAGAGCACCCAGAGATATTCTCTGCTTTTAAAATATGGCAGTTTTATAGCGAAATACAAACAATATGGATATTATAACATGAAATGTATATTATAGCCTGACATGTAGCTGAAATAGCTTTAGTTTAAGCAGCAATGTTTTTTCCTTGACATTATATTTTTTATATAATATCGTGTGTAAATCATCGTAATTATGGGTGGTGGAAGCCACCCATATTACAATCGCTCTGAAAAAGGGGTTTATCGGGCGTGGTTTAGCCGCCGAAG
>JAUCMT010000134.1:25405562-25423897 GCA_032357475.1 Enteromius thamalakanensis | reverse complement strand
GCTGATACAGTAACGATACACTGATCTTACAGTGATGAAACACTGATGTTACAGTGACGATACACTGATGTTACAGATACACTGATGTTACAGTGCTGATACAGTAACGATACACTGATCTTACAGTGATGAAACACTGATGTTACAGTGACGATACACTGATGTTACAGATACACTGATGTTACAGTGCTGATACAGTAACGATACACTGATCTTACAGTGATGAAACACTGATGTTACAGTGACGATACACTGATGTTACAGACACTGATGTTACAGTAACGACACAGTGATGTTACAGTGATGATACAGTAACGATAAACTGATGTTACAGATACACTGATGTTACAGTGCTGATACAGTAACGATACACTGATGTTACAGTGATGAAACACTGATGTTACAGTGACGATACACTGATGTTAAAGTGCTGATACAGTGACGATACACTGATGTTACAGATACACTGATGTTACATTGACGATACACTGATGTTACAGATATACTGATGTTACAGTGCTGATACAGTAATGATACACTGATGTTACAGTGCTGATATAGTAACTATACACTGATGTTACAGTAATGACACAGTGATGATACGGTGATGAAACACTGATGTTACAGTGATGATACACTGAAGTTACAGATACACTGATGTTACAGTGACGATACACTGATGTTACAGTGCTGATACAGTAACGATAAACTGATGTTACAGATACACTGATGTCACAGTGACGAAACACAGATGTTTGGGGGCAGGCATGGCCTAATGGATAGGGAGTGGGGCTTGTAACCCAAAAGTTGTGGGTTCGAGTCCCAGGTCTGGTAGGGATTGTGGGTGGGGTTAGTGAATAACCAGCACTCCCCAGGCGCCGCAGCAATAGCTGCCCACTGCTCCAGGTGTGTGTGCGTGGTTGTGGCTAGAAGTTATACCGCTGCAGCCCGACGTTAACAATGAAGCTGTAGTTCACTGTCAAGCTATGCAAAACTGATTTAATAATTAACACAGATTAAATTATGCAATTATGTAAGTCAAGACACTTTTATTTATATAGCGCTTTTAACAGTAGATTGTAGCAAAGCACTGAACATTATCAACAGAGTAATGGTAATGTATAATGACGAGAATTAAACTTTATTTATCAAATGCAGAGACGGTCTCTGTAGTCAAGAAGACGGAAATCACTGGAAATCACTTTAAAGATTACGACAATACTCCTTGTTTCTCAAAGCAGAAAAATGTGTATTGCCACGGATAGCTGGGTAAAGACCGGTGCAAAACTGGCCCCTCCCCACTAACATGAAGGCGTTACAGAGATTCCTAGGCTTTGCTAACTTTTACCGCCGATTCATCCTCTGTTATAGCCACATTACAGCCCCACTTACTTCTTTACTCAAAGGAGGTAAAAAGATCCTTCACTGGAACGGCAAAGCTGAGACAGCTTTCACTCGGCTTAAACAAGCCTTTTGTACAGCTTCCATTCTACATCACCCAGATCCCAACTTAATTTTGTCGTAGAAGGAGACACCTCTACCCTAGGTGTAGGAGCCACCCTGTCTCAGTATCATGACTTACCACCCATATTACATCCATGTGCTTATTTTTCCAAAAAACTGTCCTTGGCTGAACATAACTATTACGTTGGCAACCGAGAGCTATTAGCCATTAAGTTAGTAATCGAGGAATGGCGACATTGGTTAGAAGGAGCCATGAACCAATTCGAAGTGGTCACAGACGACAAGAATCTTCAATATTTACGAGAAGCCAAATGTTTAAATCCAAGACAAGCTAGATGGGCTCTGTTTTTTACCCGTATCTCTTTTAAGATAACCTACCGCCCTGGAAGTAAGAATACCGAGGCAGATGCCGTATCACACCTACACTATCCTGATCCCACTCCTGAAGAACCAGAACCCATCTTCCACCTACCAAGTTCTTAGCTCCTATCCTATGGGAATTAGAGGAACAAATTAGACAAGCTTCAGTTAATGAACCCGCTCCACAAGACTGCTCCGCTCACAAGTTATATGTACCAACTGCTCTACATATACCTGTGATTAACTCGGTTCACACCTTTTCCGGGTACAGGACATCCTGGTAACTAAAGGACATTGTAAGATGCTCTGACCTGTCTTGCCCGGCATGGGAAGGCAAACTGGAGGATCTCTCGCGACCAAGAGCATACAATATAACAATAAGAGCTGAGCTGGAAATCCTCGGGACAGTAAACAAACCCCCTCTAAATCTAGCCCACTTTTACGATCTTCTGAGCTTTCCTCCCTTCTCCAACTCAATACCTCTTGCAGTCACAGCTGCTCCTTAAGAAAAAGGTCTTCCAGGAAAACAATACATTGTATGTCATATCATGTGAAGATATTGTTCTTTCACTGTCATATATTGTTTGCTTTTGCCTTGGAATCAGTTTTAAGTGTTTTGGCTTCTGTTTTGTTTCATTTGTTGTTGTCATATTGATGTGTTGAGTTATTTTTTTTTGTTATGTCGAGGGGGCAGGAAACATAAGATATTCTTCTCCCTGCCTCCTTTTCGTCATGGTATTATAAATTGTACATGATGATGTGAAGTGAGTTTGTTGAAAAATATCCATGAACGAAATAAAATATATTAATCAATCAATCAAAAAAAAAAACATTAAAATCAGTCTTTAGAGATCCATACACACGGTTTACACGTCATCTCCAAAAAACTCTCTCTCTCTCTCAATCTGTGCGTCACTATCTGCCAACAAAAAACCCCACCCTCTTCCATAATTTCTAACTTTCCTTCCCAACTAGTGACACAAAGAAGTAATATGTAAATGATGGAGGCAGTTGATGGAAAGAGACAAACACACTTGCTTCAGGCAAGGTCCTGCTAAATGTCCTCATGTCATTCTCCAATTCCTTCTTCCTCCAGGACCTTCCAGAAATGTTTCCCCCACTCTGCTGTGCATACCGATGTGGTGTTAGTTCCTAGAGCTAGACCATCTGCCCCCGATCCCCCAAACCAAGCGCCAATCCTTTACAACTGTGTGTCTGACCACTCATCTGTGAGGGACTATGTGTGTGTGTGAGCGATAGAGAGAGACTGAGTGTGACTGAGACAGACAACGAAGACACATTTAGAGATGCTCAGCAGGAATTGATGCAAGAACAAATGTTCAAAATTCTCTTTCAGTCTTACCCACAAACGCACACACATAGGCAAGTTGAAATGGTAAAATACAGAGCAATGTCTTGTCACTAAGGCTCCAGTGCCACACTGTCATAGGCTGATACAGCAGCCAAAGCCAACCTCTCTTCATTAATCATTCATTCAGTCTCAGCACATTAATCATGAATGACGAACGAGAGAGGGGGTAAAGGGGGGGAGATGAGGGCAGGAGTGAATTTGGTGTGCTGGTCTCTTCTCCTACCATTCTGTAAAAGAGTTTATTACTCCTTTACTGTCTTCTCATGCCCAAATTCCCAAAAATCGTATTGATTTCTATCATTCTCTTTTTTCTGCCGTGTTGTATGGCCACACAGTGTGTTGAGTGGGCAGCATAAATGCTCTCTGATTGGCTCTGGCTGTTGAGGGATTTTGGGAATTGCCGTTTTAGAATGGAGGGGTTCGCTACTGCTGAATAATGTACACTAAAACCGAATCTGTCAATCACAGATAGAAAGACTACAACAAGAGTAGCTTACAGTGTTAATATATATAGAATTAGCTACTAATTACTAACTGAAATAAAACTACAATGGAATATCTGATCTTGATTTTGGTTTTTGCAGTTTATGTGTATGCTTTTGTTCCAGGGTTTATTTTGTCAAAATATTTCTGAAAAAAAAACAGTAGGTTTTGTGTAGTGCTAATCTTTGTACGTAATTATTCAACCATTATTTATCTTAACCATTGTACAAAAATAGTGTTTAAATGCAATTGCAAAAAAATGCAATTCTCACTTTGTTTTTCTTTTTAAACAAACACATCACATTTAGTTTGGTGGTCAAACAAGGTCGAACCATGTTCAACGCTCAAATTTGAACCTGAAATTTGCACATAAACAGGATGCAGTTCCTGTATTACTCTCCATGAAATGAATGACTTTTGGTCTGTGGTTTGTGTGGAGTAGTGAAAAAGGCAGCTTTACACTGCTGTGAATGTGTCAAAAAAGGGAATACCACAGCATTGCACATACACACAGACCAATTATTCACCTGGTTTAATTTTTTCAGTAACTCTTCAACCTTGACTCATCCAAAATGGCCTACTGTAGTTTCCCTCTGGGAATTTTCTGAAGCTTATCTGCTGTGTCAGGAGTAACAGAGAGAATAAAACGCTGAAGCCACGATTTATGATTTATTCCTCATGATCACTTCATGGTTACTGTGGAGACTGCACATGCAGCTGAGTGAATGAACTGATAAAGCAAATTCAGAAAGTCAGGAAGAAGAAAAAAGATGGATAGCAAAGAAACCAAGACTTGAAATGTAATAAATGTCCCCTGGTAAAAATGGTATGGCTTATTACACAGATGGTGATAGCACACCAGAAGAGGCTGTAAACGATGTCATTGTGGGTCATGGCTTGCTACTTAATTATTACTTATGAATGGCACTGTTTGTTTAAACTTTAAAATATTGAGATGTTGAAGAAAGTATATTGCACTATACACGTTATTCTAAAATCACAGTCACAGTTTAACACATGGCTTTGAAATAGAACAGATGTGCATCAATCAAACAGACATTCAACAAACTAGCACACTCCACTGTCTTCTGAAAAAAAAGCAAATGTGTTATCCCCTGTAATGGAGCATATAAAAACTTTTTGCTTTGTATATGACCTACTGTATAAGAGTATGATCTCACAAGCGTCATTACAAAAGTCTTTGTATTTAGTTACACCATTTATAAACATTGAGAAAAACATCATTTCTTTAGACAACAATGATGCAACTGATACCTATGAGTTACAGGAAATACACTATTTAAACCCAAGTAACTGACATGGTTATTTTCCTATGGTTAAAATGTAGATTAATTCCAACAGCTCATGTTTAAAAGTAATTCTAGAGTTTTATTCCATTGCATGGCACTGGGTTTATTTGAGTGTTTGCTTCTCTTGCTTCTCTACTTTTGAGACTGATTGTTGAGGACAGGTTAAATGACAACAGTGGGCTGCGTATATACAGCATGTTTGCTAATTTAGATGCTCACAATCAGTGTTTATGACTGCTTGTCAGATCACACTGCAGATATTTTCCACCTGTCAACTACAGAATGTAAATCAATTGTGTAGCTCACTGTAACCATTGCTATAATGCTGTTACAGCAGAGGCGTGCTGAATTGTGACTTGTGAAATTTTCAGCTAGTCTTTATTTTGTTTTATTTTTTTGTTATACTGTTCAGTTCAAAAGTTTGAGATTGGTATTTTTTTGTGTTTAAAAGTAAGTTTCTTATAGGCTCACATAAATACAGTAAATACACTAACACTGTGAAACCTTACAACGGCAAAGCTGAATTTTCATTAGTCTCTAGTTTTCAGTTAAATGATCCTTCATACATAATTTTAATATAGTGATACAGTTATAGAACAGTAATGTAACTACATCCATTTCACAAAATTGGATTTTCCCTCTCTAATTAATTTGTATTCAAGATACATTTGATCAGCCTATTTACCTCAAGACACTGATATAGCTAATGCTATGCTGTGCTAATTGAGCTAGACAAAAAAATATTCTAGATAAAGATTTCCAAATGAGGTCTGACTTGACCACACACAAGGGTCTGTTTGACATAATCTGTAATGACAGGTGGCCTGGAGGGGAGAGTGTAAAAACATCAGAGTTAACCTGACTCGACTGCACACAGGCTAAGGGTTTGGACTCTGGTGTGAGGCTGTAAGTAACAATACAATATAGCAGCTCCATTGAGTGATTTTCTCAGGCCCTACATTAAACAAATAGAGGAAGAGAGGAAGTAAACATCAAACACACTTATCACTTCTGAGAGCCTTGATTAATAGATAACCCCAATAGCTGTACAGAAAAAATAAAAACATAAAAAATTACAGCTGCGTTAAGGAGAACACCATCCTTCAGAATTCTGTAATTCCATCTAGACAATATACAACTGGGTATATACAAATGTAAGTGTTCAGAGATGTGTAGCAGTAAGTAAAGGTCTGTGGATGGATCACAAAACAAATTTAATGTCATTTATTGAAAATGGCCAAATATAAAGTGAATTAAATGAACTATATTTTAGGTCCCACTTTATTTTAAGATCCAATTCTCTTGCAAACAAACCATTAATTGACTTTTGCCCATCTTCTAAATGGCTGTTTATTAATAGTTAGTGCAGTAGTTGTTAATTTTAGGTATTGGGTAGGATTAGGAAAGTAGATTATGGTCATGCCATTATTAATATATGTGGTTTATAAGTACTAAAAAACAGCCAATATAATAATAATGCTAATCAGCAACTAGTTAATGCTGAGAATTAGTCCCAATACTAAGTCCAATTTTATACCATGGAGGAAATTACAGGATACTGTAAACATCTGATAAACAGTACCCTAGTTCCACTGTTTAACATTTTTTTGGAAACTTGGTTCAATTAAAGTTCATAACACTGATCTGTTATTAAGGGGCACAGTGATATCATCTTTCACCCTTCCTTTCTCTAGTTCTCATCAGTCACTTTATACCGAGTGGTTCATGTCTTTGACAAACCTGCTCTTTTAACCCACGCACATACATGCGCACACAACGGAACACAGCTGGCGGATAGACGCTCACCAGCTGCACATACAGTATGACTGCTGTTGTGTGTGTGTGTGCTGCAAAATTGAACAATAGAAGGTTGCATTCTATTGTATTTTATTGTTATGTTAATTATAATTCTCTAACCTTAATGCCTATTCTAAACTTTTTAGTAATTAAAAAAAAAATAGCCGTTTTTCTTCAGGAACGATTTTTTTGCTCAAAAAGAACAGCTAGCTTAAAAATACACAAGAGTACGCATAGATAAAATACCACAAGCTATTTATACCAAACTGAGATGAATGTTCACACAGTTAACCTGGCTCATATCAGTTACACAGATTAAATGCATTCTCACACCAGACAGATACATGACACATTGACTTAAGATACATTGACTTAAGAGAGACTATTGTTCTTTGCTCTGTATGTGTGTGTGCATTTGACATTAGCTAACTGCTTGCATTGTTACACCGAAATGCATTGTGTGTGTGTGGTGACTGATGGCAGAGGTCAGTCACTGATCAACATCCTGTTCACAACACAGCATTTGTGTGTGTGTGTGTATGTGTTTGACAGCAGCAAAGAAAAGGAGGCACGACCAATGCGTGCATGTCACACTGGCTTAAAAAGGTTGCATTGTCTTCTAGTGATCTTTCCATTATTTGAATGCTTCCGTTGGTTATTTGTAACATTTAATGCGTCGCTGTTGTAACATTTAATGCATCGCTGTATTTTTATGTAGTCTGTTGTCAGCATGCAAATTATTTCAAAGACAAGGGAATAAACTTATATAGTATATACTACATTTATACTATATATAGATATATTTTAAAAAGCACTACAGTGATAGAATGGGATTATAAAGTAACTATACTTAATAACCTTCTATTTTATGTGCATTATAAATCCCTGTTTAATGTGGACATACTATAAATAACTATAATTACCTGTTTGTCCAACCAAATGAAAATGGACTGTTTGTAATCATTAATTTCGCAATAGCATTTGGTGCCACTACTGCCAGAGAAATGAACAATTTCACTGTCAAGACCTCTGACTTTTTGTCATTTATCACATTCTACAAGTATGCAAGTTTTGCCTGCATTAATAGCTAATTGCTGTCTCACAAACACTGTTTGCAGCACTGTGCACTGTCCACTGACAAGTTTTGACCCATTTTCAGAGAGATGTTCTCAAAATTCTTTTTGGTTTCATAATGCATGCACACACAAACTTCACACTCATGTTCCAGCTAACCAGAATCTTTCATTTGCAAGTGCTGTAAACATCACACTTACACACACAAACAATTAACAAATGCACAAACAAAGAACTTGCTTCTTTACTGTCCATAGCCTAAGGACTACTGCTAAATATTAAATGAGTATTTGCTCCAAAAAAAATCATTTATGTACTCTTGAGATTTTAAATGTTTATAATTTGGTTTGAATCTATGATTTTGTTATGGTTTATAATTAATCAATCACAAATAAAACAGAAGGTGACAACAGTTTAATGTTATTTTTGTCCATATATTCACAAAAATACATACAGTAAGGCTTTTCATTCAAAGTACATTCATTTTTAAAATGTGCCAATGAAACCAAGGAAACAATAGTTTAAAATGGTGTTTTGTATATTTGGTATTAAACACAGTGGCTATTAATGTTATAACTGTTATTGATTATTGAAGTAACATTTCAAAGATACAATAGCCACTAAACCTACGCTAATCTATGCTAAAGCAAAAATCGACTGTGCTTTTTTTGGCTTAGTGCTGGAGTCTACAAAAGCTCAGTGCTTTGGCTTTCAGTGAAGCTCTTTGAAAGTGTCTTCAACAGAGGCAGTTAGCAGCTCCTCCAGAGAGCTGAGATTACAAGACTTCAGACGGAAGTGAGACTAGAGCAGAACTGAGAACAGAACAGTCAGCAGACAGACAGACAACAAGACATACAGAGTATTTTGATAAGTGCATGAGTGAGTACTCCTTTCTCAAACCAAATAAGTTATTACACCTATATCAAGACCAAACCAAAAACGTGTTCCTCTTATATTAGTTATTATTATTAAATATGTACTATTTAGATTACCATTAATATTGTCTTAAAATGGCCAGTTATTCACATTTTCACTAAAAACATGACAAGTCTTGACAATTCACTTTTATTAGAAACTGAAAAAAGTTGTATGATCTCTTGACTAATATTTGTCCTAATATCTTTATTTTGAAGTTGTTATTTATACATTTATCAATTGCAAACTAGAAATCTCTCCAAATAACCCCAAACTTGTTTTAACGCTGTGTGCAGTGCACATATCCATAGTTGATCATCTGTGATGCACTGCATTATGTTTCTGTTTTGTCTTATTTTCCTTTATACTAGTCTGTTTAGAGAATATGATAAGTGCATGGGGCCGTCACTAATCGCACTTGCCCTAAATTCATTCCTGCTCAAGAGGATTACAGAGAAGAGTGAGACCAAAGCTCAACTTAAACAGCAAAAACTAGCACAGTCTTGGTAAATTATTTTTGCAGATTATCAGCTAATTTTTCAGATATTTGAAGCATCTAGATTGAATTAACTAAGTATTTGTGCATCTTTTGTACAAAAACCTGCGCCTTCTTTACTAACTACACACTTTTCAGCTTAACCAGCTGATATTTTACTATGAGTCCAAATAGCATAATCTTTGTTGTACTCACTCAGAACAAATGCTGTGTTGAAGAATGAGTAAACCCTTACAAAAAGCATTATGGGAGTACAAGGGTACAGTGATGGTATTAGACACTAACATAATTGAATATAACTGACATATACCATACATTTATTATATAATATTTATTTACCAGGTACTCTAAGGTAAAAATAAATATATATATTATTATCATGGGAAATGTATTTCCTTGGTAAATGTTTAGACAATGGTACAATTCCAAAAAATATTAATCAAAATTAAAATATGACCTACTTATATTCAGCTTTGAGGCAGTAAGCAAATTAAAAAATGAATTAAAAATATGTTATTTAAAGCAGTTAAGCTGATGCTATAGCTTTTGCCTGTGATATGACTAATGGACTTGTGGTACTATCACATTATTAATCTAATGGAAATTTCAAGAATTTGTGATGCATGAACCCTCATCAACTTTTTCATAATCTCCTCACCACTATGCAATTCTGGACACATATTCAACACATACAGGGCTCCTCTACAAGTGCTGTGCTCCTCTATGACCTGATTAGGACATTGGTATTAAAGTTGGATCCATAAGACTGTGTCATTAGGTCATCGGGTCTTAGTACTTAAGACTCTGCCATAGGCTTTTAATCCCACTAAATGCTGGGAGCACCAAACACTTTCTTCAGTCAGCCTTGAACACATGTGTCTGCCCGTCTGTCTGTGTATCTGTTTACCTGCCAATCTGTTTCCATTTATCAGTTAAATACAGATGGTAGAGTGAAACGATAGAGGATTTTCAAAGAGAAAAACGTGATTTGATCACACAGCAGATGGAGTGATCCATGCATGTCAATCTACACATCTTCCTCAAAGGGTTGAGTTCAGAGTTCAAATGGCTGTTGCCATGGATTCAGTTTTTCAAAGTTCTAATGTTTCTCCAATGATCAATGTAAACAGCTACTGCATCAGTCACTAAACATTTAGAGTCATGCTCTTTCTATTTAGAATCACATTGCGCATACTTCGCCTTCAAACTAAAATTACATAATAACTGATGATGGTAAATACCCCTTTACTTTCAATAATCTCATGTACAGTATTTATGTAAACGTCTTGTACAGTCTCTCTTAGATTATGCGTAGAATAGGATAACTGTGAATAGGTTTAAAATATTTTTTCTTATCCATCTATTGTTTTTAGTTTATTTTTATGTTTAATTAGTATGCAGCATCGTGGTTCTGTGATGCACAACATTGTGTTTCACTATATGTCCACATATATAGTATAAACTCGACTAAATTAACTAAATTAAAAAGTCACATTTATTTATATAGTGCTTTATACAATGGATATTGTTTTAGAGCAGTTTCATATGAACAGGAAAACAAAAGTGTCAAAATGCAATAGTTATTAAAGAAGTTCAAATTGTATGTTGAACTGGTATTAAACTATTTAACCTGTTAAATACAAGTATAGAAATACTACAATATCACAAATTTCATCTTAATATGACAGACCTCTTTGTTGTGATTAGAGTATGTGATTCGAACACCTGATGTAGTGAGAAGTTCAACATATTATAATTTGAGACGCACTAAAATCTGACATACTATGAAGTATGGATAGCATGCAAATGCTGTAAACAAAAAGAAAAGGGAAAAAAAGCCTTTCTGCCACAAGGCTGCATGGGACAGTCATTATATCACATGCATCTCACCCACCGAGCAGAAAACGTTTAAAAAATTGGTTTCTGAGCCTCATCATTTGAAATCACTATGGGCCATTTGTGGTGAATAATCTCTCATGAAAGTCTCAAAAGACAGGCTTTCATCCTGCAGATCTTATAAGTCATCTTCTACCCCCAGTGCCCAGAGCGCTGTATATATTTGATTGAGGATTATGTGTGTGATTAATCACATAAGAGCTGTATTTGAAAATAGAAAGGTGACAGAAAGCACACTGGCAAATGCAAACATACAGTGAGGTCCAAATACAAAATAGATGTTTCTATCGTGCTAACATAACATATTATCCATATGGATAAACTTGAAATATATTATCTGTAAAATATATTTGATACTTTTTATTAGTAATTTTGGTAGCTAGACTATTTGAGTGAAAAGCTGAAAATGCCATTAATTCCACCAGTGTCAAATTTGATTTAATTAAATTTGATTTTAGACAATCCCAAGAAACAATATGGTAACAATGACTAGTAACCGTTTGGATACTAAAAATTACTAATCATTCAGTCTTTCCATTAATAACCACTGAACACATATTTTCAGATGCGTGAAGCATAATCAAGTGAACAGAAATGCAAGATGTTTTTCTCAACTTTGTTTCATAAATTTAATTGAAATATTGAACACAGGAACACAAAGCGTCTGTTGGGTTTCTAATCATTTCCTACATTAGTGTTAAATATTAACCTGCATGTGTTCAGCCCGCCATCTTGAAATCAATGATGAGAGAATTTCACAAATGTGCATGCACACAGATAGCAGATGGTTTAGTGATGACTAAGTTTTAAGATTGGAATCCAAACTCTCTTGTCTCTTACCCAAAAATTCTTTGCTCTGTCTAAGTGTCTTTCTTTCTCTCTCTGCTTTTACTCTTTGGACGACAAACTGAAAGCCACTTGGCTTAAACTGAATTCTCATTTCCGGGATACTTGTGCTCTACTTGGCACAAAAGTGGTATTATATAAAACTCTTCCCTCTTCCATCATTCTTCTCTTCCCTGCTCCATCCTTGTCTAATCATTTGCCCATTAATCAATGATCAGATGACCTCTGAAGTTTCTTTATTGAATTAGACAGATGTTGTGTAGGATAGCTAACTTCACTAAATTGACATCTAGGCTGCCTAGGCACCATGGCCCACAAATACCAAATTCTCACCAATACAAAAAGGGATAGATTAAGAGAGAAGTGTAAAATGCTGCAAGAGTTGTGAACTCAGAAGAAAAGAGAAGATATTATCACTGTGGTGTATCCATCCCAGGAGTACAACGCTGGATTAAACAAATGAAACACTCTTGACAATCACCTCTCCAAAGACTACAGAATAAACCCACAGCACCAGTTAACAAGACTGGTTCTTATATATAATTGATCAATTATTAATGAGCATTGCTTTTAGCATGTCATTGTATTCTCATTTGTCTTTTGTCTCACTCTCTCTCTCTCTCTCTCTCTCTCTCACACACACAATGTTACAGAGGGGGAAATTTTTTTTTACATTAGTTTATTTGTTTAATAATAAAGTACAGTACAACATCTCATTTGTTTCAAGAATTTTTAGTCTCTTGCTTCTATTGAGAAAAAGTAAATAGCCTATAACACATTATTCTTTAGATTCATAAGATATCTCAACAAATGTCTATAACTGTGTTCAGATTTGCCAAGATCAGTGTCTGTGATCAAAAGTGTCTTTAATATGATCTCACTATTTCTTGTTAACTTTAAAAAGATTATTTCTTATTCAAAAGAGTTTTACTCCTTATTTTCATTTTAAATCTCTACAATCTTACACTATTGCATTTGTCTATTTTTTATTTCTCATAAGGAATGTTAGGACTGTTCAAGGCTAGCTGGGGTTCACAACAAGGACGGTAATTCTAACGCTAACCACTAAAAGCTTAAAAATTCTAATTCGATGAGAATAGGGAGTCCAGATGAGTTATCTTCAATAGAAAACAGGGGAATAAATAATGAAAACAATGAATGAAAAGCACAGAAGGAATATACACAGGGAAATAGTAACTTGAATTTGGTAGTTTGGTTTGACATCCAAAGAATTTCGACCTGAAATTGTGAGCAGCTCTGGAAAGTCTGTTGTAAATGCTGTGAGTACAAAGATGACTTCCAAACATTAATATGGTGAAGACCGGAGACTCAACACACACAGGAGACCGACTGGTGATCATTAGCGTATCTAAAGGCAATTCTTGGATGACTGGGTTTTCAGTAATATCACATTGATTTATGAGGCTGCTATATAAAGAATTTTTCCACAATTATGATAAAATCCAAATTTTCCACCTGTGGCAAGTTAATATAAACAGGCAGATGTCTGGAGACCTTGAAATGGGACATAACAATGTCATGCGTCACTGATAACCCAGAAGAATGAGCCAGTCAGACATAACAGACACACACACACACACACATACATCAGCTTACTCTGTTTTTCTCCAACAGAAATCTCCCTTACACATATACACTACTGTTCAAAATCTTAATGTCAGCGATATTTCTTTTTTATGTTTTTAAAAGAAGTCTGTTATGCGTGCTATGGCAGTATTTATTTAATCGAAATACATTAAAGACAGTAATATTGTGAAATAGTATTACAATTTTAAATTAATTATTTTAATATGTAATTTATTTTTGTGTTGTCAAAGTCCTTTTAATGAATAAAATTAATATTTAATTTAATAATAATAATAAAAAAATTCTAATTCACCCTTAAAAGTAGTGTATACATTAAAATCTAACATAAACTCTAACTGTTCAGACTGCTATACACACTCCCCACACACAGGCAGACCCAAGACACTTTATTATCAAATAAAATTCACATCTGCGACTCATTCTGATCCACATTTGTGTGTGGTATAAAACATCTTTAAAGCACATGCCATGTTCTCCACAAATTTTGGGTTCAGGATGGTCACAAAGCAGCCAGTCAGAGTCACTCAGACAGACAACAACAGGCCTAATGGACAAAACTATTGCACATTTCTGAATCTATTTGTAGTAACCGAGTCAAGTGTCAATATGTTTGACGGGAAGAGAAAGACTGTTCAAAAGCACTTCAATGCAATTTTGCCATGAGACACAATGAGAGACGCATTTTTGTAGGATGCAGATTCATCAATACACACTCTCTTTCATTCTCTCTCTCTTTCACACATCACTAGGAAAAAGCTAGGAAAGTTACTCATTGTTCTTCATTTCATAAAAAATGACAGAGGGAAACAGAGCCCCTCTGTCCGTTATAGTGTGTGTGTGTGTGTGTGTGTGTTTGAACCATGGGAAGAGAAACAGCCTGTCCATTAAGTACAATTTTCCAGGGATTTCACGGATCTTCTGTTCAATGATGTATGGAGCTATATATCAACCAGAGCAAACTAATAGACATATACGTGCATGTGTGTTCAACAAAGCACATTTTAATTCGTCCCACGTCATAAAACAGCAACTAGCAATGCTAACCTCATACATGGGATGCTGTGTCCCAATTCACCCCCACATCCACACACATTCATTTGAACACAGACCAGAACAGCAGTCTGTTTCACGTCTGCTGAGCATTAAAGCCTTGGGCCAATCTACTGCATCTGCTATATTTGCCTTTGATTAAAAATATGGGGTGACGTCTAGCTTAGTCAAGGTTATGTTTAAGACTGCATATATGTATCTGTGCCTCTTTAAAGCTACTGTACTAGCGGCAACAAATAGAACTGCAAAAAGAGATTTTCTGAAAGGAAGTGGGTCTTGCCCATTGTTGTCACATTGCTAGGGTGTTCAGGATGGTTGCTAAGGCATTTCTGGTATGTAACAAGGTACAAAAACTATCACTGGGGCGGTACCTTTTCAAAAGGTACACTTTTGTACCTATTAGGTTCTTCGTATCTAATATGTACTAATATGTACCTTTAAAGTACCAAATGGTTTGTACCTGTGTAACAAAAAATGTGTGAAAAAAACTAACTAACTAACTAACAAACTTTGTTAGCATCCATTCTCCAAACTGCTCATCTTATGTAGGCCACGAGAAGCCTATTCCAGCTTTTTGGGCTTTAGGCAAAAATACATTCTAGACGAATGGACAGTCTATCACCACAAGAATGAAATTGTACTCATACAGGATGTTTCCATTTTTGAGATTCAAAGTCCAATCTCTTTTTGTAATACCACAACTTTTCTCAACAAATCATGATTTGATTCACTTAAGCAGAACAACTTTAGACAAAAAATTGCAATGATTTTGCCAGGGTCATTTGTCAACCTGATATGTCAGAACGTCAAAAAGTGTCACAGAGCTCTATCTAGTATTTGCAATCTTCAAAAGTCAATTAATAGTTTACCTTTAATTTATATCAGCAAACTGAACTGAGAAAGCATTTTAATGTTGAAAAGGTTATACACATTAGTTTTGACATTGCTTTGTATTTATATTACACAACACAGAATTTCAGCCAATCTCATGGTAGTCTTAAGTATAGAGGAGTACTGCATCTTTCATATATATCCAAAGAGTCTTTACTTTGATTAAATTTATATAATACAGATATACAGCTATACTGCTTCTCTCTGAAAACAGTCAAGCTCCTGGAAGCATGTTATGGACGGAGCAGTGATAATTCATACTTCATCTTACGTCCAACTCATGTTTTGAAACTCTGACCATGTTTAGTATGAATCCGGCTCTTTAATGCATGTCAGAATGCATGACATAGCATTATACCTGCCCTTTTTTTCTAAACACAGCATAAGGAACTAAACTGTTATGTTCACTATTCACCTCTAAATTTAAACATTCACTTCTCCTGTTACGTCTTCTGTTCCTCTTTGACTTTGGTAAATGTTCTGTGTGTCTGGTTTGCTTGCTATTTGACTATCACCTATTTTCTTCTCTTGGTCTAACGCACAACCTCATCTATTCTGTGCTTTTTTACCATTGGCTTCCCCTGACCTCCTCATTTGCTTTTTCAGCCAAGTTTCCCTCGTCTGGGTTCACAAAAATCTGACTGGCTCTATTATCCCTGTCCTATCCCATGCCAGCGGGAAGCCTCTCCTGGGAATCTCATCCCTGTCCCTCATTAGAGTTTCACACTCAGACACAAAAAGCTCAGCGACATTAGTGAAGCTGTGCAGGACTTTGCTATGGGCTGCAAACAAAATGCAGAGGAAAATCTGTGAGGAAAAAACTTTTGTCTTCTAGCTCCACAGGAGGTGGAAATTAAGCCAGTACTGAAGGAGAACAACTTGGTGGAAAGAAGTCAAGTGTAGATGAGAAATGAAGAGAGCTGGAACTGGTGACTTTTAGAAGGGAAAAAAATGTACTGGGGAAAAATATCAATTATTAATTACATTTGTCCACAAACAGCCTACAATCTACCCACTGACCATTTTAAGGATATTGTACACAAAACTGGACCGCACTTGTGAAACTCACAAGTTCCAATCACACTGTGACTCCTAGACTTCTGAAAGAACTCTGAAAGAACAACAAAGCTCACCAATGCTGCAATTACTTGGGTTTTTAAAGCAAAGTAAATAAGCTAGGTCCATAATAACATTTCACACTTATACATACACACATGTTGGGTTTACATGTTTTATGGGTTTTCATTTCAATTTTCAATTTTTGGATTTTCAAAACACCTAACTCCGTGTGATTTATAAGCTTGTTTCTTCATGGGGACCTAAGAAATGTCCCCACAAGGTCAAAATTTACTGGTATTCCTATCTTTGTGGGGACAATTGGTCCCCATAAGGTGATAAAAACCAGGTGCACACACACACACAAAATAAAACACACTCCCTGACCTCTCCTTAATTAATATTCACAAATGCTGAAATCTACATGCCTAGTGTATTTCCATTGGAGAACATCTTATCAGAAGACAATAGATACATACACTTTTACAATTTTTCAAAACTTGGATATGAAGAGATGGAGAAAAGGCTTATTTTAGAACAGTTTTCTAAAAAAAATGGGTGAAGATAAAAACCATAATCTGATATAAATGCACAAAATGTGTGTGTCCTTAGGAAAATGTGTGTTGGCTTATAAGAAAGGCACAGGCAAAATGGGGTAATAGCTCACAGGCAAAATTTTTATATCTCACCATGACATTCATTATGAATTCATTTTAATTGCAGATTACATCAGGTAATGAGGGCAATTTACAGATCGTTTGTCTGATAGTGCCCTGGTGCTGATGCTAAATCACACATGGTATTCACTCCATTTTTCTTAAACGCTTTCAGAAAGATCTTAGAGATCCATGTGTCAGCTCAGTTTACGCTTTATGGAAATATATCTCACTAATAAAGCTCTGTTAGTTTGAATAACACAATGAAGCGTCTGAGAAGAAAGCCACATTCTCTGTTTGAGATGAAACAGTCAGCACATGGAGGGCTTTTTACTTTGGGTCCAGCTGAAATTACTATGAGACTGACCTCACACACAGCTGTCAGAGAGAAGCACAACGACTGCACACACACACACACACACACACTGCCTGAGAAAGACATGAAAACACTCGGATTTAAAGGAATAATAAGCCTAAAAAGAAATCTCATTATTTTCTCACCCTCATTCTGACACCAAACGCTGTTATTTTCTCAACAGAAAATGAAAGGATTCTTAAACAAACCTTACAAAGGTCTACAAAAACTGTTCAGTCTTAACCCTTTTGGAAAAGTGTCATAGAAAATACACCTTATGACTTAACTATTTTTACAGTGTTCTAAAGACACGCAATAGATTTGTGTGAGAAATGAATCCACATTTAGCCTGTTTTTTAGTGGAAATCGTTCCTTCTTTTGCATCTCTCAAAACTGCTGTCATGTTGTGAATATGAACCAGAAACAAATGAATCTTTACAGCGTTGTAAGTCAATTGGTAAGTCAAATGGAACATACACTTACCATTCAGGGGTCAGGAACATTTTTACTATATATATATATATATATATATATATATATATGCACACAGTACTGTGCAAAAATCTCAGGCCACTAGTAATTTCACCAACAAAAAATGGTTTTAAGTGAGTTATTTCTATCTTCTGCGGTAGCGTGTCAGTTGGAAATATCAGTTTACATTTCCAAACATTATTTTTGTCATTAATTGTATTAATGCAGTGAGATT
>JAUCMT010000134.1:25361918-25400458 GCA_032357475.1 Enteromius thamalakanensis | reverse complement strand
GAGAAGAGAAGAGAAGAGAAGAGAAGAGAAGAGAAGAGAAGAGAAGAGAAGAGAAGAGAAGAGAAGAGAAGAGAAAAGAAGAGAAAAGAAGAGAAAAGAAGAGAAGAGGCTATTGAAAATATGCTTATTAAAAAGAAAGAGATTGAGACTCAGGCTCAAAATAGCATTAATCCCAGTCTTTGATGAGGCTCTTGAAATGGGTAAATGAGCATAAATAGACTCCACACAACTTGTTAATGGCCTTTAATATGCAGAGCTGTTATAAGATGATTCTACTGCTCGGCTGTAATGAAATAAGAGCTGCTTTGATTCAAATTCATTTGCCTTTCATTGGTCAAAACAACAGAGAACTCAGTTTTTATAGAGTCTGACTAGACCAGAGTGCATGTTCAATTTCTAAAATAAAGGGGAAACTTGATGAAGAGGATTATAGTGTTTTCTGTCTTTAATGCCACTTTTTATAAACTAATTCACAATTTGGGATGAAAGAACTATATAAAATAACTTTAGAAGGTGAGAAATATATATTTTAGAATGACATAATTTATTAGAAGTTTATGTGTTTGCTGAGGAGGTGCTGGAAATCACATTAAATTAGAGATTTGTTATATCAGCTAGGGCTGGGTGATATGGCTAAAAACTGTATCACGATATCAGTGTTTCATATCGGTCGATAACTACTGATATTTTTTTTGACTCATTTAAAATAAGGACCAGGAGAAAGATATATTACATTTAAACATTTTTATTTTAAACTTAACCTTCCTCTGATCATTATCCCCTCAGTTATTAAGACAGAAATGTCAAAAACTATGAAAAACTCAAATAATTAAAAAGTAAACATGTCACTGCCTTCTATGTTCTATCTTTATACAGTTAAGATTCTTTGTCATTAGACACTGATGCAGACAACAACAACAGCTTTGCTCCAATGGGTGAGCTAAGGTGGTACATTAAGTTTGTGGTGGTATACAGTCTTGGCAGGGACGACGGTCACATCATTGGTCTGACTTCTAATATCCAAATAAACTGTGAGCTGACTTTTCCTCGTTTATTTACAATTTCCTCGCTCGCTGCGGTACTCATTTTCTGTTTATGAAGAGGAATCCAGCAGACCAGCGTGAGACAACGATATGGCGCAACCAAACTGTTACATGATTGGCTGTTAGCGTATCACTCCCTATGTTGCTAGGTTACCAGAGAGCGAGTGCCTTTGTTTGCAACCAAACTAGCTTCGCAACCTCTTGTTTTCTTTCGACAAAGAATAAAAATATTTTTTAACACATTTTTTATTGATATCGATCACGTGTCTATCGCGACACATTTCATTATCGTTTTATTGCCCACCCCTAATTTTGGCTATAGTTTGTTACTTATTATGTAATAAAACTTAATTGTCAGTGGTACTTGCCCATATGTTTACATTTAGGTTACCTTAGCTGTTGTCTGATGCAGATCTAAACTTGCATTTCAGAAGACCAGTTCAAATAATGTTTGGTTATCAATATTTTTTTTTACCTAATTTCTGCCATATAGGTTTGGAATGACACAAAGGGAAGTAAACCTAAGAGAATTGTATTTTGGGGGGTGAACTATGTCTTTAAAAAACACTAACACTGTTAAAAGTTTTCTTTAGTATACATCACATTTTTACATTCTGTGCTATACATTTAAAAGATGTAGTAACATTTTAATTAACTGCAATTTATGTCTGCAATCACTATTGAGTATTTAACATTAAAATAAAAGCTAGAAAGCCCCTGCACAAAGCTACAGCAGTAATGCACTGAGAAATTTCTACACATTTTAAAGGCTGTGAGAAGAGGGTGAAGAAGAGAGGAAAATATAAATAATTGAAAAAGAAAGATGGTTTATTTCTAAATGTATGAACTCTCAGGTTCACAGAAGGTTGGGGATGTAGGTTATGATGATGGTTTAAATGAAAAGGACAGATGAATCTCTTCATGATTCAGACCAAGCTTTTGAGTTATTCTGAGATCAGAGAGGACGTGGGGAACACTTAAAAATTTAACATAATGGCCCTCATATGAAAGATGAAGGCTCAGTGAATGTTAAGAGGAGCAGATTTAAAAGGCTTTTCTAGTGGAAACAAGCAGATCCAGTCATAGAGTTTTAGGCATGAACTTCAGGCCAGTAGAAAGGCTTAACTTTATCACACTGCCTGGGCAGATAATTTATCAGCTAGTGAAATTATCATGCTCTACTTGAACAAGAGCTGTGCTTAAAAAACATCCTGCAGCCATCATGACACAGACTGAAACATCAAAGTTGGAGATGGCAATCAAGACCGTAAAATACATTTAGTAAACAATAATAAATTATATTAAACACAATAAAGCAGCAATGGAAAAACATGGAAATTTACACTGGGCATTGTACTGGAAATGTGTCTGTGCTGTGTGCACTTTTTTATCATTATGAGTTTTATATCTTATTTTTTTTGTCAGATTGGATGTTATGAGGTCAGTAAGAGGAATTATTTCACTGTACATTCACCTTAATGGATGGCTTAAACAATGAGAGATAGAGATGAACCAAGCCTAAAATTACTCAAACATGCATTGTAAACAGAGAAACTTAAAGAGGCTTTATAGCTGTGTGTGTGTTTCTGGAATCCTTCCCACGGATCAATAAAGCTTTCCTTCCACTTAAGACCCTTGCTCACATGACTCACTATTGTAGAGCATCCATCTAAAAGGACAAGGGAATTGCAGAAGAAATGAGAGAGAAAGCAAACGCAAGATACTTAATAAGAGACAATATAAACATTTATAAATAACAAATAAATTCAAATTAATATCAGAATTGTACAATATTCTGGTTATGTCACATAAACTCAAGATCCCCATTGCCTAAACAGAAATTTTAAGCTAGATTCTTAAAAATTATTAAATAAGAGAGCTGTTTTATGCCTGTTAATCTGTATGAATTTTATGAATTCTGTGTAAAGAGCTAATTCAAAACATTGATTTACTAATTAGTTGCATTTCTGATTAAAAGTAGGCCTAATTCTTTTTTTCCTTTTTTTTTTTGATCAATGAAGGCGGGGTTGAGAAAGAGAATGATACTTTTTTACAAACATTTAAATGCAGAGAACGTGACACACTTAACAGCTAATGTCAAGGACATCAATAATAAATAATAATAATAAAAAAATTTGAAGAATTACCAAAACAAATATAGAAAAAAATGTATTATTTTACTATTGTGGGATTGTTGATTGACACAATTTTATAGAATTCAAAATAATATTTTGGTGAGGGAAAAAAAGTGGTGACTTCTGTGTGTGCCATGGTACAAACTGATGTTCTGTAGCTCATATGGGGATTGTAGATTGTTGTGTGTTTAGAGCTTTTAGCTGATGGAATATGAAGTGCTTTCATTGCTTTGCAGACAGGAAGCACAGGAAGCACTTTTTTAGATTTTGCATTTTGTTCTGAGCAAATGGAAGTTGCAATGACCAGATAAACATAGAAGCACGACCTAGGGAAGGCCATAGGGTGTGTATGTGTTCAGTCAGTGCTACACATCTGCTGAGAGTGGTTTGTATTGAACTTTGTCAGCATTTCTTGCTATATGTGTGCATGAATTTGATGAATTTAAGTGTGGGGTAAGATAATGGCTTGTGTCACATATGATTGATAGCTGGATAGGCTTAAAAACATCATGAATGCTTGTATGAACGTGTGTTGAATGTATGTTTTGTAATGGATTGAAAGAGAATTGTCTTGTATTTGTGGGGGAGGGTAAAGGCCTTTGAAGTCCAATACAGTCATGCCATTACCCGCAGGCCAGCTCACATCTCCTACTCTGTAAGTTTAGACCTACTGGCTTTATTGGCTCTTTGCCCACTGAGAATATCATAATGTTCACTGTTGGTTATGGCCACTGTAATTATATATCTCAAAAAAAAAAAAATATATATATATATCCACCACACTGCTATGAAGCTCTGAGTGACAAACACAAACTGTATGTACTGTACATGACCTTACAGATTTCTGGAACTATGCTGTCGCATTGCCTAAATACCGGAGATCATATTTGACTATGTTTACAGATTCAGGTCTATATTCTGGTAATCTGATTAAGTTTTTCTTTTTGTGAAAAAATGCATACATGCTGTACAGCTATTTGAAAATGTTACTTCATTACTGGATATGCTAATTTTTGCCATTTATTTAAATTAATTTCACCACCAAGTCCGAAATAGTTACATTGATATGTTTGACTGACCGGTGGAATAAAGACACAATGGCCTGGTTTCACTAACGGGACTTAGCTTAAGACAGGACTAGGCATTCGTTAAATTAAGATAAAAAAATGCCTTATAAGAAAATATTACAGGTGCGCATCTGAACACAGAACAATGACACTGACATGTTTTAAGGTATGTCAGAGCAAGATATTTTAATCGGAGATATCTTAAATTAGTCTGGGACTAGCTTAAGCCTTGTCTGTGAAACTGGTGCAATTTTTGATAAATTACTAAACTAAATTACTTTTCCATTTCATTTGGTGACACTTTTTTAAGATCTTCTCTATAATATCTCCATATTAGCGTCAGTGGCATTGGCTAAATGTAAAACCTCTCTCATATCATTGTGTTCTAGTGTGCAGAAAGAGCACTATACATTTTATCTGGAGGAAAATCAGAGCAAAAGGTTAGAAGGCATTTCCCTCAATGGCATCAGCATATAGGTGGTGGTTAGGAAGCCAGTGGGCGGGGCTTCTTCCTTCCTTGCTGTCAGCACAATAACAGGGTTTCCCAAATACAACAACACTGCTGGAGCACTGCTAGGAAACTGCCGCACACAAATGAGAACTAAAGACTAACAGGAAGGTTTGGGTAAGATGTGGAGTGACCTGTGGTCTGAATGTGAGACTGTGACTTTGTGACACTACATCTGTATAAAAAGGAGACTTTCAGAGAGTACTGTGCATTCAGTGTAGGTGAATCACATTTTCTAGCCTTCAGAAATATATGTAGTTTAGACAAAGTATTTAAACACACCTAAAATATCAAGAATGTCATTGTATTAGATACAAAATGACTGAATTAATGACATAATTTTTGAGTGAATCTAATTTTGAAGAATATATCAATATAATAATTCTATTTACAAATGTAATGCACTTATTTTTGCAAAATGTATTTTTTTAATAGTGTGCTTTTAATATTTTTCTTAAAAAATATATAATTTTCTTTATTTTTCCTTAGAATTTCTTGTAATGTTAAGACATTCATGCATTTTTAGCTTTAGCAAAGGGTTAGTTCACCAAAAAATTACAATCCTGTTATCAGTTAGAACTAATCTTATTGGTTCTTGAGGAAGCTCAAATGTGCTTGTGTGTCATATGAGAAAAAAAAACACTGGTTCATCAAGAAAACATCAATTTGCCATATTTGATGTTCTTTTTATGTGCATTGATGTTTATAAGTACATAAAAACCTTATTTATTATTTTCCGCATGTATGCAGCTGTCCCTTTAGAAGATTTGGATTAAACCATTTAAATCCTTTGAATTACTTTTGTAATCTGTGGGATTTTTCACCATAGGTCACGATACTAGACTTCATGTCATGAAGAAATAACTTTTGACTTGTATTTACTGATATATCAAACATTTTAATATGCACAGGTGTACTAGCCCAGCAAATCAAATACTCAAAAACATTCATGCACATAAATCCGATCTTCTTTTCCTGGTGTCATGTTTACAATAAAACTAGTCCAACAGGTTCAATTACTCATATGCAAGCTTTCCATCCTTTATTATGAAAACAAGAAACATCCCCTCCGAGCAACACATGACTTTCATTCCCTAAGCATTACACAGAGCTGACAGACCTGTTTTCTTTAAATGTGACTAAAATATTCAACTACACACCTACACACGTTTTAGTGGATGGATAAATACAGCACGGCAGTTGTGTGCTGTCCCTGCATTTTGTTCTAGGATGATGATGATGCCATTGTGTGCTAAAGGCAGATGCAGAAATAAAACCATCTGCCTTTGAGTGAGTGTGTGTTTGTGTGTTATATAACAAGGCATTTACAGGTTGACCATGAATAAGCATCCCTCCATGTGGACAAGGAAAGAGAACTGAAAATAAAAAAGCATAAAATACATAAATGTTGGGAAAATAGGGTATATTCAGGATCAGTAATCCCATGATATCCATCTGAGTCAATTTAGTTGCACCTGCTGATTAAGATAAACAGTTTTTCACCAGCACACCCAGCTGACACGAGCTAATAAGAAGACATGACAAGACATACCTGTAGAGTCATGAGTGCTTTAGCAGCTCAGCGACAGAAAAGAGTTAAACTCACCTCCTCCCGCCTTAAAACGACTTTCCCTTTGGCCACAGCAATGCCTGATCAGAACAGTCCATCTACCGAGGGGTCCACAAATCTTCATGCCTAATACGGTTCAGTCATAAAGGGCTGGCGAAGGCTGAATTCACCCTTTTTCTGTATTCATACTGGACCGGTCTTAGTACCTAAGGGCTCCCAGATTTATTGCCAGCCCACTGCTAATGTCATTTTGCTTTTGTGTACCAATGAAAAGTATAATCATTCACATGCATACGCTTTTTCTCAGCATTTCACTTCGTCTTTTTCTTCTATTAAAACCTTAAAAATTCCAGATTACAGCACTTGGTAAGTTTAGAAGACATAGTCTTCAGCAGTGTCCTACAGCATTTATTTTTTTAAATGGAATAATGTTGCAGTTTTAAGGTATTTTTTGTTTTAGTTCAATGGCTGTTATGGCACAATATTTACCATATACTGTATGATGCCTGCCAGCACAGCCGCTACATCAACAAAAAATATAATAATTCTGTAGAAATACACTATTTGTCGCCCATGATTAATTTATTCTGTCTGCAGAAGTCTCCAGTAACATAAGAGGTTTCTGAAATAGAGATTTGGCATGTTGGTCAGTATAAAGATTTAAATGGCTTTTTTCTAGAAAGCTTTTTAACTTTTCTTTAAAAGTTTAAACAGATTCACTGCTTAATATTTTTTGTTGAAATCATGGTCATTTATGTGAGGATTTCTTAAAAAATGATGAAACTTCGAGAGAACAGCATTTATTTGAAATAAGAATATACTGTCATATTTAATCAACTTTTTGCAAGCTTACTGAAAGAATAATATTTTTCCTAAACAAAATCTTATCTCTTATGTGTACATCTTGTTTTAATAAAGATACAATTACTGACTGCAACACAATTTGTACAAGTTTTTACAAGTTCTCTCTCATCAGCCTCTTCCGTTTACTCCATCTATGGACAAATAAGATTTCCTTCCCTCATTTTTGGCATGCCCTCTTTAAGATAAATCGTAATCCTTGCAGTCTGGTTGCTAATCTCCTTTACCCTCCAAAACCATGATGCCCCAGACATTAATCACCTGACCCCCATACTGTAATTACATGAAGAGGGATGTTGGTGGTCTTGGCCTGTCTGCCCCTCACACACACACACACACACACACAAAACACGTGAACTGGTGAGACAGGGATAAAACTTGTGTTGTATAACCTAACAAGAACCAGGATTCTGACAGAATCAATGAAGGATGAGCAGATTATAATGCACAATACATCTGTTTGCCAAAGATGATATACTTTCACCAGCAAAGGACTTTTATTTACCAAGAACTTTCATCCAAATTCAGTAATAAAAGCATCCACAAACATTAGAGTCTGTGTTTCATTGTGATGGAAAAATGGAAAGAACTATAAAACATACACACACACACACAAAATAGAAGGTGGCAAAGTCATTGTGGTGTAAAAATTGCTTGTGTGTGTGTGTGTGTGTACAGACCATTTTACACCCAGAGTCTCTTTATGACAAGATTAATGACAGTGAGGTCATCGCTATTTTGTTTGTAGAAGGGTGCCATGATTCAAGTTTATAGTTTCTCATTTATTACATTTCACTTTTATGTAACATTGGCCGATGACTGAGTATTTGTTAGCTGAAAAACAAACTAACACCAACACTTGAACTAAATTAAACTTTGGCGAGACTCAAATTAGTAGACACTAACTGATGCAATGAGGAACTATAACCTACTTTCAACGGATTGTATTCATACTGCATACTAATAGAACATACATCAAATCAAATGCAGTACATACTCCATAACACATTACATAAACTCAAGCTTAACAATACTAAAAGCACAAAAACAAACCCAACTGCATCAAGCAATCATATATAAACTACAGTTTATCATATTGTGCTCTTTGTGTTGTGTATTTGTGTATTATATGCAAAACAGCATAAATTAAATCTGGTCATCATATAAAGCAATCCTGTTTCCTCACGTAAATGATATGGATTACTTTTACAATGTATCTATGAACTGTTCCAAAGTTTTCTTCCATGTGTAGTTTTAATAAATGAAAACTACAAATTTCAAATGTTTAATTAATTGATTTAATCTTAATTTGAAAATAAACAAAGGTCTTTTGGGTATAGCTTCTCATAAAGATGAGGAAATTAAGAGTAAATTAATTCTAAATTGTGCTATCCCTTTAACACTTTAGCCAAGTTAATTATTTTGCAAGGGCTATACAACTCAACGCACCAAAAACAACATGGAGCCACTTAGGAAAGAAGGGCAACTGTAAAGTGATCTAGAAATGCTGTAATACTGCCTCTATTTTATGCGTGTGTGTGTGTTTATGTACTCAACAGCAGTCATTTTTACACTTTAGCTGTGTTCTTGTTTGCACTTTATCACACACTGATAATGTCGAGCCAAAGGCTCACTTCCACTACTAACAATAGTGCACAAACACACTCACACTGGGGCATTGTTTGGAGGTTGCATTAATCTCTATCGCAAACTCTAATCCAAGGAAAATACATTTTTTCCTTACAGTTATACTGCAGTAGTCATATTTTAAAGGACCTGTTCAAAAAATAGCTTATGAGGTTAGAAAAAGCAGTGTGTGTTCATTTACTCATCCATTAATTATTAATTTATTATCTAAATGAAGGAGTGTCTGTGATCCTGTTTAGATCCTGCTTTCCTCCTGCATGTCTTTCTTTTTGCTGTTATTCTCTCTCTGTAAGACCCCTTGAGGGGAGATCACTTCACATCAGTGTGTGTCTCACTGTCACTGTGGAGAATGAATAGATGCTCTTTCAGTGTAGCAAACACACACACACACACACCTCATTCAACAGCAGAATAGCAGGAAATAAATTTATCAGAAGTGTACTGACTTTCCCAGTTAGTCCTTGAACAAAACAATAGCGCACATCTGAAAGCACAAACATAGTGGAGATAAACGCATTAACCACGGACCAATATCTGACCTCTCTCTCTCTCTCTCTCTCTCTCTCTTCTTCTATCAGGCCTCATTCTCTCTCAGTATGTCTTGAATTTCACCTTCAAATGCCATTGCTGTAGTTTGTGTGTGTGTCATAAAGGCAGGATGTGATGAATAAACTCTTCAGGGCTATTACATTATTTTGTCTATAGCGCACACACACACTCTTTAAAAACACATATGAAGACAGGCTTCATCTGATCAAAAAGCTGGTTTTCATATGTTCTTTCAACATTAATACTGAAAGTGAAAACACTTTTTATGCACATTTATGCATCATCATACACGTACATGGAAAACCTGTGTAGCGAGCCTGGGAATAGTTGTCATACTTTTCAGTCCAGTAAAGATTTCTGCACAGACAGAGGCATTTAAGTACAAATGATTATTTTAAAAAAAAAACAACAACAAAAAAAAACATTTCGGTTATTATTCAAGACAAAAGATGCAGTTTGAATAAGTGCCTTTTATTTCACTCTATGTGGCACATCATATTAAATTGGCTCACGACCAAATCATATATATTTTACGAGGTGGCTAATGCATACGATTTTTTATAATTCTGCACATTATATTTTACATTAAAACATGAAGAAAAACTATCAAAATTTTCATTACTTTGCGGAAAAATAAATGAAAAAAATATATTGGGCCGTTCAGAAATATAGCAGTGTCTGCATTTTTCATTACAAACTCAAATATTTACTCAATAAACTGAAAAAAACGTTAAGATTTAGCATTCCAGTGAATCACTAAACTAATATTTGGTTGTACAGTTTAACTACTGTTTTTGAGAACTGCTTCACATCTGCTGCATGGAGTCGACCAACTCCTGGCACCTGTAAACAGGTATCCCAGGCCAGGATGATTTGACAACTTTTAACAATTCCACTGCATTTCCTCAGAAACAGCATTTGTGATGTCAACCTACAAGTTCATTCTCCTGAAAAAAAATTCCTTTTATCTAAGGCTACGTTTACAGATTTTTAACCAGCTTGTTAGTTTATCACCCACTGCGTCATACATCATGACAGAGGTCAGTCAAGAAGCCAGAACTCGACACTCTCGGTACGTGCATATGGCCTTTGCTAGAAGTAATTTAAGAAATAGACTTTTTTTTTACATTTTATTTTTTTAAGTATTTTGAAACAAAAACCTATCAATCTGCTTCAGAGGATACGATAACCCCTCAGTAGTATGATCTATGATAGTTTTACGATGCAGTAGCATATACCCGTTTTATGAAGCTTCCAAATTATGGCTACCATCCACCAGCAATACCAAGCTTGGAAGAGCCAGGGTAATTTTTTTTAAAACTCAGCCTGTGTTTGTCTGAAAGAAGAAAGTCATATACACCTAGGATGGCTTGGGGATGAGTAGATAATTGCATTACTTATAGTGTTCTTCTACAAATAAAACAATTCTTTTAAAAAATTAATGTAAATTGTTGCTTGGTTTTTCAGACGTTAACAAACGAAAGATTAATTTTTCAAGTAAACAAGCTGCGCCATATTTTAGAGGCTATATTTATAACAAACAAACAAACAAACTAGCACAGAAACAAATCTCAGCTGACTGTCGTCAGGCATGGTTGCCTGGTACCTCTGGACATGAGCTCTTACGTCTTATACTGAGAGCCCTCAAGACTAATGAGAGAGAGAGAGAGAAAATGATGTAAAACACAGCTGCCTGTGTCCACTATCACAGCCTTAGAAACTGTACATGTAAAACAAACAGGACTGTCTGCATTCAGTCATTTGAAGCAGCTCAAGCCCAAACACTATATATGGTCAAAACTTTATAGAAATAAAACTTTCTTTAGTTGCTGAAATAAAACTACACAGTTTAAAATGTTTGACTAAATGTCATAACAGCAGATACAGTTAGAATTTTACCTGGTTTATTTCAGACATCTTCAAAGTGACCTTATTACTCACTGTTTATACACCAATGCAGAGCTTTTCTAAACCATGCATGCTTCTATACACTCACCATCTATCTGTAGGCTGATCTGCTATATATTTATAAATTGATGTGATCGACCTCCGTCTCTAGTGTGCATATGGTGTGTTCTGGTTACACTCCATTAGCATGTGGTTTAATGTTTATTGAACTAATGCTACTTTGTGTCAGTTAATGTCCTAGAATTGCAATGAGGTCATTGAGGAGAGTCACTCAGTTTATTAATATTACACAAATATTTTACACTTCAGAGATTTTAGAACTCAGAGATTTCTAAATATCCAAATAATTTTACAATGAGTACTCCACTCATAGAGGACAACATTGTGAACACAGTAAATTTCTTTGTTTGCTCTGATAATATAATAAGTGAAAAACAATATGTGAAAAGAGCTGTATGTCCTTAGTCACAGTATTCATAAAACTGTAGATGAAAAGTACTGAGATGATGACACACAGTGCTGTATGCTGACATGCATCCTAATGCACTTGTTTAACAGTCACAAATTGTTCTTAAAATTTAGTAACAACTTAAAATTTTGGTCTCTAATCTAAAGAAACTTCCTGTTTCCAAAAAAAAAAAAACATTTGCATTGCATTTCCTGTCATCAAAAGGTGATGACTGGAGGCTGACTGTGAAAGAGATTTTAGAGAGAGTTGTATATAACTTGTGAAGTAATGTTTTCAAGTGCTAGAATGGAAATATCTTTAGTGATGATTTTACTAGATTGACTAACTATAAATTACATACTCCTCAAACTTGTTACACAATTTTGATGTTCACTCAATGACTAACTATTCAGCACAGAGCACATAACCAAAACCTAAATCAGTGAAGCAACACGTTTACTTCAATGAGACGAACACAGACTGGAGGAAATGTGTAACAGGTGGTTTATGGAGATTCATTCACGGTTTAGTAATATAATAGACAAGCTGAAGTAACAACGAATCAGCAAGAGCATTAAACTGAAGCCAGGACACCAATGCAATATTAGTGACCTACTGTACATGCTGCCTGAAATATTTGACTGTTAGATGTCTGAACATTTTTTTGGGTGTGTTCGTTTCCTCTCCCCTCCCATCCAAACTGATAGAGTGACTAAAATCTAAATTAACCTTAACCACAACCATTCTGTTCCCGTATTAACAATCACTTTTGATCAATTTAAGTACTAAAAAATTAAACTAAAATTGTTACCATAAATGTGCAACAGTGCAAAAAGAAGTCTATAACGGTCCTATAAATAGGCCTACCTTCCTATAATTTCTCATTCTAAATTTAGAATTTTGGGCGAAACATGTTCTTGGCAGGTTTTGTGATTTTCACATGAAAGAACCTAAAAAGAATCTTTTTGTGTGTGTTTTGCACTAAAACAGACCTCTCTAATGCAATCCTATTTAGTGGGTAATACACAAAACCGAACCTCACACCGTTAAAGCCTCATCTGGTGACACTCTCTTTCCTCTCTGTTACACTTTTCTGCCTTATCCCTCCATTCTTTTCCTTCTCTCTGTTCTTTATCTCCAGTCACTCTCATCATATCACAAAGCTTTTTGAGCCTGGTTAATATTTTCTCTCAGTAAAGTCAAAGTATGAGATCAAAGGCTGTGTGCACTTTTAGAGTTTCATCCTCTTTCTATGCATCTCTTGATCGTGACCGACTCTGAAAGCCTTTTACGTTGCAAAAACACAACACTTAAATTACCATAATGGAACAAGGCAATAATGATTTTCTACCATGCTGCTTTTACCAAAACTAGAGGAGCAGCCGCACAAGCACCAGAGGGAGGAGAGAGAAACAGAGAAAGCAGGAAACACACACACTCTGCTTCCTGCAACACTCTTTCCTTGCCCTGCTTGGCTTCATTCCAAATCATTTCAATTTGTGAAAGAATCTCTCCAGAGAGGCATGCATCAAAATCATTTCTTTGTCTGAGGTATATTTGTGCTTGCTCGAAAGAGATACTTCAACCTTTTAGTTTGATGAGAGAGTGAAAGAGAGAGGGGAGGAGGGGTGGCATCTGTTGCACAGCCATCCGAAACATATGCAAAAAATCATTTTGCATCTTTTTCCCATTTCCCTTTTATATTACAGCCACTGCACAGAAGCTCAGCCTGCGTCTGGACTTCCCAGCATCCACTTCTCCCCATATGGCCACGACAGGGAGTATTTAGTGGCTTTCTTTGCACACTGATCAGATCTCAGGCACAGGGTCGGAAGGGCTGATCCTAGATCAGCATAAACAGGCAACCTGCAATGAGACCAGTCAGGCGAAATCTCCATTTGACAACTTAACCTTCCTCTAAATTTCACAAGCCATCCTGTTTTAATTACAACCTCCAGTGGCCAATTACAGGCCAGCAATAAAGAAGGGGATGAAAGCAAGAAGGGACCTAACAAGGCATGGGTTTTACATCCTCCACCTTCACCTCTACAAAACAATCAGTGATTTCCATTAGTCAGGCCTTTTCTGATTGAAACGGGGAGGATTGTGTTTGTGTGTATGTGTGTGTGCATGCGTGTAGGGAGAACTCCAGTCTTCCTTTGTTCTCTCAAGGCTGCATCCTGCCATTAAGGGTTTGAATGGGTTTCCTCGCTGGCACAGTCATGCTTGGAGTAGACCCCGAAAACAACACCACCAACCAACCACAAACAAGCAGAATGAGAGTAAGAACCAAAGGTACAGCAAGTGCAAGAAAGAGAGAGAGAGTTTAAACTTAAATTAAATTAAATTTACCTGGAAATTTACATTTTTAAAATTAAATATGATTGATGCTTGGTCCCTAGGTGGTCCCTCCTCAGCGTAAATGCCTGTGCACGCTAAAAACAATAACAATATAGTTCTAAAAATTGTTCTTAACATTTAAGAATAGTCAACACCACAGCTATAACGATAAAGGCACAAAGAAAGCTAAGAAACGATAACAACATTCACAACCTGTCAGAATCAATCCTACCATAATGAGCATGAGAATTTAAAGTAGCAGACGCACGTCCGTTGGTGTAGACACTACAATAGTTATCTTTATAGTTACCGTTCTTGGAGAGAACAGGCCTTGAACTGTTCAAACGAACACCCTTTAGTTCTACTTAAAAATAACTGCTAAAATTCTCAGTACTCAGTATTTTACTGAATGCAGTTTGTAAATAGACCTTATCTTAATTTTTTTATCTCACCGCATTAAATTCAGACTGCAAACCTGGGTGAAATATTAATTGCCATAAGAATGTAGATTCAGCAGCAGTATGCTGCACCACTAAAAAAAGCAGTGCAGGAAGCACTGCCATAATACGCATTTTTATCTAATAGCCCTAGTGATAGCACACTTCTCTCCAGCACGGTCCATGAATTGAAGTACGATTCCTGTTAATAGTGGAGGGATGAAGATGGCAAAATATCACTTTCCCTACGAGTAGTGAGTGCATGACTAGGGAAAAAATGATGGTCCAAAGTAATGGTATGCCAGAAAGTGCATACAAACTAAAAGCAAGAGTCCACATTGAGAACTAACTCAATAATATCTAAGAACAGATCAATGCACACATATTCCTTGAACTGTGTCTTCATGTCCCATCGTTCTCTCAGATCAATACTTTCCAATCAGCGCAAAACACAGCAGCTCTAGACTCCGTCCACCCTCCAGCTGACCCACAGCACATCCATCAATCATGATGGCTTATCTCATATTCATGAGCTGAGTCAGTCTTGCTAATGAAAGCAGGTAATTTAGTGTGTTTCCTTTGAGAGATATGCACTACTATTCAAACGTTCAGTAAGGGATAAGAGTTTTTTTTATTCATTTATTTAATTAATCAAGAAAGGATTAATTAAATTAATTAATTTTTTTCCAGCTTGGTTAAGCATTAAAAGTCTATACAAAAAAAAATGTACATATCCTTTAGTTTTTGAGCGGCATGCTTAAAGTTATCTGCAAAGGCTATAACTCCAAACTCAGAAACGTACAACACTTTTGTACCAGACAGATCCAGGCTGAGGAAAACCGATAGACACTCATTAAAATAAGCACATGAAACATTTAATGAGACACAGAGAGCTGTTTCCTACCACCCTGCAGTGTGAGTTTTATTGAGGGTGCAGTAGTCTTTACTCAGCTTTTCTAGCAAGGGTTGCCACAGTAGGGACCATGACACCTCCCCCAGAGGAAGCACACACATAGTGTGTGTATATGTCACACACACCACAGAAACAGGTCGTTACATCTCCAGGTGTGGCACACAGAAGCTCAAAGGTCTGCTAATATAAACACCCAGTAGCTGCATTATTGCAACGCCTTTGGCTGCTGAAATCAGTTATTACTCTGGAAGAGTTTAAACAACTTTATAAGCAGTAAAGAAGTAAACAATAATGTCACCTATGCATCTTGATATAGACCAGACAAATGACATCAAAATATGATAACTGTGATTTTGCCAGGCAGGCCTTACTCTTTTGATTGGTTAATAGCAATGTTTTTCTAGGACCAACAAGGACTTGTATTCAGTACCATGTGCTACTTGGCAAAATCCTGGTAGGCTTGAAGAAGTCTGTAAGCACTGAACACATAGAGATGAGTCAGGACACTGCATACTCTTCATTCATCCTCTACTGGGGACAGTTGTCTGGGTGTGTGTGCCAGAAATTAGAGGGTGACCGAAACATCTGTCTTTGTAATTCTGATATATCAGGACATAGGATCTACTCTGAGCCTCCTGCAACAACAAAACGCTTTTGTACCAGAAAGTTAATCTGATTGTTAGGCTTGAGCACTAATGGATTGGAAGTACTATATGATGGCGTGAGTCTTATGGGTGTGAGCCATTGTGTAGGATGTGTGTGCGTCATACATTTTAGTAAAAGGCAGTGGAGACATGACAATAACAAGCAAACAGTGTATCATAAGCAAAAATTTGCATTTAATAGCTTTTAATGTCATAATTATATTTGTTTAAATACTCATTCAGAAGATATTTAGCTCGCATTAGCATTACTGTACTTTGTGTACAGTACTTTAAGTAGCAATACCATAATTAGACAATTAACGAAGAACACAGTACGATCATCTCTGAGAGTTAAATGTAAATTACACCGTGATTAGTGTGTTTTAAGGAAAAATGAATTGCTTTACCTGTCCAACAACAAAAAAAAAACAACTTTGGGATCACTGCTCAGAATGTTTTCAAATCTTTCAAACCTTTCAAACTTGTATATTTACACTCATTCTGTTTTTTTCAGTCTTTCGGTCATCTGGACTCAGACCTTTTCTGCTTTTTCTGCCGTACAGCTACTGATATTCCCTTTGTCTCCACTGCACTGGTAGAGGATGACAGTAAATTATTTAACTAAGCTCTAAAAGCAGCTGGTTTGAATACTGTGAGATCTGTGAAATCACACAGGTAAATACATTTGCATATGCCTGCCTTCATCACATTATTGCACCACAGGCCCTGCCCACTGACAGTTTGCAAAGGCAGTGTAGTTTGCAAAGAAACATTTGTTGAAAGATGAAGCAGCCAACTGACAAAAGCTGCATCGCAAAGCACCAACAAATAATTTCAAAATGATTTGTCTGTAAATTAGTTTTACATGATGTCTTTAAAATTTTAACTGCAAAAAAGTGCACCATTGATACTATTTTCTATGCCATTTACAATTTGGCAAAGATTAGCAGCCATATTTTACTGACAAGACTTAAAAAAATCACTTGTGCAAAAGCCATTATTTACATTATGAGTGAACCTCAAGGAACATATTAAAATAGTAAAAATATCCATGTTATAACCTCTATATAAAAAAAAATCTTTTAAATTATCGCCCAACTACTGAATGCACATTTAACTGAAAAAGCCAGAATATAAATGCTAGAACACTACTAAACATGAATTTAAAGCAAGATAAATATCAATATAAAAAAATTTGAAGCCGTGAGATTATAAATGAACTCATGTTTTCATATTAAGAAACAAATAAAAACTAGAATGCTTTATAGCTGGAAAAACTGGATAAGAGGTGAAAAACAAAACACAGGCAAGCATCTAATTGTGCCTGTACACCATTTTACCATCATTGTAAACTACATCAGGTCAAGCAAACAGATGGCAAACATAGACTGATATGCCATTTTGGATCTTTTGGTGACAGATTTATCCTCCCTGTAGGAGTCAGTTGGGACGAGGTTGTGGATTTGTGTTGTCTTGGCAGAAATTGTCAGTCTGGGTTGTTAGGTAATCTGTCTGACCATTAATCATTCCATAAAGTCATTCTGTCACATGGATTAAATAAACTCAGAGGAAGATGAGAGTAAAGTGTAAGAAAAAGACAAAAAAGCTTAAGTAAAGGTCATATCCCTAAGCAGACTAGACAACCTATTCACAAAAGCAGTGTGACCTCTGACATTTGACACAAGCTGTCTGCCATGCTAGTCTTACCGTCCAATGCCTGGAAGGACATTCGTTAGACTTGGGTACTCTTAGCCTGCTTTGCTGTTTTTATTATTTACATGGATATACCCTTGAAAAAGATAATCTAATCAACACTGCACTTTAAAGTGTTTCTAAAGACGTGAAATTAAATCAGAAGATTTCCCAAGACAGCCCCTTCTCAGACAGCTATAAAACATCGGCAACACAGATCATGAACAGAACCATATCAACCGTGCACCTTGTGTCACAGAAAATATTTGGTTTATTTATGCAGAACTGAGCAAAAGGTCAAGAATTTGGCAAAATGCTGGACACAAAAACAGCAGTATACATCCTCCCATTACAAATTCTTCACACAAAGTTAAATTGCAATAGCATGAAAATTAATACAGCTCTCGTTACCCTGCTTACGTTAGCGATGACATTTAGCACAGAAAGTCCATTGCCTCTTTGTTAGGAATGCAGCACAAAACGTCTGTGAGGTTTTCTGCTGATGCACAGGAGACCATATAACACTGTAGGAGTGAGCTGTGAGAAGAATGCTAAAAGTCATGACCATGTGTAGGTGGAAGTGAAATATCCGAAACCAAGGCACAAATTTCACCTTATTAAAACTGTCGACTTTTACATTCCTTTTATTTATTACTGCCGTTTCTCCATGTTTTCTATTGCATTCCATTTTATACATCAAACAACTTTATACTGATGTTCGTTTTGAGACTCTATTAGAGACATGAAGCCAGCATGAATATGCTCATGCCAGCCCTGAACATTAAAATGGAAATACTGAATTCTACAAATTGTCTGTTATTGTCTAAAACTAACAATAGGTTTTGATTCAGTCACGCTTCATAATGCCACATTAACATGTGAAATGGTGACCCTTGTGTTTCAGCTCCTAATCATTTTCATGTGAGCAGTCTTAGAAACAACACTATTCGAGAGTACCTATAAGAGCCAAGGATTTTTCTTCAAGCACTCAAGCAGTGAAGCCAGATGAACATTGACATCACTGGAGTATAACACATTTTGAAAATCACAGGAATAAAGCTAAGTATTATTATCATGGCCTCCAATATCACTCTCTCTATGGCAGCCAAACAAAGTACTGCAGTCTGCTAACATAAAAATGTGCATTTTTTACAACAGTGCTCTAATTTCACAGGTCAAAAGATGTTTCTGGTATGCTTTCCTGTTTTCACAGCATTGACCAGAGAGTTGAGATGAGGATATTCAGTACAACAGCTCAACTGAGAATGAAACCTCTCAGATATACACTTAAATGACATCAAATGGGCAGTAAAAACTTTGAACAGAATATGCTTAATGCAAAAAGCACTTGTATACAGTGGTACTGAGAGTTTAAAATGTGCCAGTATGTGGACTACAGTATCTTAGGAGTCACAGGTCAGGAGGGATGATCAAGGTGTTCTAGTGTTTTTAACTATATTTTAATCTGTCCTTTCTTCGGAGTGGCATTTCACATAATTTCAGCACCAGCATGCCTATGGAAAGCGCAAATCATTGTTTAGTATGCATTATGCAGTCTGCCCCAAACTGTCAACTGCTGTTTCACGGTTCTCTACAAATTAACGTGCAAGCCTGACTGCCTGCATGTGGAGTGAACTATACTCCTGAGAAAGTGAGAGAGTCTTTGCAAAATAAGGTAAACATGAGAGTAAACACATCATTCACGTTTACAAATCCAGAAAAACAAAGTTGGAGGAAACATGACTGCCCCCAGGAATGTTGACAAACACACACACACCTTTATACACATGTATTTCCCGTTTAAAAAGATTACAGGACATTTTATTAAACATAGGCTGCTAATTGCTGTTATAATGTATCCACTGATTAAATTGCGTCTCGTTTATAATGTACCCCTGCTAAAGTCATAGCTGTATTACAGTGGCATACATTTGTGGTAGACTTTTTCTGCATACGGTATTTATCTATCTGTCTGTTTATCATAGGTTAAAATAATAAAGTGGCCTATATGACTCGAAATGAAAAGAACATAGAAACACTAAAGAGAATGTTTATAGTAACACAAAACACCAAGCAAAAACAACACTGAATCGGCATCTTCCACGAACCAAACTATTCCTGTCACGTGTTTAATCCTATGGCGATTAGAAAGTGTGCGCGCACAGGTTGTCACCTGCCTCCCGCCTGTACTTTTCGCCGTTTAAAAAAGGCAAAACTCCACACACCAAAAGTGTAGAAAAAAACACTCTATTTCTTATCTGACCTTTTAAAACCTATTTTATTTGGTTAATGCTACTCTGTGTTTCAAAAAATTCCAGTGAGAGATTCGAATAGCTAACATTTTTTCTTTCATCATTTGAGCCGAACTCACCTCCATAGCTGTTGGCAGTCGCGCTCCAGGACGAGATCATTGAACACAGCAACACACTTACAACAAACAGACCGGTAACTGACTTCATGTTCCGACGACCCCAACCGCTCTTCTATAAGTTCGGAGACAGTCCTTTATTTCCAGTCTCAGCTCCAGGTCATTATAGCAAAAATGTTGTAGATTTGGCCACGCAGTTTTAAGGGGATTAAATAAATAAGATATGATCGATCCAGAATTTATATTCAGAACGTCCACGATGTTTCTCTTTCTCTGAGTCTCGTGATATTCTCCAGCAGCGCAATTCAGCGCATCCCACAATATGGGTAGAAGCAAAATCTGCTCGATTCCGAGCAAATGTTAAACTTTCCCGAAGTTGAATCCAATGTGTAATACATTCGCTGTCAGAAGCTTAAAGCAAAAGAAGCGCTTGTAGCCTGCCGTTTAAATCCTTCACTCCGTGCTGAACACAAATTCAATTGTCCCGTTTGACCATCCGATATTCCAGTCCTAGGAAATTATATCTGAATATGTCTAAGGTGAGATTTCAAAAACATACACAACAGAAAGCCAGATGTACAAGCCCAAGAAAGAAAACCAAAAGCATGAATTCGCTTTCCAGCCGCCTGAATAATCTCTAATAGGCAACAGAGGCTTCAGTCAAGTCCTGGCGTGCCCCGCCCCGCGGTCTACGTCATAACAACAGGTAAAGAGTACTGAATAAATCATGAGGAATTTCACGTTTCTGTTTCCGATTTTAAATCCTTTTAACCACTCTAGATGCAGTAATGATTATGTCAGTACAAGCAAAAAAAGACAGGTTGCATGTAGCCTACTGCCATCTGTGGTCGAATGACCGTTCAGATTTTAAAAGATAGCCTATAACAAATCAGAAATAGGCCTACATACAATTAATTTATGCATGGAATTAAACTATTGTTATCAACCATATATTGAATATCAATATTAAACAAAAGAAATAAAATCATTTATTAATTTATTCTAAAATACCATTGATTCACTGAAGAGAAAAATCTTTTGTTCAGGAATCGGATTACACTGGTAGGTTAAAATTGAACCGGTTCTATAGAACCGATTCTCGTCCACTCGATCAAGATCGTATATCTGGCTACCAAGCTAATGATAGGCTAATGATTAGGCCTATATGATACATTTTTCTGATTTTATTGTAGAAAAATATTTGAAAATTAAAATATAAAACCTGTCCCAGCTAGTAATATGGCTGAAGAAGTTGTCATTTATTTCTATTATTTATGATTAATATAAGTCATTGTTGCGACGGCAACGTGTTTGAAGCATGAGAAGGGTATAGAGGGAGTGCTTTGATAAATCCACTCTTTTTCCCGACAAAAGCACGGGGGAGGGCGGATTTGCGCAGGCCACGACCCGCTGTCCATCTGTCTCTCCGTAATCCGCGCTAGAACAACGACATCTGAGGGCTTCAGCACTCTCTGGATTTCACGGGGCAGCAGGACAAAGGCCAGCGAATCTGAGAGGCGGCGAGCGGTCAAAGGTGATGGAGGAACAAGTCGAAGACTAAACAGATAAAGTTTTGTTGAGCAACATCCAGGTTCTTCACCTAATTCCTGATTGCTCAAATCAGACTCGATGACTGCTGTCTGAGCTTTTATTTAGGTCATAATGTGCAAGTGTTTGCCGTTTAATCATTGACACTCCTCAGGACGCCCCCCTCTGGACAGGTGACAATCTAGTTTTACAGGATGGGTGTACTTTTATTGTTTTCTTTCTCGAATTACAGGGAACGGTTTGGTAATGTTGCTTTAATTAGTCAATCATTAAATTTACTCACGTATGTACTTTCTATCCAGTTTGCCTTTTGTTAATGTTTTGAACTGACAAAAGCTGGGTTGTGCTGTCTTCAAGGTAGTGACTTTTGTGTATGTGTGTGTGTGTGTGTGTGTGTGTGTGTTGGATTGTGATCTTTTTAAAAAAAATATTAAAAAATATTAAAATCATTTAAAAAAATGAAAATTTAAAATATTAAAAAAAAAAAAAAAAAAACTTTTTGACTCCCTTATGTAAGCTAACTTTCATTCCATCAGTAAACAATGGCTTTTTAACTGCCATTTGTGTAAATAACCAAGTTATAATTCATTACTTAATTGTCTATATTATGTTCTTAAAATGTCAACTAGCTGGACACGAGTTCCACTCAACCTTACTGAACTCCAGAAAACTCTTTTAAGGACCAAACAAAAGGACAGAAGCATGCATAGGTGAATTCCTGGAGGCCCAATTGTGCTGTGTGCTTTTAATAGCTGTTCCCATATCAGCTTCTCATGCCTTTATCATCACAGACTACAACTTGCAGCAACTGATCTCTGATCAGCTTCTAAAGTCTTTTATAGAAAGGTCATTTATAGAAAGACCAATCAGCTATGGCATGTTGAAAAGACCTTAAAGGGATTGTCATGGAACTTATCTGGTGGAGGACATTATTATTCTTCCCCTGAGCTGAGCGAGTAACACACAGTGTGAGGCCTGAACCCTTGAAGTGAGGTCTCGCTGTCCCTTGAGTATAAAGAAAGAAGCATTGCGGTTTACACAGAGACCCCTACAGAGACCTCTGATTGGGATATTTCCAAAGGGTCACATCCACAGTGTAATATCTTAATGGAGTGAAGTGGAAGACTTTTATGCATGTGAAAGGAGATCAGTTTAAAAACAAAAACAGATGCATGTGTGCAGAGATTGAAATTAGACTGTGTTACATAAAATCAGACTGCATGAGTTGCTTGGTCATTAATTAAATGGAAATCGGTTAGCAAGCTCTTTAATTATGTGCATGTGTGTGTATCTGCTAGTGGCCATAGCCCCAGACTGAAAGATGACCTTGCTGGACAACATACAGTAAACAGACACAGCTCTAGATAAACAGTATCACAATAGGATTAAACCTTTGTCTGGACAGTCACAGCCACAAACCCTCATTAATTAAATGTGTGCGTGTGTCTCTGAGTTAAAAACTACTACTAGATAATGCATTCATGCACTAAGGTCAGTGACAACACAGTGCAGCAAACGTTAATGAGGATACTGATTCACAGCATTCATAAATATAAATGAGAATAAAAACTGGAATATGTGCATATTGGTCTTCCAAAATATCAAATCCATGTTTCGTACAAGTTAAGCTCCTTTGACAGCACTTGTAGCATAATGTTCATTACACAAATAATTTTTTACACCAAAAATTATTTTAAAAAGAAAGAAATACAGGATGAAAAATGCTCACATTGAGGCACTTACAATGGACGCCGCAAGATTTATACTGCATGTTACCATAGTTTTAGTGTGAAAATGACTTATTGGCTCTTTATTATGTGAAGTTATATCCAATTTTACGTTAAATTTTAAGCTTCACAATTTTAATTGTAAATCCTTTTTATTTATTTGTTTGTAATAAACATGCCATTAATGCTGTTAGGTGTAACTTCCCTGCATAATTTTATAAAGCAGACAGTGCTTTTTGACCAATAGCTCTAAAAAATGGCTTTGACACAAGGCTGTAATCAAACTGACTTATAGTATGAACATGGAAAGAAAAGTGCAAAACTAGTGCATGTCAAAATAGCATATCAACCAGCTGTGGAAAGAAAAGCACAACACAGGAAGTCATCAAAACACAAACGAATGTGTCTGAAACTAGGTCCACCAAATAAAAGACCTTTTAATGCAAAGATATGGGCACAGGTTTTTAGAGCTGAATGTTTTTTGTATTCCATCAGTATGTGTGCGTATTCCAGTACACTGGCCACCTCTACCCCTCCCCCGCCCAGCCCTTACCTCTCACCTCCAATAACTCCTCACCTTCCTCTGCCTCATTACTCCAGCACTGTTCATTGACTGGCTGAGGGAGCGTGTTGAGTCATCAGCAGCAGTACTGCTGGTCATTAAGCAGTCCTGCCATGCACCTCCTGGTCTTCTCCACCCGTGTAATAACAGTATTACTCCAGCCCTTCACCTCAGGCAACTGGACCAGCAGGACACAGGCGGTGTGATATCATCTCTAGTGATATCTGTTCACTATCTCTGGTCCACATCTCCAAATGGCCAATTTGGTTTGTGGCCCCAGAGTAGACAGACATGTCAGATGACTTTTAGCTCTGTGCTGGTGCTAGGTGAGGGGGATGGTATGGCTGTTACATTTATATTTTCCATCCCCCATCTTTGACAAGAAAAGGAATCACTAAGAATGTCAAGTGGAGATTCCATGTCATCTTATTAAACGTAAACAAAGAAAAAGGGAGGACTTATTTGATAATAACATTTAAAAAAATTTTTTTAAACATTTGTGTTACTAAATAAAAAATTACACCATCATGGAATTTTCTCTTTTAACATTAGGCTTCTGCAAATGTCAGATAATGTATTCTTGATATGGTGAAAAATCAGAAAACGAACACAGAACTGGACGAACTTTTGTGTGTTTCCAAGCAACACACAGTGGCAGTATTTCATTTATGAATGAATCAGTGTTTTAAAAGAATCAGCTGAATGATTAATTCATAAAGACAGTGGCTGCATCTGAACATGCATACAGTACGTGGAAAAAACAGTATTTAAATGGAGTATGTTCAAATTGCAGTATTTAGCTGCTGATGGTTGAACTTAACCAGTCACACACCTTAGAGTACTGTTCCAATATTACTGTACAGTAATGAATATCTACAAGAACACAGTAGTTCCGCAACAAAGCACTCAAGTAATACTGATATCTATCAAGCAGGGTTGGGGTCAATTCAGGAATGAACTCAACAATTCGAATTCAAAGAAGGAAATGGAATTGTAATTAAACAACAATTAAAGGAAACAGAATTGAAATTGAATTGGAATTACAGGAAGTAAAATTCTATTCAGGAAGAATTCCACTGAATTCTGTTTATTGCTGAGCATTTATTTGTCATTGCATTTAAAGACATACATTTGAACTTTATTTATGTTGATTTACAAATATCAAGCAATGTAAGAAATAGAGTTGATCAAATGCAAGTAAATAAAAATGAGAACAGTACATTATGAATTAATAATTGAATGACAGTGGTGATACATTTCTGAATGCATTCAATATATGATTACCAATGTTTTGGTCTTGATTTAAACTTGAATTTCGATTACATAACTTGAACATAAACAAATCAAATACACTTAATGTTATTCAAATGCATCAGTGTAGAAACACATGAACAGTGAGCAGTGTGGAGACTTCTGATCTTACCTGTTTTATTCACACACGACTGATGCATTTGAATTACATTGGTTATTTGATTTGTTTATGTAAGTTATGTAATGTAAATACATGGAAATTCACCATGTTCTATAACAGAATTAATAATAAAGTTTATATCAAGACCAAAACATTTGGTAATCATATATTGAATGCATTCAGAAATTTATCACCACTGTTATTCAATTATTAATTCATAATGTACTGTTCTCATTTTATTTACTTGCATTTGATCAACTATATTTCTTACATTGCTTGATATTTGTAAATCATCATAAATAAAGTTCAAATGTATGTCTTTAAATGCAATGTCAAATAAATGCTCAGCAACAAACAGAATTCAGTGGAATTCTTCCTGAATTGAATTCCACTTCCTGTAATTTCAGTTTAATTCCAATTCTGTTTCCTTTAATTGCTGTTGAATTACAATTCCAATTCTAATTCCATTTCCTTCTTTGAATTGGAATTGTTGAGATCATTCCTGAATTGACCCCAACCCTGCTGTAAACTGAAGAGCCACATTGCATTCAGGAGAGACATGAAGGCAAGTAATTAAAAGATGATTCATATTTTTGGGGTGAACTATTTTAAAATATTTTTCTTAGTGATTTAAATTTTACTACAAAGGGTTAAATGGACAGAAAGAGGAAGCATTCGGCAGAGAGACGGTGAGTATAATGCACCCAAAACGAAAAGAAGAAAAAACAGACAAAGTGAGGCAAATATTTGAAGAAGACTGGCACACAGGATGGGAAGGGTATTAATAGGCTTTTACATGTATCCCTCCTTATGTCTAAAAAAAGACGAATGAAGAGGTAAAAAGGGATTAATGGGTAACAAACCTTCCCCCTAAACTCATGGAGAAGAAGAAAAAAAAACAAAAAAACAATGATGTTAAACATTTAGTTCCATTAGTACCATCTCAGTCATGTATGAATGCTACTTCTACATTTTAATGGCCAGTGTCTAATTGTATATTTAACAAGGACTGACAATGAGGGTTTTTTAAATGGCTCAACTCCTGACAACTGGTTGTGAGGTATGCAGATAAAATAGTGCAATTATATAGTGAGAATGTATAGGATTATTAACCTAATCTACCTAATGTAACCCGAAAAAAAAAAGCAATAGTGCACTTAAAATTTACGTAAAATCACTCACCCTCTGGCCATTCAAAATTGTGCATGAGTTTGTTTCGTCATCATATTTGGAGAAATTCCATCAGTTGCTCACCAATGGATGTGAATGGGTGCCGTCAGGATGAGAGTCCAAACAGCTGATAAAACATCACAATAATTCACACCTATCCAGTCCATCTGTTAACATTCTGAGAAGACAAAAGCTGCACATTTGTAAGAAACAATTCTATTAATACGCTTTAAAGTGCCCCTATTGTGCCATTTTAAAGGTGGCTAATATTGTTTTATAAGAGTCAGGTTTACATGTATGCAAGGTCAAAAAACACTTCAGTTTTCTCTAAAATTAGATTTTATTTTACCCCATTTCTAAATGATTCGTAAACGACTCGTGAGAAGCAGTTCAAAGACTCAGTTTCTCTAATCCTCTCCCTCCCGTAAACCCTCACAGTGATTGGTCAGATGGCGCAGTCCTGTATGATTGGTCTACCGCTACAGCACCACAGACTCAAAGCTTGAACCAAAACTAACATGGACAGTGCTTTTGTAAGCGAATCGGGCACACGTAGTGAAATTCAGCATTGCATAAAGCATAACACTGCGTTAAGCCTTCGTTTATCATTACTTAGGCCACATTTACACATATCCGGGTAATTAGAGAAATTAATAATTCCTCCTCTCCGTTTTCAATAATAACATTGTGCACGCAACATCGTTTTCAAAAAACTTATATCATTTATATCAACCCGCATAAAAACGCCATCGTGCGCGATAATAACTATGCCAAACCTATGTAGCGTTAAATAGGGTGCTCATCTGGCGATTAGCATTTTCTGGCGCATAACCTACGTCTTCCCCCTTCGTCTTCGTGTAAACAGGGCCTTAAACTCATGATGAGACAGACAGACAGACAGTCAAGCTGCATCAATCACAATGTTTAGAGTACATTACAGCCCCACAGCTGAACAACAGAACTACAGAGCAAGTTATCTGTTTCGGATCTTATTATTTCGGATCTGGCTTGAGCTAGGAATGAGTTAAAATGTTATGGTTTTCAGTAGACTGCAATTTGGCCCGTCCCAGAAACCAGTCACATCAGATGAAAAAAAAAAAAATTTAAAGAACAGAAAAAAATATGTCTAAAATGTGCGCGAAATCTGTGTGTCATGATCTCTAAACGGTAAATGTATAAATGTTAAGGGTGTAAGGTATATTATTTCGAGGGCTTGAAAAAACTTCTCAATACAACCTTGCAGCAGCAGTGAGCACACATGCAACCAGAAAAAATGGCAGACTTTCGAACTGTATGCTTCTCTGGGTATCTGTGCCAGTTAGTTAATGTCACTGAGATTAACAGGAATTCTGCCTACTCCCAACTTTATTTAGACCTTGATATAGATTTGGCACCAGATGGTGGACAGGAATATTGTAAAACATCATTTATACTGTTATGCAACATGCTTGTGCTCATGCTCAAGATATCTCCAGCTTTGCTCAGAAATAATCATACATAAACAAACAAACACTTAAGACTTGCAAGCCAACTACTGGAGATGGTGACTTCTATCTGAAACCCATCAAAATCAATCAAGTCAAAAAACTAAGCATTGATCATCTTTATGTTATCTATGCATGCAAGGCCAATTACATAGTCAACTAAAATATGAAACCAGTTATTACACGCTGCTTGTCATGAACCTTTTGTTAGAGCCAGACATCAGTAGACAAGACTTTAATCTTGGCTTTATGTCAAATTTATGATTTATGATCGCGTGGAGCATTGTCAAAAATGGCGACCAGTGGTGGACACGAGGAAATAAAATTACTCTAAAAACTCAAACATATACGATGTGCTACGAAAAAACGTTTAAACAATGTTTTCCCAAAGCTATTTTCGGGGAGGGGAAACGAATTAACTAGTTATATTTTGGAGTCTACTAATGTTCTAGTTAACTGCGAAATAAAACTTGCGGCATTTAATTCCACACCAAAACAAACCTTCCTGACAAATCAGTCTGCTCCGGTATAAAACATTAAATATTCAATTTCATAGCACTGCTGTTTTAAAATGACCTGTCATTTATTAATCGCAATGCCCTTTCACGTGCTTCCCTGTTTGACAGATGATGCAGCGAATCGCTCAACTCACCTGCATGGAATCGGCGCTTATAATTTCCCCATTAAGCCTTTTCCCGATCTCAATGGCCAATTTGGATTTGCCAGTTCCCGTAGCTCCTAAAATCACCACTAAAGATGGGCTGATGCCTTTCTGGAGCACACGCGTGGCGGCCGCCATGACAGCAACCTCTCAGGGCTGTAGAATGATCTGCGCATGCGCGGTGATTTCGTAACGGAGGCGGGATTTGTTTCCAAGCAACTAAAACTGTTTCCATAGGAACGGGGTTTGTAGGATTCAATTTTAGCAGGTACGGCAAGGGAAGGGTGTTTCATTCAAAAAGAGGACGAAAGTTCAACAATCGAACAAAAAGTGCTTGGAAAACAGGGACAATATATGGAAAATAAAATGTTGCAAACAAGGACGAATCTAGTTTAAAAATGTTCATTTTCATCACCAATACATTAATACAAAAGTATTTATCTTATATAATATCTGAGCAGCAAGTTAATTTATTAGCCTACATATAATTTGGATTACTTAATCAGATTCCAAAAATCAAGTACTCGTAATTATATTATTACATGTTATAATGCTCATACTCAGATAACAGTTACTTTTTAAGGATTACATGATCACATATTATTCACACAATGGACCCTTTCACGTTTCCAGGTTTCTCCGCAGCGGAAGTCGTCATAGTTGGGTAAACTTAAACAGCAGTGAATGGGATGGTACCACAAATATATTTTTTGCATTCCCATTTCCTCAATTAGCAAAAGAAAAACTTCACGATAGTGCTTTCATGACTTCCAATACAAAGAAAAAATAGAGAGAGACTGATTACTGCAGTCAAAAAATGTAGTGAATGTAGTGGCTAACGTGCCCATAGACGCCGCGTTAGCTACACCCTCGCATTAGCCTAAACTATCTTTCTGTAATTTGATGCAAAGGTAATATAATACAAAGAATGGTGTTATAAATGTGCATAATTTTTTTTTATACATATAAGAATTTTTTTTAGGATTTACAATGCGGATGACCGTTAAACGCGTTATCTTGTGAAAAGGGTCCATAGAAGTAAGTCATTCATAATTTCATTTATTATAAAAGGGTTGTGTAAATGTCATGTACATAAATTTGGGTAAAATAGCTTCTATGAGATTACATATTTACTTTAAGTTAATATTTCAATAATTTATCAAAACTTTTGTATGTTCACAGTACTACGTAGCTAAATCACAGCGAATGTAAACAAATATTTCTATTTTTATTGTTAAATAATTTATTTAGCATTTGTATTATTTAATTCATCATTAGCTTTTTATTAGCTCACAAAACTGTGTTTTTTCATTTAATACAATATAAAGTAATTTTTAAATATTAAAAGTAATCTAAAAAAAAGTAGTCAGAACTAGCTAGAAACTAACTACATCATAATGTAATCTAAAGAGCTCTGTTGGCACAGTTTTAATCGTTTAATTTGCTGCTTTGACAACACTGTTGACTTCAGCAGGTCGACTTGTGCACCTTCCGGAAGAACACGGGTATGAATAGCTCTCTTCCGTCTCCATGGCAACTGAGCGTTCTGCGCCAAGGAAAAGAGAGATGATCGTTGCCATGGCAAAGAAGGCCACTACGACGTGTCAACTAAAAGTGGCTCTCGCTAATGAAACGATCAAATCGAGTTCACACACACTCGTACAGGTGTTGATGGAGTGAAATAGCACTTATGCCATGCATAAGAAACCGTGCGCTATTTTCTGGCATAACTGAGTCAGGGTAATACTGTTTAAACAGTATTCCATAACCAGTCATTGCCCCTCTGATCCAGATATTACTTAAGAACTGTCAAAAATCTGAAATGGACGGTTCATGTAATTGATGTCATTATTTTCTAACAGCAGATCAGTACAGCGTGACCTTTTGCTGAATTAAAAGAACAAAAATGTAAACGCTGAAGGAAAGTGGAGTAGATTATGTCTGGGGGTTTTTTAAATTTGAGATGTATTATTTGTTACGTGTTGAGTTTATGCTTAAAAAAAAAAAGAGCAGAGCTTGAAGTCATATCATGACAGTGTATGAAGAAAATCTGTAAGACTAGTGTGACCATGGACAATCACTCACTTTCATTGCATCTTTTTTATACAAAGAAGTTGAATGGTGACTGAAGCATCTCCACAGAAGTCAATCATATTAGTTTGGAACAAAATGAGGGTTAAAAATTACAGAATATTCATTTACTTACTTAAAACTATTCTCTTTTGTTCTGTTAAAACATGTCATTTCATGGCTTCAGATGTATGTGGAAATAAATGCTAACGAAGCAAGACAAGCACACTGACATGATTTGAACTGAGTTTATTTTATTGTTTTCCCAATTTTGAGTTTATGTATATAGGCTTATGAGGTACACAAAACAGAGTGCTTAGACAATGCTGCTGCCATTCTCCTCCCATCATGACACCTGACGACAAGGAACCAAAGTGAAAGAAAAAAAAACAGAGGGTTACTGATGGCTTATGCATATTTTACCATTTTGGACAATTTTAATGCTGAATGTACAAAAATCACCTCAATCAATCAGCGGTGATTGCTTTGAGCACATTGCCTTTTTTTATTTTATAAATAATTGCATTAGAAATGACCATGTGCATTAACTTCGAATTACAATGGTCATATTTGGAAATAAGTAAGCATACGCCACCAGTACAACTTTATATTTAAATACAAATCAAACAATGATACAAATAATTCTGTAAGAAAATATAATTAGTACAAAATTCTTTCAACAATTTTTCTGCCAAAGCTATAAGCCAAAGAAATTTCCGAACACAAGGGAATAGGCAGTGAAAACAGCATAAAGTGGCTAGTGACGAAAATAAAATGTTGATAGTGTTGTTTTATTTAACTTTTTGAATTTTTTTTTTCCTTTTACTTTTCTTAACAAAAATAGAAACTTTGAGATACTCTTAGGGAAGGCAGGTGGCCCAACCAAGTTTTAGGACAAATGGCAGAAAAATAGAAAATAAAGTCTATTAACAGTGCTGATTTTCATATTCAAAACACAAGCATGTATTTTTACACAGTGTCCTGTACACCACTACAATTATATACATATGTCCAAAGGATATGCCAGAGTTTATATACACTGCAAGGCTGTGCTGGACACTGTCCTGAATGTTCAAGATAACAATAATATACAATAACTGAAAAGAAAAATAGAACACAACGTAACAAAGGAACAGTGATGCAACTTCCTGTCTGTTAAACTTACACCATCATCATGTGGCAATGGGGGCACACAGCTCTCCTTAAATTTGGGTTAATTTAGATAAAGCACTATTAACGGAGAAGTCACATTATTTAAAGACCCTTAAATATATTTACCCAGACAGATTCAAGATTCCGCCGCAAAAAAAGGGGGCTTGGCGATTTAGAAGATCAATTTCACATGCATATAAATTGCTACGTTTCAAATAATGCCTAAATTGGCATGCTAATTCAATGAAATAATACTTCCCCGTCCCAAATACTATAGCTTTCACGGATTTAAGATAACGCACATTCATGGTATACATCTTCAAAATTCTTCGGAAATAATGACCCTCTTTGGAAAATGTTTGAACCAGTTCCACAGCTTCCACAAGTATGTCTTCCCCCTGTTGCGAAGGCAAATGTGCAAAGAACAAAAACTGAAGAACTAATCTCAGAATTTAGAGTTTGTTCCATTAAATATTCCGCTTCTGGAAAAACAAACAAAAGAAAAAAAACAACAAAAAAAACAAGGACTTTTACACAGTTCCTATTGAAAATATGGCTGGACTATGAAGGTTTATGCACGTTTGAGTTCAGCGAGTCTCCGCAGTAACTGCTGTTGCCTGTTTTTCAGCTGCTTCTTCTCCTGGGCCTTTTGTCTGTCACCGACATGAAGCGTATGCAGGTATTCTGTGGCCTTGGTCAAGATCACAACTTTTGGTGTCTTTGGACAGTCAACAAGGCCTGGGATCTCATCCCGCAGGGCCAGAAAACGGGAGCGTAGGTCATTGCGTCTCTTCCGCTCCAAAAAGTTGTGTGTCTTCCGCTTGTCCGTGTCCTCACAGTCCGAACTCTGAGGGCTGGATGGTTGGGATTTGAAGTGGTAGGATGTGTGTGTTGGAGAAGCGGAGACAGTCTGAGATGGTGTGGGGACTGAGGGAGAAGGCAAGGAGGTTTTTCTTTCTGGGGTTTGGGGTGTAGAACCCAGTCGTGGCTGCGAGGTCTCTTGCCTGATCTTCTTGCGAGGAGGCTCCTCTTCAGGATAGCTGTCAGGAGAGCGGGCAGCGTAGTTGTGCTGTTGCTGGTGAATGGAGATGTGGAAACGCTTCATGCAAGGGTCATAGGGGTCTGCACGAACCGTGATGGTCACCGGTTTACGGGCGTTCACCAAACGCGACTTGTTCTGCTTATGTTCCACCGTCACAACATCAATCTCTTCATCATCTGAAAGAACAACAGAAAGAAATGGAGGTTGACTATAGACATATCAAGCATGATGCCACTTCCATGGCCAACACCATTCCACTCACCCATCCTAAGCATGTTAGAAACTAAAAAAAATTAGACGGGTTCTAAAGCTAAAAGATTAATCTTAGGTTTCTATTAGTTCCCTATTCTCAGGAAGAGGAAAATAAATGAGGCGTTGAACCACAACAATGAACTTGGATTCACCTCTGATGTGCGTTTTGATAAGAGAAGCATCTGATCTGAGTTCCCTCTTCTCTGATTTCACTACGCAATTACTTCTATTGCTGGGCACAAAGCCGAATGTCACAATACCAGAAATTCACTATTAAACGTAATATTAATGCAATAGTAATCAATAGGATCTACTGTTGTTTTGGACACCTTTGACTTTCATTAACATTGTAAACCGTAAATTCTGTATTTTGCAAAAGAAAGGATTTGGAAGACATGAACAAATGATACAGAATTTTCATTTTGGGTAAAAGTTGCAAGTGCACTTACAATGCTAATGCCAGCTTTGGATGCTAACAGGCCATTCATGAACAATTAAGTAGCCCTTAAAACATAGGATTCAAGCATCCTTATTATTGGTTTCTGCTGCTGGCACCACCCACAAGTAAAACAATTCCTCCTTTTCTTTCACTTGAGGAATGTGGAAGCTCAGCACATCATTACATTCCACACATAATAAGTAGAAATCTAGATGAATTGTCAAACTAAATCCCGTGGCACCAATGCAACTTTTCTATTCAGGTACGTCAGGTTTTGGTTTAGTTCTACTTAAGGCACAAATGAAGGGTAATACTGCACTGCGTGATCCTATACACTCCATCAGGTGTCAAAAGAAGGCGTCAGCCCAGCATGCAATGCACAGTGAGTTTTAGCGCTCAAAGTAAACGGGCTCGTGCTTACCAGAGGAGTCGGTGCGAGATTCCGACCCGGACGACACCTGTTTCTTGCAGCTGCTGCTTAAAGGGAAGGTAAGGACAGCTGCTGGATCCACGCAATCTGTCGCCAAGTTGTTGTCCGCAGGGACGCACTGCGCCTTGCTGGAGAGTTTCGACTGCGCCGAGCAGGACAAGCGCTCGCTGACAACTTTCTCCAGCTGCTGACTGGCGGAGAAACTGCTCCACATGCAGTCCTGAATAATGATGGAGCTCAAGTTCTCCAGAGTCTCCTCCGCATTCAGCTTCCACGGTCCCTCCTGCTCGTCGTCCTGGCCCAAGAACTGGGACATCCACTCAAGCCTGTCCCCTGGAGATGGAGCGGTCCCTTCCAGTGTCCTGACGGGCGACATGGGCGGGGTTGGCACCAGCTCGAATTTCTTCCAAATGTCCTCACTTGGTGCGGTCGATTTGAAAAAGAAGTCCTCGTCCAAGTTGAGGTCGTCGTAGAAATAGTGCTGATATTGGTCGTATTCCTCCATCTCCCACTTCTTATTTCGCGATGCGTTTGCACTGATTCCTGGCATTGGCGGCTTCCTCAGAGATCAAGATCTGAAAACCACAATTGATCCGCTTTTAAAAACAATCCGATCTTATGGTGCTCTGCGAGGGATAATCAACTTCAAGCACTTCATTTTTATTTTTAATGAGCTTCGGGTATATAAATATATGTATATCTCATTACAGTTCATTTAGATATTTGTTATAGTTGCAAATATTTTAACAAACAGAATATTCATATTAAATTATCCTAAATAAAGCAAATGATTATTCTAATATGCATGCAAATCTAATATTATAGACGCCTATATAGTAGGCTATACAATATTTGGTCTGCAAGCACTTCCACTATACAGTACAAAACTTAAATTTTCGCAATATACTTCTATTACATAACACAACATGCTTCATGTAAGTGCACATACTACTACGAGTGAATACGGTCTCGAAGAGTTGCTTTTTTCGTCGTAAAATGCCTCAAAAACGAATAAGATGAACCAAATCATTTAGACGCTCCTTCCATAACACTTACCGTAACACAGAGCCGGGAGTCAGAATGTTGCATGTCATTTGAGACGCGAAAAAAATGTGTTGCGGTTCACCGGCGAGCTCCAGCTAAATGTTTTGCACAAAAAGCTTTCATGTCAACAAGTTAAGTAAGCGTCATCAGCTGCGTGTTGAATAATCCTTTCGTGTTGGGTTGCTCGAGTGTGGTTTTGTGTTATCCGGCTGTTGTTTATAAGTTGAGTTGCGAGGATGTTTGTTAATTTCCAATCCGCTTCTTCGTGAGAACTTCGCGTGTTTTATAGCGCCTGTGTGATCCCTTCTCAAGCCGCGGCTCGCGCTCACTATGGACACCTGAATCGAGTACCGCACAATATTACCCAGCCAAAGTAGTGAAAGGATTTGCATACAAGGCGGGTCGTAGTGCGATGACCACGCCCACCGCTTAAAGCGACAGGGTCTGCTTCAGAGGTTCAATTGAGGTTCAAGCGTCTAGATAGATGCGGATGATTATTGAGATATTATGCTGTGTACTTTTCAGTTTCAGATTGGGAGACACTTTTAAGGTGATATACTTTTTTATCAGCTCGACAACCAATAGAAATACACAAGAATATATATGAAAATGCGTTATATATTATACCAGTCAGAAAATAACTGGGCTCATTCAAACATGCAACATGGCATAAATATTCCTGATATTCAAACTATAAGTTTTTTAAAATGTCTATTGCTGTTTTATGATATCCCGCTCATTAAAAAATACCATATAATTGAATATAAATCTATCTATAAAAACTTCTCTGAAACAAGATGAATTTACTTCAAATGTACTTTAAAACTACACACGCTAGCAATTGTTTTTTGTTGTTGTAGTTTTTTTTTTTGTTATACTACCAATAAATACCAGAATATATTTAAAAATATATTACAATTAATATTATATAAATATAAAAAACTGTTTACCAATAATGATGTAATAAATTAAATAACAATATAATCAATCTTATTTTAAGACACTTAAAAACAACTAAACAACCAAACAAATAAATGAATGAATGAATAAATGAATGGCAATTCGTTGTTTACTTTTTGGTTGAAAAAAAAATGTTATTTAAAAAATGCCAGGACTGCTAATAACTACAAAAATCATTTGTAATGCAAGCAAATTATTGCTCATTTGATCTGAGAAAAGTAAATGATTAGCCAAGATCTTGTTTTGTTTTTGTCTCTCAAACAATAGCAAATGTGTAATTTTGGATTTACACACTGTATTCATGCCGAGCTACACATTCTTGTATTAATATTGTGAGCAAAAGAGCAAGTCATATCCAGCCTATACATCTTGCCCATGTTAATTTAGCTCAAGATGATAATTAGTGCCAGACAGCTTATGAATTGCTGGCAGTGCACAAGCCTTACTTGTAACAATACTGTTTCTTATGGCTGTACCACGTGTTCTCTTTTTTAACAATGTCCCATATGGCAAATCTGTGCATTAGGAAGTAAGTAATCGCTGACTAGTGTCTCAATTCAGGGTCTATGCTCTCCCTTCTTTTCATCTTAATTTAAGACCTTGACCTTATGCAGAACAAAGACGCTTCCCACAATGATTGACAAATCTCCCCGGAGAGATGGATTTTTCTTTGGCTTTATGGCCTTTTTTTATAAATTTGCTTTGCTTTTTTGACCCACCCTTTTAATCCAATTGTCTAATACAAATGTTCAAGATATTATAGGAGGCAGTGACAACAGGCTGAGTGGGTTTGATTGGTTTGCATTGATGAATCACGGATAAGTTGTACTCATATGTGTGTGTGTGTGTGTGTAAATTAGCATGTTGTTATATATTAGAGGATCTAATAAGAAGTCTGGACTCAAAGCTAAACACAAGTAGAAAATTAGAAATAGTTTTTTTAGCACTCAATTTGTAGTTCAAGTGTCTTGTTCAGCCACCTTTATTACATTTTCAAATATAAAGCAACAACTGTACTTTTGTTGTTAAATTGCGGTTTATTTTTTAGATATGCCTATAGTTTAACTGCTCTTTCTAATCTTTTTCTTTTTTTTCTTCTTACAGCTGCTAGTGGTCGATGATGACGTAAAGCCGAATCTACATCATCAACAGATGTCTTTGGTGTGAATGATGTGAGAATTCTTGTTTCCATGACAGCGCTTTTGTTTTTCAGGTTATGAAGGTTTATTGACATAAAAAATGAACTGAGTAGTCAAACAACACATACTGCTGTGGAGAGCAAACTGTGAGAAATGTGCTGGGCTATCACAAAAAGGGTTTAATATGTTCAAAAATGATTAGATAAATACAAAAAAATGCAGTCCTGTCTTCCAACATTCTCTGTATATCTCTGTTTGTTGATATGCTTACTGAAGTGCATCTATCATAGACTGGTATGATGAATTCCCAGTAGCTTGACCTTTGAGTTAATAGGTTGACTGAGCAGGTTGAATAACACCTGATCTCTTTCCATTCAGATGAGGAAGGGAGCATCTATCTCTAAATGTCTAATGAAAGGTCAAGGTCCTGTGATCTTCTTGACCACTATGCACAAAAAGGGGTGGAGACCTGTCCCTTTGATCTATTAGCATCTTGCACGCTTTGCTCCACCCAGAATCCTCTAATTAAATCTAAAAAAAAGACACCAACAGACAACCCAAAAAAATGACATGCTAAGAAACAAAAACCATGATATACAGAAATGTGAGGGACTTTTGTTGATAAATCTTTCAGCACGTTTACGTAATATAATAAAAATTATACAAGTAAAACATCATAAATAAAATATGATTTGAGAAATATTTTACATTTAAAATATTAAAATTAAAGTATACATACATTTGAAATATTATATAGCTTATTTAAAATATATAGAAAAATGATTCAAGAATTAAAAAAGCGTTTATGTTTTATGAATTTGTTATGTAATATAGTTTTTAATTTGTATATGATACTGTGTTCAAATAATTAAAGACACAAAACACTGAAAATACACAAATATTTTAATCTTAAGGTTTATAGTTTTTTTAAACATTTTAAAATATATCTAATATTGTAAAATTAAAAATGTAAATATAGGCAACCTTTTTAATAATAAAGATAATCATTTTATTAAGTATATACACAAAAAAGACAAAATCTACACAAATGTTTTAATCTAAATTTTAAATTAATTAATATTTTTATTTCCCCATTTCAATTTTTAAATACTTTTCTACCTTTTAAAATATTTGAAATACATTTAATATAAAAGTTAAAATTTACATAAATTTTTTACAGATAATTATATAATAAAGTATACTTCCTTTTTAAAGCAATTTATACACACAAAAGACTGAATATACACAACTTTGAGTGGCATACTTTCAACCTAATTATTAAGTCAGTTCATATATATATATATATATATATATATATA
>JAUCMT010000134.1:25350003-25361818 GCA_032357475.1 Enteromius thamalakanensis | reverse complement strand
AATTCCAATTCAATTCCAATTCCATTTCCTGTCAGCTGCATGCAGTTCCAATTCCAATTCCATTCCAGGAAGTGAATAATAATTTTCCATTCATTCTCAATTCAATCCATGAATGGCCCCAACCCTGCTACTTCAAGTAAATCAAGTAAATCTAAAGTCTGCAGAGTATTGGCCCTCCTGGAATTAAGTTTAAAACCACTGAAATGAAATACAAATATTTTTGAGAGGTTTTTGTAAGGTTCAGGTTAGTGACTGATTTGTTGATTGATTGATTTGGAAATTAGTGGAATCATTAGTGTTAATAATTAGTGTCAATAGTGGGTTACCATGATCTTCATTTTAGAATACTGATCTAAAAATTTGTAATTTCTTCACAAGGATGTACATATTTAAGAAATTATCCAAAACCTTACACCTAAGAAGCTGAATTTGCCTCGATTTAGTTAAAATCACAGATTTTTGATTTTTACTGTTTATTCATGTAAAGTTGTTTTGAAACAATCTTCATTAAAGCTGTAAAAATACATTTGAATTGTCTTGATTTGAATATACATCTGGATTACCTTCATACTCCTTACATTCGTTCTACATAGAACATACTTTTTAAAGGTTGCAAAGTAATTACTCATTTAAAAGAAGTATATATATGACCTTGGACCACAAAACCAGCCATAAGTGTTAATTTTTCAATATCATCTGAAAGCTGAATAAATAAGCTTACTGTAAGTATGCAATTTTGAATACAGCCCTATAAGACCTGAGTGTTCTCTTCACTGCATATTTTTTGATGACAAGGACCTCGTTTTAGCAAATTGGCTGAAGTCATCAAGCAGTCAAAATAGTCTTAAAAAAGACTACCTTGGACTATTTACTCCCGAACACAAAAAGAAATGTCAAGCCGTTCTGTGCCAACACAACTTTATGTCAATTTCTTATGTTGGTTTATATAATTAATGTACTAACAGTATGTTCGTACTGAAGTAACTCTGAATTAATAAGCACCTTCTGAAAGAGCCATTTGCTCAATTATAATGATGAGCTTACCATTAAAACTAATTAGCCTATTACTCAGACAGGTAGTCACATTCACACCCAAATACAACACACATGCATTCATGTCTACTGAGTGTTCTAATATAAAAATTGCTTTTACCCATTAAACATAATGTACATGCATTTGGACAGAAAAAAAGGAATGCTGAATGAGAAATTTGAGACAATAAAAGTAATGTGGTAATGGAGTGAAATAGAAGAAAAGTGATGAGAGAGCAAGAGAAAATTGCAGAAAAAACTGAGGGTAGAGAAAATAGATTTTACTACTTTTCTTGATCGAGTTTATGAAATGTACAAATGTGTAGGCTAGATTATTAAATGAAATTAAAATCCAAGAACCATTGTGAATGCATTAATAATTAGGGCATAACTTAATGTAGTAAGTCCATAATTTGCCTAAATTTCTAAAAAAAAACAAGACATTTATTTCTTCATACCACAATTTGTAGTACAGAAATCCACAGTAGGGGGTGTGATAAGGGGATTGTGGTAATCTCACGCATCGACTGCCACACAAAATATCAAATCATCCCCCAACAAATCACTGTGTGATTATTACAGAGCAAACACCAGGGTCTTACAGGTCTCTCAGGAACTAATAAACATCACAACCCTCACAAAACAAGGCGGAATATTCATGACTAATCTGCATACCCTTAAAGAATGAAGGGTGACCTACAATAATTAAGGGGGGAGGGGAATTTTATGTACAGCTGTTTATGTCAGGTTGTGGTCGTACTGGAAGCAGGTGGCTCAGGAATTTGAATGTCAAGGGAATTATGAATACATAAAAATAAACAGGTCATATTAAGAGAATAAGAGAAATATTATTAATTATCCTTTCTGCATAGTTCATGAAACTTATAGTACTGAATAAGCATATTTTAGAAGCCTGGAGTGGGTGATGAATATGTAAGAGTAGGCAGAATGCATAGATTAAGCAGCACATTTAAAAAAGACAAGATGTCAGTGAGTGGGTTCACCATACATACTCTTTACAATGCGTCATTAGTACTAATCCACCATGAAAGACCTGATCTAGAAACCCAATGAAGGCCAGATTTTATGCTTTCAGTTTACGCCCCCACTAATTAAGGAATGAATATGCATGAGATAGGACAGCGATGCCAAGGAAGAGGATGGATATAAGTTTATGGGAAATGGTGTTTACTTTTATAAAAGTCACTGTAGAGGGAATCAATGTTATGGGTAGTAAGGAAGGATGATATATTCTGTATCTTGGATTAAATTTAACTGTGGCAAGAGAGAGCCAGTTAACTAGAGCACAAGCATGAAATAAATAGGGGTTATAAATATGTAATTATGCGTCACATTTTAAAAATAAATAAATAACTTTAAAAAAAGAAAATGTTTTTCACATAAGGAAGGGATTTGGGCAGATGGTTGCTTTTGGGATCATGTTTCCACAAATACACTCCCGAATGCTGCAAACACAAGATGACAGAACACTTTGTAAAAAACCATAGTCCTTCCCTGAAGCAGTTTTGGGAATGTTTCTCTCTGATTACAGGTCAAATGAAGCCAGACTGGGACTCAGTAAAGTTTTGCAATTCCTATCCAATAAACTACTGGTTTATGCATGATGTTATGCTGGCACTGTGCTAATGATGAATTCTGTATGATGGATAATTATAGAATATGATGCATATGGGATCATGAGGGAATTACATTCCCTCTATATTATTCTAAAATGGGTATAAATGTCTACATATGTATATGTACTGTATAGCCCACTAGCCTAGACCATATATATGCCACAAAAAGTCTTTTGGTTATCACATATTTATGGTGCATCACTGCTTAAAGGAATAAAGGTATAAATCTGTGTTATTAAGTTACAATGAAAGCGAATAGGGGGCCAATTCATAAGTTTTAAATTACTCAGTGTTTCACACTCAGCATAAACAATATACATATTAACATGATTGTTAGTTTAAAATATTGCTTACTAATCTTTTAATGCATAAAGATACTTTCCGTTTTTACAACTTTTGCCTTCATTTGTAACTGCCTCTCTGTAACTTCACATCATAAAGTACAAGGAAACACCAAATGACATACTGCATTCAGCATGGCGCACAGGGACTCTGCCAAATGCAGATCACAGAAACCAATGAAATTACAAAGACATTGACTGGGCTCGCGGCCTTATAATTTCTTGCCACGAGCAACATCTATGCATTTTGTAAAAAAGAAAATGGTGTGAAAGAGGGCTAAGACAACAAAAGAAAGATAGAAAGAGTGTCAAATTTACACCAGTCCGTCTGCTTGATGATACTGCAATTCAAACACTAAAGTAATCTTATTAGCTCAGTTCATCTGATGAAAAACATCTTATAAGACTTCTAGACGGCAGACAAGCTATGACAATGTAAATTAATAAAGAAATACACTAATTAAACATGTACAAATGGGAAGCAGATGTACAGTAGTGACTGCTTCAATATTATAATGACTAAAGCTGCTGGTTTAATTGAGAACCATCACCCTTGCCACTTAATTTAGAAAAAATATCCTAACAGCTGGTAAAAACACTTTTTATATTTGTTGCCTAGATAATTATTTTCTTTTTCTACAGTGTGGATAATGGCTCGGTTGGCATGGCAACTGAATGTACACACTGTAAACTGGAAGATTTAACCAGAGGCTGCTTGGCCTTGGCTGTGTCAAATACAAGCGGCTTTAGGACCCTGAGGCCAGCAGCAGACATGCCATCTGCCACCATGTTGGCTCTAAGCCAATACTGCAGGCCACCCCCTACAGAGCCAAGATGGCGGAATTGCTCAAAAGCAAATAGCAAATACACAGGTGGGGGGCATCAGGTGTTGCGTAGATGTGGCATCATATGGAGACTGTCTGGCTGTGAGCAGGACTAAGAGAGCAAGCTGCCAGTCAGTATGACGGGAGGATTGCATTAGCTATGAGCACATGCGGTAGCTGCTGATTCTTGATTCTATGGGGAATATTTTGGTAATGTTGACCTCAAGGCATATGTTGTAAAATATGACATATCACATTCAAAGGAATTATAAAGTTGACATTTTGATGGACTAATGCTTTGGAATTACATTAGAAATGGAAATATATGTGCATAAGCACAACAACAACCAACTAGCTGTCTTTTTATAATATTTACCATGTTAATGTCAATTACCTTTATTCTGGCGGAAAAAATGGCTGTGCAAAGCGATGAATAGGCAAATGATGTGACCATGCCTACATGTGTGTGGTCAAATTATACAGCTGCGTAGTGCAGGATATACTGTAAACCATTTCCCGCAGTATATGTTTACATACAAACAAAGATAACAACCCAATTTTCGCATCAACTTGACCTAATTTTCATCTTTGTTCTTCGAGCAGATCAAAGCAAAGCACCATGAGAGTAGAGCTGATTATGTAAAAACCTGTCTCACTTTTAGTTGCTTAAAGTGTACTCATGATTTTAATCATTCAATTTTAACAACTTTCCTCAATATTTTAATCCTTTTAATTGTAATAAAAAGCCAGATCTGTCTATCTGTTCATGAAGTATTGAATATTGATCTAGTCTAGGGTTTTCAGCTTCTTTTTTTTTAGATTGAGATATGTTTGTGTTTGAGACCCTAAACTGTATATGAAATTATGTTATTTTGCCTTTTTATTAATCTATGATCTCTAAAGTAATCAAAACCTTTATGAGATATGTGACTGTATATTTTTTAATTTTGAAAATCACTTGAAGATTTACATAATCTGAAAGCTGAATAAATAAGCTTTCCATTAATGTATGGTAAGGATAGGACAATGTTGCAATGAGATACAATTATTAAAAAATATGTAATCTAAGGGTTAAAAAAAAATCTATTGTTTGTCCAAATGAAATCCTTAACCATTACTAATCAAAAGTTAGACTACTAGATATTTATGTTGTAGGAAAGTTCTAAATTATCATCATTAAAAACATGATCTTTATTTAATATCCTTATGAATTTTGGCATAAAAGAGAGAAAAACATGCTACTTCAGACTGGTTTTGTGGTCCAGGGTCACATATTACTATAGATTTTATATGTTGGTAATAGTATAAACTAGACACCCACACATAAGGACTTTTATTCTATTAAAATTTAAATAGCGGACATTTGATGAGCATTATGAAGTAAAATATTATTAATATAGTTGTCATGGATTAGCATGAGTAATTACAAATCATCCGGATATTTCATTTTTAAGGCTGTTGTTTGTGTTATTACTCCCTCTGTCTCTCAGACCACAAACAGAACATGAGGGTTAAATGGTATGTGAACAATAAATGTTATGCATGTTAACAGGATATTAAGGACATCAAAGATAACATTTAGTAAAGCTGTTATCACAGACAGAGATTACAATAACAGATTTTCCACATTAAATCTAGTAAAAGTGTCTTGCTGGTAATCACGCAGCTTAAACTAAGAACTTTCTCAGCAGGGATCACTTAATCCCCATTGGAAAAATTAAGAGATGTCACAGGATGATTGCTAAAGAAAATGGGACAATTGGGTGACATCAACCACAATAAATTTCATTTTAAAAGATTTCTGTTTAATAACTTATTTATTGACCATTTTTTGTTTTAGTTTTCATTTCTTAGTCAAAAATGATGAAATGTTAATGCTGTTGTTGACATCAGACATATCATTGGTGCACATGTGATTTGTTGTATTCTCAGTAGCCTGTTGTAAAGCAGATGCTCACTGTGTTGCTGTTTAACAGAGACAGAAATAGTTGAGACAAGACATAAGGATTCTAGGCCATGTCTAGGCTATCCAGACAGGAGTAATCACTTCTATGTCGAATTAAGACTACTAAAGACTACTAAATCCTGGATTATAATTTTAAACAAGGCTAGATTAAAAAGTTAACCATATGGGCCATTTGTGTAAAGAAAAATTACCTTTAATTAGTTTTTACTTTTTTAAAAAGCAAACCCCAAAACATATCCTATGCATTTCTGTCAAAAATACCTACATTTATGCATACAATATTATCAACAAAATCCTTGACATAAATGTAAACTGTAAAGTGCTGCAGACTGTTTTGAATAATCACATGATAAAATCCGTCTGGCATTTACTGCTTTCAGGCATTATGTATATTTTTAGACATAGTGCCTTCACTGCTGAAGGAAGGGCAACACTCACATCCTATTCAGTGACCTATTCAGTTGATGTTATGGTGGTACCATAACCTAATCCATAAATCAGAGATTTAAAAAATTAATAAATCAATAAAATGAACAACACAGTGAGAGTCAGTGCAGGAAGTATAGTGACGGACAATGGAAAGGTGTTTACAATTTTAAAGGTTCATTTTAAAGGCATGATATTGTTTTATGCATTATTGATACATTATTTTGTTTTGTTAAAAGAGGTGTGTAATGGATCTGTTGACAGTTGTTTCCGTATTTGCATTCTAAAACTAAATATATTCATCTCTTTAATTCTGTCTTTAAATCAAATGGTTTAGAATCTTCATCTCTCTACATATCTACTTTATCAATTAATAATGACATTATCACTCAAGTGCTCCCAGCAGGATGGGTACAGGAAATTATGCCAAAGCACTGAGTCTGGATCAACATGATAGGACTGTAGTATGTATATTTCCTTATGAACCTCTGAAGCAACAATCATATGAATAATGGTGGTTATGCACCAATTCTGTGAAACATAATTGGCATTATCATCTACAGTATTCATTGAATCAACATATTTTGTGTATGGTTTGTATCAGTGTATGTATCTTTTGTTTACCATAATCAGATTCTCAACCATATGATCGACCAGAAATATGATCTCTTTACATGATTATTTACAATATTACCACAGCATTACTGTAAATACAACAAACTCATTCTAAGATGTTATTTCTCACTTCATTGAATGTGCTGTGAACATTTTGATCTGTATGAAAGTTCAGAGAGAGAGTGGTAGTTGAATCCCAGTAGAAAGAAAGCTGGAACTTAAAAAACACTTCGCTGGAGAGAAGAAATAATTGAACCGCCCATGGAGGCATAATAATAGAATCTTACTCTCACTCTCTCTGGTTATCAAAAGCATTCCCACTCCTCTGCAACTCATAGGCAGAGATAGAGAAGTGCAGCACTTTTCCCTGAAAAGCTGACCTTTTCTATCTGATGGAGACACAAAGGCGCTCTTTCGTGCTTTCTTCCTCTCTCTTTCACTCCTCTTCTCATACAATAGGATTAATGGCCTGATTTCTATTTCCCTCCTTTTACTCTTCCAAGTGGGGAGGTAACTAATCCACTTAGTCAATGCTGAGTAAACCCCATGTCCATCAGGACCCTAAAACTGGGCCTTATAGGTTTTAATTGGTCCAGGGAGTGTCTGATCTGTTTTGTCACCAACTACAGCTCCACCCAGACATTAATTTGGTATTTACAATATATTTGTGGTAGATAAGACAAAACGGCATACAACCCAGAAAAAAAACCTATGCAAATATAAAGAAAAAAACGATATTAAAAACATTGCGTTATTCAGTGGTAAAAGCCAAAGCCTGGGGGTTAACTGAAACAATCACAAAGGACAATGACACCATGGAGACATATAGCTAGAACAGACACCAAAGCTTGAGCACTGCTGTGAATCTATGATGTCATGTCAGCGAGATTGGCTCCTGGCCATTTAGGCTTAGAGATCCAAGCGGCACAATGCCTCCTTGCTGCTTTGGCACGAACAAGCTAAATTTAATCAAAACTTCCCACTGTTTGTCTTGATCTATTTATACATTTTACATATAATGAAATGGGAAATTTGATGGGATTAAATCACCCAGAACTTTTATGAACATTTATAAAACCGATTTTAAGAAAGCAGTAGTTGTACATGTATCCTAGTCTTGATTATGTTCAGAGAGTAAGTGTGTTCACTTAAGAAGTTGTCCATACTTTCTGAAAAAAAAGGTTCTATTACAAGTGTCGCTCCGCTTTAATGTTAGAGCACAACATTATTAATTGATGTGGCACTAGGTTCCACTTGAGACACTTTGAGCTTTAAAGCTTGTTTGCGAAGAAGTGAGAAAAAGCTGGGGAGGAGAGACAGAGAGAAAAAAAGCAGAGGGATGTACTCGCTGAAACTGAGGGTGAAACTAAGATGATCGCACTGCTCTAGGGATTGTAAACACTTACATAGATGACTTACATCATCTGACAATGCTAGTGACCTAGTATCAGACAACATGTATGCCCAGTGGGAAGACTTACCTGGCAAACTTGAAAAGAGCAAAATATAAGCTATGAAACATTTAATATTTATCTGACAAAATCTATTGTTAAAAATTAATGGCAAAGCACAAGTATATAGCTTACCAGATGCTAATATCTTTTTACTATACATTACAGTGACATCGCCGCAATGAAATCCAGGCACAATCTCAGTGGGTACCAGAGCAGCACAATCTCATAGGGTCTGAGAAATATTTCATCTTCTCTTAACAACATCAATATGTTTTATTATTTTGTAGCATTTAGAAAATGAAAGGGTTACTTCATCCTCAGTGCTGTGTTTGACCCAATGACAGGATAAAGATTGTTTGGCAGTCAATGAGACAGTCACAAGCCTCCTGGGTTTCATCCAAAATATCTTGAATTGTGTTCTGAAGAAAAAAAAAAAAAGCTTTTATGGTGATTAATAACAAAATTTTCATTTTGGGGTGGAGTAACCCTTTAATGTGTATCATAAGCCTATTAAATTAACAGAACAGTGCTCTTAGCATTGACACATTATATCATTTTAGAATAGACTAAATACCCATCTCTTTAACTATAGCATCCACATGCAGATTTTTAGGGTTTTAGGGTTTTTGAACCAAAGTAAATGACACCCTATACAACATGCCATGTGCTTTAATACTCAAGATGGAAATATACAGCCATATGCATGAGTCGTAAGAATTTAAAACAACATAATGATTGCAACAGTCTGTTACAGTGTGGTAATAAAAGTACTATTATTACTTGTCTTATGACAAAAGGTGCTGCAATTAGAAACATTCAAACAATGGTGTTTTAAATAGTGTTAAACAATGGTTTGACATTTGTTAAAAAACACCATGGCCAGGACACTACCCTTAGTGCCCGTAGTGTACTTATTTGTTTGCCTGTCTCTTTCTTATGTAGGGGGTTACCGAAGTCATCCCAATCTAACTATCCAGACCAGATGGTGGACCTGCACCCTGGACGACGTCATGACCATTGAAGACCACCACAATCCAATGGTGTGTCACACCTGTTTAGTTCTGTATCATGTTCTTATTTTACAATCATGTTTTTATGGATTCATGGATAATGACATGCTATTCTATTTCAGAGTGAATATAATCTTTTGAAATGAAACTATATCTAGAAATCCTCTCCTTGGGACGAGTACTACAATATTAAAAAGGCCTCTCCAAATATATCTAGGGCAGGTAAAGTTGACAGACCCTTGCAGAGAGACGTCTCGGTGAGTCACTAGAGGAGGAGGAAGGAGAGGAAGCTCGACTGCCTCCCTCATCTGTGCAGCCAAGCCTGACCAGACACGTCCACAGTACCAGCATGCATCTCTCTGAAAGAACCATAAGGCCTCACAGCTTGCTGGCAGAATGGTGCGATGTGACACTGCGTTAGAATGCTTAGTACTAGTTGGCAGTCTTTCTCTCTCTGCCATTTCATTTCTGAAAATGCACATGACAGAAGTGAGGGCATAACTTCTAAAGTCTGTCAGTTCTCTGTGCTTTCAGGTTCATTTCCATAAAGAAAACATCTAAGCTTGCCAGGCATGACTACATTTTTCAACGGTCCAGAGCACCATTTAGGCCCATCTGTAGGCCCATCAAGGTATATATGCCTGAAGCGCAGTCCCAGTGATGAGCCTTTTATGGTCATAAGTTTTACTTTGCAGGGGTGAATATAATCTTTTAATATAATAACTAATTCCAGTGTAACTTTATTCTATTAAAATCCAATAAAATCCAGTAAAGATGTTTAGCTAGCATTGCATTGTTACAATATTAAAAAGTAAATTAATTTGTAAATTCATTTGTATTATTAATTTGTTTTTCTTTTCAGTTTAAATCTAGGTAAAAGTACCATCTCTTCAGCCTAGCATACACATAATCAACCCAGTCCTTATCCAAGATGTTGACCTGCACCTAGAAATGACCACAACAGACTTGAGTTTCCAATGATACATGATACAAGTAGACGAGCCATAGAAACAGATCTAATCGATATGGCAGCCATCAGCACAGATCCTTATTGAAGATGACAAGACAAGGACCAGACAAGTCCTCTGCACAGCTGCTGTGGCCAGTTTCAAATCCTTCACCATGTGATGTACTCTAAACTTCAATCATAAGGAAATGTATGAATATTCTGATTGATATCAATTAACGTTCTTATTTGTGATGCAGTCTGATGTTGGCCAGGAGAATAATAGTTCTTCTGTCTAGAACAGAAAACTGCTCCCCCTAACTCAGCCTGGTTATAAAAAAAATAATCGTCTGTAACTTATCGTTACCTATACCAATACAAAAAAAAAAGTCACATAACATTCAATTGTTATAATTTTTTATATTAAATCATAGTAGGGGCATGGCAACCGGGGAGACGGGGGGACACATCCCCCTCACTTTTAGAAAGAGGTGATTCTGTCTTTTTTGACCTAGCACCAATATTTCCGCCCGTATTCTCTGATTTGTTAGTTAGATTTGAGTGAACTAACGTTTAGCCCATCACAGCGCAAATCTCATGGGTGTCTGCCATGAGCTTCAAATCTTGTTGCTCTTGTGAATTTTCGTTCGTTCACCCACTTAGCTGTCTGGGGTAAAATGCACCCTAGAAAAAAGCAGAGGACTATTATCCTTTTTTCAAACACATAATGTGAGTATGTGTTACAGAATGTTGCGATTACACCAATCACACGTTACCATGTTATGATTTAATTTCGAAAGACAACAGAATGTCTCGGTTATGTATTGTAACCCTCGTTCCCTTAAGAAGGTAATGGAGACGTCACGTCGGTGACCGACGAATAGGAATCTCGCTTCGAGATTCCAAAACACGCCAATGAATTTCATTGGCATACGCTGATTAGGATCAGCTGAACCCAATCGCGGCGCGAGTATAGGTAGGTAAGCAGATCTAGCGTTCATTAGGTCTTCGCTGAGGAGCCGAGCCAGTGTTACGGACCCTAGCGGCGGTACAGCCTCTATGGCGACGGGATGTGACGTCTCCGTTCCCTTCTTCAGGGAACGAGGGTTACAATACGTAACCGAGACGTTCCCTTTCAGTCGGTCACTCTGACGTCACATTGGTGACCGACGAATAGGGATCCCTACCAAAGCGCCATGGAGACTGTCCCTTCCAGCCCCATGCGAGAGTCACCAACCCCCTGTGTTTGGTCTGAAAAAAGGTGACTCAGCACATGGACCAGTATCGCACTATAAGTAACTGGACCGTTCTTGTTGTCGAGATTTGGGAATTTTTCGCCCCGGCCCTCCACCGGAGAGGGAGTGGAAAGCTCGTCCACTCCGAAGAACAGTACCTTCTAACCCTGGGTCACCCATTCTAGGACCTCCTGCCCTTGTGTTTTCCTGCAGGGGCCTGGACGGGCTGGACGGGAGCCCTGCTGTTGCTTCCTCGACGCGGCTGCTGCACTGGCGGCGGAGGAGCAGAGGGTGACAGCAGGGGCCGCCCTCGGCGACGAGCAGGCTGA
>JAUCMT010000134.1:25329392-25341485 GCA_032357475.1 Enteromius thamalakanensis | reverse complement strand
ACATTATCAAATAGAAGAACAGAGTGATGGTAATGTATAATGACGAGAATTAAACTTTATTTATCAAATGCAGAGACTTTATTTATCAAATGCAGAGACGGTCTCTGTAGTTATTGTGTGACTATGTCTAAACAATCATTTACATACAGTGCTTATAGTTGGAATGGTTATAGCTTATATTTTTAAATGGCTATCAAATCACACTGTTTCTTTTTGTACTTTATAAACTATTGGTTTCATTTAATAACTTAAATCTAAGTGGCATATACCTAACACTGTAATAATTGAAAGACTGTCGGTAGTGAGGATTAAAAAAAAAAAATTCATTTGAATTTTAGTTGGTTTGAGGCAGCTTTGGAAGGCCTTTTCGGCCTAAATGTATCAGAACTTTCCTTTTTTTTAAGCTGAATGTTTACAAAAATGCCTTGAGTGTGTTGAATGGGTGGAGTGCTCTTTTTATTTTATTTTCTTTAAAGAGTAAATCTAGAGCAAAGCCTCTGGCTGTCTTAAAAATTAGGAAACTCTGGAATGTGGATGGGAATGTCTGTCCTATTCTTAAAATTGTATTCTTAATTGTTTTAAAAATTGTATATTTAAAAATAAAGTATTAATTAATTCATGTTAAGTAAATAAATGACCACTAATATTTTAAGTAAGGAATAATTGATGATGGGCCAAGGATTTATTAATTCAATGGCCCGGAGTCAATTATTCAACTTATAATATCCTTACCACACCTCAAGACTTCGATCAAATGTTCAAAGTATTTGTCCTTTTTTTTTGCTGAAAGGAAAACTTTCTCATCTCCCGTCTAATTGCTCTAGTGCACGGTGCTACTATGTTCGCGTTCAGCTTAGCTCCATTAATTCCTTAGGGTCCAAGCAAGGATGAAATTAGAAACCACCAAACACTTTCACATTTTCCCTATTTAAAGACGGTAACATGACTAGTTACATAAGTATGATGACACAAAATTAAATGTGGTGTTTTTTTAAGCAGTATGAAAAAAGATAACTATAATGTATGGCAGAAGAGCACTTTGTAGCTCTTCGACCATTTTTAAAAGATGCACTTTTGTAATAACAATACCTTAAAATTAAAGGTTTATTAATAAATTTTATTTATATAGCGCTTTAAACAATACAGATTGTAGCAAAGCTCTGAACATTATCAAATACGAGAAAACAGCGATGGTAATGGATAATGATGAGATTAAACAATTTATTTATTAAATGCAGAGACGGTTTTTACTGACTACTGACTGACTACAGACTATTATTACTGTAGATGCCATTCTTTTTATGACAGAGTGTGCCTGCCTCCTGAACAGTATTAGGAAAATTGTTCCAATGTTTGGGTGCTAAATGGAAAAAAGAGCCACCACACACAGTAGATTTTGATTTTCTAGGTATTATCAAATGGCCAGAGTTTTGAGAACGCAGCAGACGTGGAGGACTATAATGTGATAAGAGCTCGCTCACACTTCCTGGTTCTAGTAAGGACTCTAGCTGCTGCATTTTGAACCAACTGTAGTCTATTTATTTAGAGTGCATTTTATTAAGCGTCACATTTTATATAAGAAATACTATGTTTTGCCATTCAACAGAAGACCTGCATATAGATGTTAGATTGAACAGGTTACGCTTTGAGATCCAAAACAAATTTCAAAAAGAATTCCAACAATAAACCTTTCCAACAATAGACCTTTGAGTGTATTTGGACTGAATAATTGAAATAAAAAACTAATCTTAAAGCTAACAAATGGCTGTAGTTTTATTCATGTAACAGACCTTTGAGGTTTCGGCAAGAACTTGTGTAAATTGTGCGTTTTTGTGCATTTTATTTTTGCATTTGTTGAGTGTGAAACACAAAACACATCAATTACACGATTTATGGTAAAATGTTACTTTTCATGTTAATTGGGAGTTACCAGTGTAAGCGGTGCAGCAAAAATAGACTCTGCACCGAAACTATCGTGGCACTGCCGCTCCTGCTCTACTCTGCGCTGCAGTTAAAATTTTTGGTGTGCCTTTTGGTGTGATTTTTTTTTCAATTAAAAATGTACCTTGGCTCAAAAAAGGTTGAAAAACACTGGTCTAACCTTCATAAACGCATTAATTAACATTTCTGCATTTGAGGTTCAGAGTATAGGTCGCAATTTAGATATTGTCACATGCTCTGCCTGCATTGCCGCTTCTGTCCACGAGAGGCTACTCTCGTATAGACGTTACTCACTGTGTTTTCATTCATGTACCGGACTCCATTTCCCAGTATGCACCTCTTCCCCTCAGCTGTTTCATCTTAGGTTCAACCACTGTCTTATTATCACCTGTATAAATACTGGTCAGTTTGTATCACCCATTGTAAGTTTTGTGATTACCTTGGTGTCCAATTCTAAGCGTGTTTTCTGTGTTTGCTCCCTCCCGTGTTTTGATCTGAGATTGTCGTTTGTTTTCTGTATGATAGCTGTATGAATCTCTTTGACCCACGCCTGTGTACCCCGACATTGTCTTTTGCCTCATCTCCGTAGTCCTGTTTGCTGTTGTTTTGACCCTGATCTGCCAACCACGATTAAACTATCTGCACATGAATCCGAATGCCTCTAACTTATCCGTGACAGAAAACTTTGCTACACTAGGATCCAGCGACAGTTTAGGAGTCCCACGATCTGGGGGGAAATCAGAGGAACAACCAGCCACAGGTATGGATTTTGCAGCCCAATTAAGTGCTCTCATGCTGAGGAATCTGCCCTTCTTCACGTACGCCGTGAGCTGGGAGGTGGCGTTATATACTTGCCTGGGATGGGTAAGGGCTCACGATGTGATATCGCCACTGCCATCGCACAAAATGGCCACCACTTTCAAGCACGTGCTCAGGATGGCCGCCGTACCCGAGGTTGTGCACAATGAGTCTGTCACATCTGAGAAGTCAGGAGACTACCGTCAAATGCCTGGCTTTAGTCTCGTGATCAGTAGAACTCTGTTTAAAAAAACGGCACAGTATGGAGGTCATTTGGTGTCAACACTCCACCCTAGCTGCCACGCCCGTTGTTCTCGGCGTGGAGGGTGACATCATTGAGGATGCCGGTTTCACTTACAAGCCTATAAGACTGTTTTCTAAATTAACGGACCCTCCATTGGCTTCGTCCAGAAGCTTTACACCTCCTTTTCCCTGGCCAGTTACAGAGCCCAAGCCAGAAGAAGCACAGCTGTTGCCCAGTCCTGAGCCCGTATCAGAGTCCGAGGAGCCGTGTTACTGGTCTGTTTGTATCACCCATTGTGAAGTTTTGTGATTACCTCGGTGTCCAATTCTAGGTGTGTTTTCCTTGTTTGCTCCCTCCGTGTTTTGATCTGAGTTGTCGTTTGTTTTCTGATAGCTGCTTGCCTCTTTGACCACATCACCTGTGTACCCCGATTTTGTCTTTTGCCTCATCTCTGTAGTCCCGTTTGCTGTTGTTTTGACCCTGACCTGTCGACCATTACCATACATATTATTTTTGGTAAAATACAGCTTACTCCAAATATATATATATATATGTATATATATATATATATATCACAGAAAAAAATTCAACCAAACTTCCCCTCGCTTTCAAGGCTTCCTCTAAAGGGAGAGGCTCTGTCCTGACTATTCTTTAGACACAGACAGTACACTAATCTGACTGGGCTGTTGTAGTCTGACAGATATGTCTAGTAAAGGGAAGTTTGAGGTCATGTAGTCCATTGTGTTTTGCTGGATCAAGTCCATATCAGCTTTTTATTGATTGCTTTCATGAAAGCAGCTAATGGGATAGAACCCTCACCCATCCACATACACACACATTCTGAAACATACAGGCGTTATTTTGACATATAGGTGCCCCACAATTTTAGGTGTGACCAACTAGAATGACATTAAGGTCTAGCATCCCTCCCTGTCTGACATCCTGTTTTTAACTTCTAACAGACAAATTCAAGTGTGAGTTTGACACTGTGTGCCTGTGGAAGGAAATAAGGCCACGTGTGTATGTGTGAGAGAGATCAACATAAGAACTTGTGTGTGTGTGTGTGAGAGAGAGAGAGATACCGTTGGCTGAGATTTCTTGTTTCTGTTTGTATCTGGGTCATGTTCTGTATCCAGTAAATATAAATTAGACTAATTTATTATTTTAATACTTTATACTAACTAACTGATTTTATGGTTTGAAATTAAATTTATTTGTTACTTTTCTCAGTATTGAAGAATAGGGCATTTGAACTATGAATTGAGCTCTGACTCTGAATCACTTTCAGTATAAACATATCATAAAGGGTCATGACATTTTAAAACAATGTTAGGTTCGCTTATACTGTTAATAGTATATATATTTTTCTTGTACAATAATAATAATAATAGTTAAATATAAAACAAACAAACAAATAAAGCATTACTGTGATACAATATCACAGTAGAAACCACATATTCTAGTCAAAAGCATATTAACTTCAGTCAAAATGAAACTTTGGCCTCAGATGATTTACAAACCTGCCAAATACATAGACTACTTTAGAGAACACTGAACAGATCAATTCAAAACACTGTTTATAAAATCTTGTTTTGGGAAACAGAATCCTTTTGCTAGACAATTTCTGCTACTGTATACAGCATATATACAGTAGAGGGGTGCAGATACAGTAAAATTCAGCAATGAACTTCAAGAAAAGTTAACTTTCATTACTATACTTACAGTAAATGAAAAGCAATAGAAGAGAAAAGTTCCAAGATCCAGCAACTGAATAGACAATAAAAACACATAAGAATATACTGTCAGGTACTGTATATAATTTAGTTTATTAATCCATTAATTTACAAATTCATAATCATCTGCCAAAATCCAGTATTGGTAATACTCTTTGTTACAGCAGTTTCTTAGTCAAAAGATGTTTCTCAAAAGTCATCTCTCAGTTCTGCACAAATAAAGTACATTGTAGGGACTATTTGATACAAACCAATTCAGCAGTAATGAGTTTGAGGGTGTATAACATGTGCTACAGTATATTTATTGTACATAAAATAATAAAAGTTCTTTAATCTGAAGTACTGCTACTATGTACTGTAAATATATTGTATGTATAAGTAATAGTAAATTCCTATGTACTGTATGACCCTGTAGGCCAACTTTCCTTATGGTCAGTCCATGCAAAAGAACACGGTCAACTATAGTGCTTTGTTTTTCATTTGGAACAAATGACCTTTGACCTCCTCCCCTTAAATTTTATTTTCCTCTCCTATTTCTTTTTGTCTCTCACTACCAGGATTCATTTTCCAAAACACATTATCACCTATGCTCGTGTTCATATCATCCTGAGATTCTCACCTGTGTGTCATTAGTTTTGCTACTGAATGTTCACACATGGATAAATGTGTGCTGTTTGTTCATTTTTTGATGCTTAAGTTTATTATATTGTGTGTTTGTGTTTTTTAAATGGGAATATTAAACCTGTAAAAACGATGGAGTTGTGAGTTTTGCAGTAAACACTGATCAAACTAGAATTTGTGTGCAAACAGGTAAAAAGTCTTGAGAAATATGTATTTATTTTTCAAGAACTGTATGATTGGTTTGGAAAACTGGGCCAAATGAATCAGTTATAGTGTACGGAAGAGGATAAAGGCCAAGCAAAAATGAAAAAATTTAATAATTTTGAGATTGAAGTTGTTAAATTATGAGAAAAAAGTTGTTAGATTTCGAGAAAAAAACCCTCGTGTTTAATATATAGCCAAAATGGCTATTTTTTATGTAGTGGCACACCTATAAAAATGGGCTGATTTAATTTACACTATAAATAGCATCTATGGCAGAGAATTGTTCTCACAGTGCTGTTCAGTGCTCACCTGATCAGGATGAGAAACACATTTGATCTGAGCTCACACTGTGCTGTCATCAGACAGAATTGCGGTCCGTGCAGCGTGCTTAACGCGGGTTAGTGCTCCTTTGCGTTCAGGAATTCTCGGGTAAAGTAATGACAGCGCATATGAAAACATGGCAATAGACAAGCAAGCTGGTCTTTGGACACCCAGGAGGGCCTCTCAGCTGTCTTGTCAACCCACGAGGGTATCTCCGCTGTCTGGTTGGGCCAGAAGGGCCTTTCAGCTGTCTGGTCCACCCATGTGGGCTTTGCCGCCGTCTGCTCCGCCCTGGAGAGCGTCTCCTCCCTATGCGCTGCCCAGATGGGCTTCTCTGCCGTTTCTCGAAATTTAACGAATTTAATCTCGTAATTTAAAGAGTTTATTCTCAACATTTTATTTAGACTTTTTTCTAATTATTTAACGATTTTTTTCCTCAAAATGTAATGACTTCAATATTGTAATTTAACAAATTTATTCTCAACATTTTATTTAGACTTTTTTCTCTGTATTTGACAAGTTTTTTCTCTATATTTAACGATTTTAATCTTGAAATGATGGAATTTTTTTATTATTGCTTGGCCCTTATCCTCTTCCATAATAGTGTGTTAGCAATCCAGAAAATTTGTAAATTAAATTTTGAAATGAAATGAAAATGCGTCGGCGCTCCTCCCGAAAATTGTTTAACAACATTACTTAATTTATGTTCAAAATGATATAGAATTTACAAGCTTCAAATCCTTAATAATACTGAACCCATAATACTGAATTATGGATGCAGGCATAGATCAAAATAAAAAGCTCCTGTAACAATTCACTTTCATTGCATTGGTAAATATCATGAATATTATTTTACCCAGCATGTCTTTATGGATTGGAACAACATGAAGGTGAATAAATGATGACAGAATTTTTTTTAATGTTGGATTGAACTATGACTTTAAATGAGTTCCAAAATGTAGTTGGGAACCTTTTTTCTGTGCAGCACTCCATCACTAAATCTTAGTGGTAGAGTGGCTAAATGAAGGACGCTCCTTGGTAAACTTCTTATTACAACCCTGCCTTTGCACAGTATGCAAAAGTGGTCTTATTTTGTATAAACCTTTTTTTTTGCTTGGCAAAACCAGCTACCACCAGGCTAACATGTAGACCATCATTATAAAAGCTAAAGTAAATCAGTAATCTTACTTTGGAGGTTTGGATGACACAACCCAGTCTCATGGCGGTTTATACATATTTTACGAGGTGGCTTATTCGTAAAAATTTGTACGACCTCACTCGTACGTATTTTACGAGTTGCCAATTCGTATGAATTTGTATGAATGATCTACACCTAACCCCGCTTCTAAACCTAATCCAAAGAAATTTAGATGTCATATTCAAAAGGTTTCACTCCATTTCAAACATTTTAGTCAGGAATTATAGTTTGGTAAAAACAAGCCAATAAATGTGTTCAAGTCCATGCCACAATAACAAGCAAAAGAGTACAAAAGATACACATTACTTACTCATTATATTGATAACTCCATGACTGGCTCAAAGTCACTGCATTCTTGTTGTCTGAGGTAATCCAAAAGTTTATTTCTCTGAGCACGTCTTCTTATTCACCTTATTCCTCTCAGCACGCAGCATACAGTATCCGGGATGAACTAAAGGTAAAACTCTTGCTGCTTTGTTTGTGCTGATGTGGGTGTTTACATGCTGCGCGTGGATGATCTTCAAATCTATTGTTCGTTCGGTGCGGGCGTGGTCGCATTAAAAGATAATAAAGGAGACGCGAAAGACTGGAGATGAATGGAAGACTGGAGATGTTTTCTTCATTTTCATAATGCACAAAATTGTGTTGTTGTTATATGTGTATACAAATTAAAGTAGACCCTCCACAGATTCAATTGATGTATTGCTCTTATATGTAAGATCAAAACTCAGTGTGCAATGTAAGTTCTTATTGGCGTCATCCTGAGAAGACACCTCAAAATGCTCATGAGCATTACCGACCCCAGGGGTTAATATTATGACTTGTAGTAAATTGCCCCGGATGCATTTTACTTTCCTGCAGTGCAACTCAACCAAATTCCTTTAATACAAGATAAATAATATACCCAATATATTTAAACCAACTTAAATGTTTTGGAATCACTTGTACCCTACCAGATAGGAAAAAATCCAATCAGATGAGCAGGTGAGACACTTTTGCAGTGAATGGCTTTGAGTGACGGTCTTTTCTGATTGCAGATAGCAGGGAAGTTTCACAGGTAAGTATAACTTTAAAATAGCTGAATAGTCCACTTCACATAAGCGAGCTTGGACACTGGTTGCTGTGAGGTGTGTGGTTATATGTGGTCCTTAATGAGCGTCCTGACTGAATCCAGGTGGTGGTGACAGGTGTTGGTAATTAGTTCTCCGGTGATAGTGAACGCTGTGACTGTGTGAGGGTGGAGCCTGGCGTGTACGTGACTGGGTTGATCATACCTCTGCACATCCCTTTTCCATTCCAGGCCACCAAAACAGTCCGGCGGAGGTATAGGAGGCCCAGAGGTGACTGGAGAAGTGACTCACTGAATGGGATTGACGAAGATGGGTTCTGAAAAAATGGGTTCAAGGCTTTCGGGATCCTCTTCTGTGGCATAAAGTTGAGAGAGTGCATCAGCTCGCACATTATTAGAGCCAGGCCTATATGAAATGGAGAACTTAAATCGAGTGAAGAAGAGGGCCCAACAGGCTTGCCTAGGATTAAATCTCTTTGCCTCTCTCAAGTATTGAATATTTTTGTGGTCTGTTAGTACTTGAAACGAATGTGCGGCTCTCTCCAGCCAGTGCCTCCATTCCTCCAGAGCCAGCTTGATGACAAACAGTTCCTGATTCCCGATGTCGTCGTTTCTCTCCCCAGAGCTGAGTTTCCTGGAGAAGTAGGCACATGGACGAAGTTGTGGAGGATTGCCCTGCTGCTGGGACAACACGGCTCCTAGTCCAGTGGTGGATGCATCTACCTCCACTATAAACGGAAGTTGAGGATTGAGGTGAACAAGAATGGGTGCTGAGGTGAAGTCTTGTTTAAAGGTGTGAATACCTGAGCAGCTTCGTAGGGCCAGGGCAGAACGCGAATAAAGAGATCTTTGAGTAAAGAGGTAAGAGGGCAAGGTAGGGTGCTATAATTGTCAATGAAATGTCTATAGAAATTAGCAAACCCTAAGAACATTTGGAGGTCCTTTACAGAGTTGGGGATTGGCCAATCAGTGATAGCTTGTACCTTGTTTCCGTCCATTTGACTCTTTTGGCATCGATGTTATCCTCCGGAAACTGCACTAATGTCTGATGGAAAAGGCATTTTTCCAACCTTAAGATAGAAATGGTGTTTTCTTATGGAGAGGCTAAGGATCTTGTAGACGTGCTGGCGATGTTCTTGGAGGTTGGAGGAATAAATCAGGATATCATCAATGTAAATTATAAGAAACTGGTGGAGGTAGTCACGGAAGGTTTCATGCATTATATTCTGGAAGATAGAAAGGGCGTTAGCTAATCCATACGGCAATACGAGATACTCGTAATGCTCATTGGGAGTAATAAAGGCTGTCTTCCACTCATCCCCCTTGTGTATTCTAATGAGGTTATATGCACTTCTCAGGTCTAATTTGGTGAAAATCTACGAACATCAAAGTGGCAGTTGGATAAAGTTCTCTAATCCACTGGAGTCGTCGTATGGGGCTAGATTAGGCGAAGACTGGGCTCCAAACCCTGCCCGAAAGGTAGTCAACAGTGCTGAATTATTCTACTATTTTGACGGAAATAATATAATTCTTCACCTGCGGAGGATTACTGATCCGTGCGCCCAAATACCACCAGAAATGTTGTGCAATGTTGCGTATGTGCTCATGAGTGGCCCTGCTTGGCTTCAGATCGACTCCACCCATTGCAGTGCAGAACCTGAAAGACATGAAATGACATAGCCTATTCTAGCGTTTTCTGTGGAATATACATTTGGGTAAGTAGCAAAGGTGATAGAGCACTGTAGGAGAAATCCCCTGCAATCTCCTGCCACGCCAGAAAGGATGTCGATCGCACCATGGGACATACAACAGCGGGAGTTGAAGTAGTGATGTTTACTTCCGGGTTCGCTGACAGGGAATTGGAAGGAGCTGTTGCCATTGGTGATGTGGAGAGTAAAGCTCTGCGAAGAGAATCAACCAGCTCCTGGAAAGGATTAGAAGAGCTCATTTTGTTTGTCGTTATTGGTCCGAGCTGCTGTTAAGAAGCGGATGGACACAGAGGGTAAGTAGAAACACTAGAATGAGTGATTAACATTAATTTTTTTTTCACCAACACCTTAGCAGTACAGTCTCTTGTTGTGTTTGCGTAATTTTTTTACTGGTGACTGCTTTTCCAATCTGGGAGTACAACGCAATAATCACCAAACGCTTGGTCTTAAAAGAAGGATCAGTTTATTAGAACCTGCTTGCTCCTCTGAACTTCTAACTGTAAGTAAGATTAATAATTGATGATTATATTTTCTTGCGATCGTACTTGTGTACGTGATGTTGTGTAACAACCCTGCACATCTTGGTAACCGGCTAGCGATTCTGTATTTCTGTTGCTCGGCCATGGGTCTAATGTAGCCTAATACTGTGATTGATGCAGCTTGACTGTCTGTCTGTCTCATTAGCTCCGTTTACACGAAGAGAAGAAGCAGGTATTTCCCTGTGGTTTGGTTAGAAAATGCTTACATTCATGTGAGCGCCCTATTTACATAGGTTTGGCATTGTTATTATCGCACCCGACAGCGTATTTATGCGGGTTGATATAAATGACAAGTTTTTTGAAAACAATGTTGTGTGCACAATGTTATTATTGAAAACGGAGGGGTGGAAACAAATACCCTGCTATGTCATTGCAGCGCAGCCGTGTCTATCTTATGTGAACTTGACTCGTCAGACAGCAACTACAAATCAAGATTTAAATCAGGTTAACATCTTGCAGGGTAGTTTAGTATGCCTAATAATGGGTTTCATTACAGTCACTATTTATATTTGTTCTGTTCTGACAGCAGAACCTTTGGCTAAATAAATCAATGAACCTGAAAATTAAGTGAATGGGTGCATAAAATACGTTATGTGACCAAGGAGAAGTGAAAGGAAATGCTGTGCTGCCATCATGGATACACGGCTTGCGTAGGCTCAGACGGTCTGAGGGTTGAGCTTGAGAGGTAGCAGGTTGTTGGAAGGCAGGCTGAGGGATGGGATCCTTGCGTATATGTTAGGCAGACGAGTCAAAGTAAGACGATTTCTTGGTAGGATGTGTCTTCGGTCGTGCAATTCCGCAGAATGCTCAAAAGATGAGATGCGGAAAGGAAAGGAAAGGGCTAATTGCAGGGATGGATCTGATTGGCTGGTGGAATGAGGAGATTGATTAGATGATGCGGCACCAGCCATGGGTGATTACATTCACGCTCCTCCCAAACTAGATTTGCAAGAAGTCCCTATGAATATCGTCCCTTAAAATCAAAAGTACTTTGAACATGGTGCAATTGTCATAGGCGGAGGGTGAACCAACACCAGGGTAAGGCTAAAAACTGTATGTAAACATTTTTGTATTAAACATTTTATATATGTCTTTTTAGGCAAGAACCAAGCAATGGTGTCATGTAGGCTAATAAAACACGTTTAAAGGGAAAGAATTTGTATTGAACGTGATTACAATTTAATTAAGAAAATAATAAAAATTATATTTATAAAAGTATTTTTCTATAACGTTTTCTTTCCATGGTTATTCAAACAGTTAATAAATTATATATAGAATGTGATATTATCACTAACTTTGATCTATCGCAAAAACAAAATAATAAATACAAATAAATAGAGCTAATTATAATAAAATTTAAAACAGTTGTGTTCGATTGAGCAATTACAGGTATAACCAACAATTGACGCTTCACCGATTATTAACCCTTAACCAACAAAATTATTTTAAATTAGAAAGGATTAGCTAAAATGACTAATATGTTTTTCATGGATTCATTTTACAAAAGCTAGCAAACAACAGGATTTACATTGCTGATCAGGGGCTCGTTCTTCGTACCTCGCTAACTTAGTTAGCTGGATTTGATTGTTGTGGATTTCTCCTGATCTTGGATCGTTCGGTTCTTCGACGCTCATCCGGAACTTGCTGTCATAGCAACAGGTCCGTGAGCTTGAACCTGCTCGGGAGCAGGCTTATTTCATGTAAACAGGATTTAGG
>JAUCMT010000134.1:25288247-25329292 GCA_032357475.1 Enteromius thamalakanensis | reverse complement strand
TTAACCAATAAAGTGTAGGCCTACGTATTTCATAGAAAATTGTTTATAAATTACAAATGTTTAATTGGAATCTTTGTGTCAAACGACCCGACAGACCGCGACCCGAATATCATTAAAAGTATTTTTGGATGACTCGTAACCGCGGTTGACCGCGGATGACCGCGGACACCCGCTCATTTCGGGTCAACCCGCGCATCACTGGTGCACGCCAATGTTCATTGGCCTTTTGATAAGGCTCAGAGGCAATTGGTCTCTAATGCGAGTTCCCCTATGTAACGTCGGAGCAACTCAACTGAAGGGGAACTGCAATGTATGCTGCCTTAAAAATGCATATGCTGATGTAACTAAATGTAAATATAAAATCAACATATACACAGTGTTTTGCTTCACCCTAAAATAAACAAATACCAGCCAAATTAGTTCGGAAAATATGAACTTGGCTTAGTTTAAAAAATCAGGTTTTGAGATTTTTTTTTTTTAAGTAATTAAATTCAGTGTCTCAATGAAATCAAATGTGTGATAAAATGCTAGTTATTTTAATTCTAGCATTTACCAAAAAGGGACATATCAGTCGAAACTATTTCCGACTGGGCTCCATAACTGACACACTGTCAAAGACAAAATATTGAGTTTTTCTTTTATGGCTAATTATATACTACGTTATTGTATTGAATTTGTGTCTTATTGTTTACCTATTATTTTCACATATTACATAACTTAATTTGCTACAGCAGCCTCAGAATAACTCCGCAGTAAATCTTGACTATGTCTGCAGTAGGTAAATGATGTTCACAGTCATTTGGATCCCAGCAGGAAACATATCAGCGGTCAGAGCAGCTCAAGTTCTCTGACCTCTACACAGACTGATCTTAGTAAATAGAGTAAATACAGTAAATTTATGCATGGTGACCTTCAGCAGTAGCAGAACCCTGAGTCTGTTGGACAGGAACAGCAAGCTCAGAACTAGACAGCCAACTACTAACAAAACAAGCAGCTGGCCGCTCAGCTGGAGAGCGTACAGCAAGAGTGTGTGTGTGCGCACTTGAAATTGAAAACCAATAGTTAAAGGCCTCAGTTTACACATTATCTATGCATAGTGGGAAAATGAAATTTGAATTTATAATCATTTAAACATTTTTATATTTTACACAATACTTCTCAGACTACCAAGATTAAAAACAAAATATGTACATACTGAATCACTGTCGATAAAACACTGAGTCAGATTTAATGGTATTGAACACAGAGGATCTCACACTAGTGTTAAATTGATTACATTGGGACCAGTCATCTAGCCACTACTGCTGAAATCAAATTTTTCTTGTGGCAGTCTATACCATTCATGGCCGACAAGACAATTGATCTGTCAAAGTCTTGATGGTCCAGATAACAACAGGTGGAGTCCTGAAGGCATATTACAATATTGATAAACAATCGCCCTTGCAAATTTCAACACACAGGATTACTAAGAGAGAAGTGAAGCATTAGTGAGTGGTGTGTGTGGAGAAAGGTGTCCTAAAATGTACCAAAAGAGACAGGTTGAGAGATGAAGTCAGGAGCTGAGGGTGGTGAGATGACACCGATAGTTGAAAAAAAAAGAAATGTGAGAGAGTCAGTGCTAGAAGGAGACATGGGGTGTAAAAACGAAAGTGATGGAGAAAATAACATAGGATGAGAGTGAGAGAGAGAATGTGCCAAATTTAGAGGAGATAAAGCAGCCTCATCTCATTTTAATTTAGTCCTACTCAAAGAGATCCAAACCTGATTTCTCAGCCATCTTCTACATAATCTTTCTTGAAGCTGAGTAATCCACTTGATGCATTGCTGCTTACCAAATAAATAAATAAATAGACATAAATATTCTTCAAATTGTAAAGAGAATCTCTATAGAGTGATACAAGAAACATGAAGATAGGAAAATCAGTAGTCTGGAAGAAAGTTAATGAGAAATGCCCATAATAACAAACAATTATTTTATATTTTTTTACTATTCTGTGTAAATACATTGAAAAAATAAAAATTGAATATACAGAATACAGAATAAATCTGTATTCTGTGTAACTAAATTTAAAACAGTATAAAATGTAATAATAAATTTGAGATTTGTAGAGATGCCTGTTTTTTTTTGAAAAGGTCAAATTGAAAGGTGACTTGGCTTCCCTACAGCTCATATTTGGTGGCCTGTGTTTGCTATAAATTTGATCTACTACAAAAGGGTCTCTGTTTGTCATATTACATAGCTGGATACTTTCTAACCCTTTCTAACACATAAAAACCATAAAAAGTCACAATTAACCTATCAGAATCAAATACTGTAGAGGGCTGTGTGATTATTTCCAGTAACTCAAGACTGTATTCTACATCATCTAACCCTGAATAGCAGTAATTCAAGAGTGTACTTGCTGATGAAGTGTATGGTCTGTATTTCCCCTGTCTTGGCTCAAAGAAGATCACTGATGGCCAAACTTCCACATGGATACGAACTCATCAATTAGCAGTTGGAGGGCAACTGACAGCTCTGAGATGTCAGAAGTTTACAGCCTTTGCTGTTTCTCCTGATTAATCTGCTATGAAAAGGTGATGGCTTCCCAGTGCCCTTCAAATAGGCATACACATTATTACTCTTTCTCCAAGCACTGCTCCCCCATCCGCATCGCAATTTTTCTGCACATGAACAGAAAGGGCAGGGTATCGAAAATGAAATGACTGGCTCAGTGACCTAACTTGGTAAATCAATCCCACAACAGCAATCACAAAACTAGGCTTAACGCCATCCTCTCATTCAATCATTACTTTAATGCTAATCCCGCTGACATTTTGAATAGTTTCAGGGAGAGACAAGCTGTTACTCTGTTTCCACATGAGTATTTTTGCCTTTTATTCAATGATCATGTCACCTCTGGACACGAAGCATTTATCTGACTTGAGTTTCTTTTGACAGGATTCATCTTCGATTCACCGAACATATCCAACTTGATGTCACTATTACCAGCATATAGGCTAAGAAACAGCTATAATTTCATTCAGAGTAGGTTCTATATTTTATCAATCTCGCTATTTTATACTTCTTGTATTTGACTGGCGTGCTCATCAAAGAATTCAATTTGTTGTACTGCATATAAGAAAGAACGCTGGACCAATGTACTTGCAAGTAGACGAATTTATTAAATGTGCAGTACAATATTTATAGACCAATGCTGACCTTCTTATGTCAAATCTCTCAAATGAAACTGTCTGTTTGACCAGACAGTTGATAAAGTTGACCTGATGATAAATGTGCTAACTTTACAGACTGAAAATCCCATAAACTTTCTTAGATGAGCTGTGAAATGGGGTCCATGGGAGCCTTCTAAAACAAACCAATAAAATGGTTTGGATAAATACCTCCCATCTTTGCAAGCAGGTTTTCAGCCGTTGTTATGCACAGCATTTTAAATGAATCTGACTGAAGTAAAATTATTTTTGTAATAACTTAAAACCCTCATACTTGACATCCTTAGAAATTCACAACTAAACTTTGTTGGCATTATGTCATTTGTATCACTTTCTTGTCCCATGATAATAATTTCAGCTAAATTAATTCCATCTCAAATCAATATTTCATGTCCATTTACAAATCTTGGTAAATGTTTGGAGTTGGTATGAATTTTTAATGTTTTTGATCGTCTATTTTGCTCATCAAGGCTGATTTTATTTAAACAAGAATATAGTAAAAATAGTAACACTAAGGAATTTAAAACTGCAATGATATGATACTAAGATATAGCATTGTGGTATATTCTTTTCTCCATGAATCTCTCAGCTGACCAAATGAAACTACACAGAACTGCACAGCTTCTTGTCCCTCAATAAATTAATCATGCACTGTTCCATTTCACCTCATTACACACATCTCAACAACTTTCATATAAACTCACACACATATAGTTTGCCAGCCAGAAAAAGCACTCTGCCAGATGTAAACTTTATACAGGGCACATCCAACATAGTGCATCTGTTCAATAAAGCCTCCAAGGTTACAGATGGCACCTTAATACTCAAAACCAACACCGTACAAGAGTAAAACCCAAGTATGCTGATATACAGAAAAGGATCTAATTACTGAGCCTAAATAATTAAACCTCGCTGCTTCTAATTAACAACTGTATCAACACAACCTCTGGGAAGAATGAGGGGGATGTGAATGAGAGAGGAAGAAACGAAAGGAAAGACAGAATTACATGTTCTAATATTGCTGATAAAAATAATTCACTGATAAAAAAAATGTCCTGTTGTGAAGAAGACAATAAAACTGGCCTCATACTAACCAAATATTAAAAAGATAAAACCAGTGTTGAATGTAGTCTGCTTGCAATGGGGACATTGTCGGTGAAAATATCAAGCTCATCTGAAAAACAATTATTAGCACAATACCATTAATCTGTCATTCTTAGTACAATTTTAATAAAGACTATGACAACATAAGAAATGAAGAAAGTAAAAACCAAGAGGAGTTGAAAAGGAAGGCAGAGAGGGGCTGAGGGCAGAAAACAGTGGCATCCTTTGTGAAAGCAGTAATTGCAAAGGCTGATTATGCTGCTGGTGGTGATATATAAGCACTGCTAACTGCCACTTTTGATCATTCTAATACTTGCATTTGGGGCTGAGAGTCTCCCATCTGTCAGACATACACAACTGGACATGAATAGCGTTAATTTTTTTAGACAAACCCTAATAGCACGAATATGGTGTCCATCATGTTTGTCATGAACTGGCTGATATTAAAGATTATGTCTATGTTTATATTGCATTTTCTTTGCACAATGCTGCTAATAACACTTCAAACCCCTTTTACTATAGTCTATTTTTATAGCAAACACATTTTAATTGGCTGTAAACACATTATAAGCTCCATAAACTTAATCAGAAGTTCACCTGGTACAGTACATCACCGCACTTGTAGTGCCAACCACTCTGGCATGAGAACCATGAAACACAAATCACAACGTTTAAAAGAAGTGCTTAAAGCCTTGTAGAAGTAAGATAAGATGGTCAGGCTGCTTTGGCAAATAAATATTATCTCACGTTTGCTTTTGCTCACATCAGTAAGGTTTGGGGTAAGATTTGGTGTCATTTAATTTCTAAACTGTGCAATATGTGAAACAACAAAATGTAATAAAATATCATCACAGTCATATTCATTTTTCAGTGAAATATCAACACAATTTTACACAAACTACAAATGTAACTTTAAAACTGAGATGAAATATGAAAGAAAGTGACATTTAACAAAAATGTCATGAGACAATTTTGTTGGCTTATCAAAGTGCAATGATGTTCCAAAACGTCAAGCCCCTGCTCCATTTGTTTTAAGGAGAGCTTTTATGATTTGGGATACACAAAAATAAGCACATTTTTGACCAGGGCTTCTCAACTCTACACTTTACACTCAGTTACCTCCAACCTTGATCAAACTCATCTGCCAGTGACTCTATGGAAAACCTGAATACATTGATTAGCTTGTTAAGGTGTGTCTGATTAGGATTGAAATAAAATTCTGCAGGAAAGTGGAGTTGAGAACCCCTTTTTTAAACAGATGTTTATCCTGATAAAGTGTATTTACCACAATAAATGGGCCAATTCCATACTTTTAATATATTCAGAAACATTGTTTATTTTACTTCCAAGAAAGTAAACATTAAATCTACAAACGAGATCTAAAAATACTCTTGAGCTCATTCAGAACCCAGCAGGGAAAGATGTCAGCCTCAGCTTTAAAACTCTGTCACTTCAGATCAACTTTCAAAACCTTTCCACGGAAGTGAGTCGTTTCTGTTCCTAAAAACCCCTCAGAGCTCTCAGAGGCTTTCAACTTCTGTGAGTAAAAGTGCTGGAACTGCCGTCACTGTTGGATGGTTCCCGCAGCACTGAGGCAGAGTCGCCGTGTGCCATGCTGAGCAGCGTCAGCCAAACAGCCAGCGTGACATTAGCAGACAGTAGGAGGGTATACTTCACACACACACACACACACACACACAACTAACCGTGAGCAAAGTGCTACAAGTGCTGAACCCATAACATCACCTGAAATGACACTGTCATCTCTTCCATACATCCCCTAGATAAACTTCCTCTTGTTTGATATTTCTTACACTTAACCTCTGCAATTCCCTCAGAGTTTTATAAACATTTTTTTTTCTGTCCTTTAACATCTAGACTCACTGTGGTAAATGTCTGTGAACATCATGTTTCATTAAGATAAATAAAAGGTTTTAAAAACCAAAACATCTGGTGGTGTGGCAGACAGCATCTGGCAGAGTGGAATGTTATGAATGTGTATATGAATGCTGGAAGCATTATCATTAAAAGAGCAATATAAAGTAGCCTTACAAATATTCAGTCAATATTAAAAAAAGTATTTGTATGTTAAATCAAAAGGTATACTGTGTAAAAGTCAGCAATGGATTAAGTAAATAAGTAATGTGATCATCACCTGAAGTTAAATTTGTAAGGAACTGACTTCATACATACAGTACAAATCAGACTGGCAAGCAGCTAGTTAAATCATTGCAAAAATGGCTAAACAAAGTAAAGTCGGTTCTAAGAAAAGCTTTAACACCATTTGATTGAAGATGCCACTCTTCATATTCATGCATGTAAATCATGGTTTGAAATTAACTGCCAAGCCACCAGATGTGGATGAAAATCAACCATGCAATGCTATGAACTAGCCAAATTGGAAGGTAGTGATTATGTTTCTTTTCTTTATTTTGCTATCATTATTAAAACCCCCAGTATCAGAAAAACATGGAGCGGATAGCCTCATAGGTACATTAGTGGTCCAGTGTACAGTGTAGTTGTGCTTCAGGAAACCTAAGCTTGAGTCCACAATCACAATTTTCGTGGTCCTATGCTCCTCTCTCTACCTCTTTGCGCTCCAGCTAAATAAAGGGAAAAAAATGCTAAAAATAAATCACCATAAACAAAAACATTACATAATTCTATTTCACTGGCAATAAAAGTACCCTTTCAACCTGTTCTAACTTAATAAGTATCCAATAAATGTTGTCTCTATGCAGATGCCAAAAGTGCCCTTTAGTGTCTTTATTTTTTTGTAGGGCATGATTTGCATTATGTTTATGTGTCGGCTCACTGACTCTTTGGACGTCTTGTATGTTTTTATTGCATGTAAATGCAGGAGAAGCTTTACCCACGTAGAGTTTGCTGACTTTTGTGAGTAGACAGCTGATTATTTTATGAACTGACACCCTTTGAAGTGAGCAACATAACAGAAAGCAAATGATGTTTTATCAGAAAAGTAAAATACAGTTTTGTGACAGGTAAGATTTCGTTTAGGACATACACTAATTTCTATCGTATCTGCATACAAGACTGACTGTGATCAAATTTAAATCAACTCTTCAATAATTCATAAACAGATTTTATAACAAATATATTTAAATCTAAGACATGATATGTGACCGGTAGCCCTAAACCTAAAATCAGAGTAGCCAAACTGGCTGGTGAGTAAAAAGCTGCAATGGCATGCCCATAATTTATGTTCAAATTCATTTTGGGGGCTGCTGCATGCACCTATACAGTTTCTGAAGTGGTTTATGTGTTGCTGTTTAAGAGTTGTCAAAGAGATGTAGGTCTCCAATTCAAAAGATTTTCCTCTCAAGAGTGTTTGAGAGTGGTAATCTAACATTAGGAGCCTGTGGGAGAAATCTGACCTAAAAAAAACCCTCCCCAGCCAAGCCATTTCCCTTACCCCCTTCTTTCTTCTTCTCACATCTTCACATAGATTTCTTCCTCACACCTCTCATTCACACTCTTCTATGCTTCTCCCATGTTCTCTACATCTTTATGCAGATGTTGCGCATCACATATTCATCAGTTGATGTGTATGTGAGAGACTGTCTCTCGTCAGATAATCAGAGATTGTCCCTCACTTTTGCATTTGCACCTCTTTCATCTTTGACCTCCTCGTGTCCCTTCCAAGAGACAATGAGATTAGTGGTCTAAAGAGTCAAACCTTTTCAACAAGTACTAACTTAAGGTACTAATATGCACCTTATATATTAGTACATCAATTACTAATAAACTAATAATAATAGTTGTAGCCGTGTCAAAACGTGGTCCACAGTGCAGTAAAGATGTAAGTCTTAAAAATTAATTCTACTAAGATATCTATAATCTTTCCACTTCTATTTCAACCTTTCACTGTTAATATTCTGTTGGGGTAGAAACAAACAAATACAATTTTTTTTAGTTCCACAACTAATTCCTATCATGAAACTGGCAAGTCTTCAGTAAATGCTCATTTAACCTTTGGATTTTAAGGTTTGAGTAGAAAGAGTAATTGAATTGTCAATAGTGATTAAATGAGGGATTTGGTTCAGAATTAGTTTTAATCTACACCACAGGCAATCAAATACCTCTGGAAGGGTCTGTTTGTCATTAAAACCAAATATGGATTATACATGTATGATAAGCTCTGTTTCCCACTTTATTTCATTATACGAATTGATTTGAACTATGCCAGATACCCCATTTAGAGGCTTTTAATATATGGTACCACCTGACAAAAAGAAGAGAGTGCTGAACATTTTTATGATTTTATCACAGCTGTAAACCTGAGTGCCTCTTGTTTCTTTCATAAACATAACATCCCCCAACATTATTATGATTGTCACCAGACATAACCTGCTGGTGACTCTATTATCTCATGAATCGCATGTGTGACTAATAGCTGCGCTGGTTTTGACAAGTGATTTCATAACGTTAGCCTCCCTTAGCCTATCTCAATTTCCTTAACCCATCTATTTTAATTACCCTTCTCCGCGCTCACTCCAACCACCAATCCCGCAGGTCAAATAAGACATATTTCCTGGCATACTTACACTCTATATTAATAAAAAATGTGACCTGGTCCAGAAAAAGCTTGCCCAGTCTCAAATAAATAGTAGAGTGGCTTGAGAAACTTTTAGCCTACGTTCATTTGCAAAATGTATTTCAACCCACTACATGCAACTCAAGCTTATTGGAAAAACTGTCTTTGGTGACATTTTAGCAAAATTATATTACATTGCTTTTAGCACATTTTGCGACACTTTGAAACTGAAATGTGAAAATAGGCTAAGTCTGGTTAATCTCAGTTCCCTGAACAACATTGCTTTAACCGATGTCGCTATGGGAAAGTTATTTAATATTATTTATTCTAAAATCATTTGATATCCTGTGTTTTTGTGTGTATATATATATATATATATAAATATATATTGTGACGGCCGCCGATCAGCGTCGCCCTGGAAACCAACGAGTTCACAATATATATATACAGTGTATACATATATTATATATTGCAAGGCAATAAATTTAACTTATATAGTTTCTAGTCAATATCTCTAAACGAATATTTTTGTATTTATCCATCATTTTAATTTTGATTCTGTCATTTGTGATGCTGCAAAGGATTTGTAGTTTAGGTAACACTTTCTATGAATTCTGTATTTATAATACATTATAAGGGTATTAAGGCATTATAATTAATGCATAACGCATTATAAAAACCTGTAACATCTCATTAATAATCATAAGAACTATTATAATACATTATGATATTTATGTTTTTGTGATTATGACTTTTATTAAATCTACTTTATTTATAACAGGCTATATCATATCTTCAGTGTTTCCTGTGAGGATAAAAGTGAGGCTAATGTGGACTAGCTAATACTTTCAACTGAAAAACAAAATTGCATGTTAATTATATATTATAACATATTATAAAGTTATTTATACTGCATTATACATTCATTAAAATGCCTTAAAAATAAACGTATAATGCATTATAAATATGGGCATCATAGAAAGTGTTACCGAAGAGACTTTTTTATAAAGACTAGATTGCAAAAATAGCACAAAGATGATTTACCAATGCCAGTGCCAATATTTTTTTCTGGGGTGATTTAAGAAACAGCCCTGCTGCTTCTTCAACTAGCCTTTTACATCACAGCAAACACATAGATTTCCAAGGGTTGATGTAGTTCCTTCAAACCAATCTATAGGGTCAGAAGGTCACCTGGCAGTATAATTGTTTATTAAAACATAAACGTCTCTCCATGCCTGTTGGGTGTGTTGGTCAAATCATTTTGTTTTGTGTTTGTGAATTTCTGGCCGTGTACTAGTAAGGACACACAAAGGACAAAATATTTAGCAAAACTGGAAATTTGTCTGTGACTCATATTATGAGTAAGACATTTATAAGTATGATGAAAAGCAATTATTGCCTTATGACAATACAAGAAACACGTGCACACATACACAAACTATTTGTGTAATTCTCCCCATTCCTCGATAACCTATGCTATTTGAGAGGGATTTGCTACATAGAAACACATGCATTTTGCGCACAATTTCGTTTACCAGTGTTGCCAGTTGCGTAACGCAGGTTCAAAGACTTTAGTGCGTTGGATTACAGGAGAATAATCTCAGCGAGGGACGTTGGGATTGAGGGAATGGGTGACTGATATAGACTCTGAGTGAAAGGATGAGAAGAAGAAAGGGATCAGCGCGCACATGGAAATGAAAGTGGATTTGGATCCTCAAAATACCCCGTTTATTTGCGATTCGATGTTCCTAATTAACACACTCAACCAGTTCCGTGGTTAAACTACATTACAAAGTGATTGCATAAGAAAGCACGAGATTTATGACAAGGAGATTTCCAGGATCACTTTAATATCTAATGCGCTTTTACGCATAGCGGTCGCTCAAACTGCATTGATTAAATGAAGAACCAGCTGATGTACATTTTGGAGATGTAACTATGCAAACAGTAGGGATTGTCCCTCAGTAAAGTGAAGCGCTTACTGTTTGGTCTGCGCTGGAAACAGGTGGTCGCTCGCAGGGATCAGTGCGGGTTTATCCGCCGGTGTGTTGTTGTTTGTCGATGGTGTTAGTCGCTCATGTCAGGAATCTGTTCCCCAGCGTGTCCTATGCGAGGAGGTTTCCTGCCAGACAACTACGTCTCTAGAAGGAGGAGAACCTGGTAATGTAACCCCACTGAAACGCAAATAAACAACTTAATCACCTTAATGGCCTTGACAGAATTGAGGCGTTCATTTCGCTGTTGGCTGTGTGTTACGCCGTGACCCTCGGACAAGTCTTGTTGCCTATCCTTAAAGAATGAGTTACCATGTGCGCTTTTCATACTTAGCCTATACAAAGCTTTATACTATATTCAAGAATTTCACCTTCAAGTTCTTTATTTTAGTTTAAGGCTACCATATAAATTGAAATCACAAGAAACAGAAAAAGTTATCATAGGCAGAAGAGCAAGGAATAGGGGGTGGGGGGTTGACCCCGCCTACAAAAACTAGCCGAGACAGGTCAAATTCGTAGATTCGTTGTTTACAGTAGAGGAAGGTTGGCCGGATACTTTACCATGAAAACACAATGTTATACGGGATGATATTTTGGTAGCCTATCTGTAACCGGTAACCTATCCCTGTTTATGGCGACATGACATATACTGTAGGTAATATTTACCAAACGTTATCTTTAAGTGAATTATACATTCACTTACATATAGGAGTCAAACCGATCTTGCTGTTACTATTACGTTTATTAGCGTGATTTCGATTAATAATTTCTTTCATTTTACTTATCATAATTTTAACAACACCGTGCCATAATATTGCATACACAAACATAAATGTAAGTTTTTATAACATTTTTGCCTTAAATTCTAAATTTTTTCACCCTTTTCCGTTACAATTAAACATATTACCTTTACAAATATTATGCAATTTGGTAGGCTGTCACTTTTTTCTTTTTTTGCTCCATTTTATCCTTTAAAAACTTACCATTACATACTTATGCGTAAGTTCACTTCAGCATCAACTGACCTTCCAAATTTCAGTGTAGCTCCCCGTTAGTTGAAATCTCTTGTTAAGACTTTTTTCGATCTTTTCTGGCTCCTGCAATATCGGTTTCTCCTCTCCGTTCGTTGCTCCTAAATAAAATAGTCGCCCTCACGATCTGTTTTCAATAAGCAGACAGTTTCCGTTTGGCACTGGTTCGAGCTGTTAGGGAATGAAAAAAAGATGTCGCTTCCTCCTAAGACTCAAGGCTCAGTGTCCTGCTCAGTTCAAACTGATCTAGTGTCCACGTCTCCGTTGATGACCGTCATTGTAATGAATCCTTCTCGTGAGTGGTTGTTCTTGTCATCTCTCCACTAATCGCTGCTGACTATGAATGAATGCGCTGTTCAAAGTTCAATCAAGAGAATAAAGGGGGAGCGGGTGACAGTGTGTCGCTGCTCAGGATGTGAGAGTCAGAATGAACTCGCATCAGCATCAGCTTCTGTGCCGAGGGTGGGGGAAGAGAGAGAGAGTGCCACATACATGACTTGGTCTGCATCATTCGTAAAAACTGGTTAGGCTTGTGCGTTTCAACAGCGTATGTCAATAATGGGTAACGTTATAACAATTAAAGGTGCAGTGTTCTTTTTTTAAAATGAGAAGAGTTGTACACATAATGTTCGTGTGTGCAATAACATTAATTAAAATAAAATGACCTCCATTACACTCTCAATAAATGACACCAGCAATGCCAGTCTTCTCTTTATTGTGCTTGGAGCTGGTCGCCCTCTCACGGGTGCTGCCATCACATGATGTGCTAAAATAATAATAATGATAAAAAACAATTTAAGTCACTTCTCTGTGCTCAGGGCATTAAAGAACATATAACATATAAGAAAAGCATTAAAGAACATATAAAGTACACAGACACATAGGCTATCTCTCTTTCTCTCTCTCTCTCTCTATACATATATATATATATAGAGAGAGAGAGAGAGCGAAAGGTAGATAGATAGATATAGATGTGTGTGTGTGTGTGTGTGTGTGTGTGTTTGTATAGATATATAGATATTAGAGATACATATATATACATGCCAATGCCAACCAGACAAATGGTAACAAAAAAAGAAAAAACAAACAACTTTATGCATCCTGGCCAACAGGTGTCACTATAAACCCCAAAACAGCTGTTAAGGACAAATAATATTAATAATAATAATAATAATAATAATAATAATAAAAGTGTACTTCTAATTTTTAAATAGAGCCTTGCAAATGTGGATATTTTTGCTCTGCAGATAGTCCAAACAGTCAATACAAGAATATTGCTCCAGTAATTGGAAGTGGTTATTTTGGCAGCAGTTAGCCTACTTTTTTTTTTTAATCCAATAAAATGTAATTAATACAACAAAGCCCCTCACCCGTTTCTTCACGATAAAGCAGACTAACTCACACATTTTGTTTTGTAGAAAGATTAATGACAGGTCCCAAAACAGTTATAAGGACAAACACTCCCTCCCTTCAGAGTGAGAATGTATTGATTAGGCTGTGATGAATTGGGTTTTTAATTGTCAAGCATGATGCAAGTGTTGAGATTAATGGTGTACCTAGTGCTGCACTTTCAGTGGCTATGGATTTGTGCAAGTGTGCATATTTACATAGGAATTATTTTATAAGGGGCCGATAAACACTAACATGTGAATGCACACACACTCTTATTGCAAATTAAATATCGAGCCCTCTAAACTGATTCAGTCCTGCTGTGCCATTTCTTGGATTCAAATCACTGCACATCGCTTTAATGTCTAAAGATGTGTAAACCCCTACACATCCATCTCCTTGAATGTTGTGTCATGCTTAAATTACAGTTTGCACTATTCCTAGAATGGAACTACTCGGAACTACCCAACCTTATCTCAACAATCTATAGCTGCATTTCTGTGCTAGTAGGAATCATCAAGTCCACACGAAGCACCCGGTGCTTGGTGGTCCATATAATAGACTGAAAAGAAGAGAGGAGGAAAAGATTGTCGGTACCAAAAGCTGCCAGCAGCCTCCATTCATCACTGGTGTTTGTGATTACAGCCTGAACTCTATCACACAGAGGACACATATGGAGTGGCACGGCAACATTAAAGGGTACAGTAAAGGACGAGAGATTGGAAAGTGGGTTGATAATGACAGGGGGAGAAAGAGAGAGGGCATAAAGGCCGAATGAGATCTGTGGTAGGCTTTTTTTGAGCACTAAGGCATAAGCCTGAGATCTAGTTCAAATCACATTCAGAGAGCTTTGCTTGACCAGTTGTGACTTTGGTCTGGAGCAGGTGATATTCTTTATTTTTTTCTGGATGAGGCCTTGAACATTTTACATAGCACTGGATCTTTATCTTGTGCATGTCTCACAGATGGGTGGGTCAGCTGCCATAGATGCCAGAAATATCCCAGTTAAAAGGTACCCTCCATAAGGGCGAGGCAGGGTGCGTATATATAACGTCTGATAATTACATGTGTCTAAAACAGGGAACACTGAGAGCTTCGAGTTCAGCCACAGACTGCAGACACATCACAGAAAGAAACATGCGCCACCCTCACTGCGCACAACCACTTGTAAACCACAGCAGCCTAAGCCTATAGTTACACTGGGTTAAAAAAAATAAGTATACATATAGTGTTCCATCTAAGACATCTTAAATACACAGAAAAGAACTCAGTGCATAAACCAGGCTGTTGAACATGATGTGTATATATGTGTGTGTGTGTGTGTGCAAGAAACAGAGATAAATTATTGAAGGCTGAGTGTTGTTATTTGTGCTTTAAACACTGTGACGCATCTTGACCGTCTGCACAGAATGTTTGTCTGTTTGATTTAATTTACCATGAATCTTATTGTTCTGAAGGATAATCTCTCTGTGGTTCAGTCACAGAGAGAAAAGAATGTTAAAGGGGGTTAAAATTATGTAACAGCTTATGTGGTGATAAGACAAAGTCATACAAAATTTCAGTAATATCTAAAAAAAAAATACATATAGTTGTATAAATAAATAATGGAGTCAAAGTAGATAAATGGGGGAGTAAAAGATGGAGTGAGGTCTGTAATCTGCCAACAACTTGCAGATAAACCTCTATTCCATGTCCTTCCACTCTAGCGCCATTACAAACTATTCATTTATTTGTTTGTTTAAAGAAATGTAAGAAAACTGGTCAATCAATAGCAATTTATATTGCTAGCATTTGTCACATATCAAGGCCTACAAGGTTACTTTATTTATTTAAATTGCGTATTATGTATTATCCATTGTTTGTTTGTTTACATTTATATGTATTAAAACAAATCACTTTCCTGTATCTGAAGTGTGTAAATTACTCCATAATACATTTATTTATTTATTAATCAACTAATTATTAATAGCTGTTAAGATTGGGGAAATAAATCATCTTTTTAGTTTGCAGAGCAGCAGACATGAAAAACTATAGTAACAGTGCCCTCTGATGGTCATTATAAGTTTCACAACTGACGCGTCTCGTGTTCTAGAGAATTCTAGGTGCATTGTGGGTACCTCACCCGGCACCGTCCTCCCTCTACCCTGCAAACATGATGGTGAGTCCTCTTTCATGCCTGTTTTGCGTTCAAATCCATCGTCATCTTATCTTTTTTCGGATTTCCTAATGCTGGGGGATAAACGTTCAGGCAGAATAAAGCAGAAAGGACATGTCTGTGAGATTATTTCTGTTTTAGATGAGATAATACGCCTGAAGTTTTAAATTGATGCTAGCTAGCTTGGTGGCTAACGGTCTATTGTGACAGGCAGAATTTAGAGATTTGTTTTACAACGGACTGTGCAAAAATCGACTCTGTACACTGTTTCATGTTAAACTCAGTAGTTTTTATACGTGTGGTTGCTAAATAATGCTGGTGGCTTTTTTTAGCATCATTTCGGTAATGAAGAAAGAGCTAGTGCACCGGTTACACCCTTCAATATTGTTCTTCTCTTTAGTTGCTATGACTATGAATTTGTAACATTGTGAAGCAATGTTTATTTTCCCGCAAAAAGGCTATTACTTGTTAGCACGTAAAGACAAAGACACATTATTAGTTTTATTCATAACATTGATTTTGTGCATGACAGCAACTGCAAGAACTAAGACAAGAGAATGCTGTTAATTTTAGAATATGTCTGTGTGTATAATGAGAGACGTATGTAAAAGTTGTAAAAGTAAAAATCATAACACTTAATAAGTTAATTAACTTATACGATGTTAAATTAAATGGCTGTGTAAAAACTGTCAAAGTCTCCCATAGTCATGAAAAACTTTAGTGCATTTAAAAAAAAGTTGAATTTACAGGCATAGAAAGATAGTTGAAATGAGCACCATTTTTTGATCATATTAAAAACATTACATTAAATTTAGAAGATGCTGTAATTATGGTATTATACTGATTCCTAAACATCTCCCCTCAGCCCACTCCAGTCATCCTCCTGAAGGAGGGCACAGACAGCTCTCAGGGGATCCCACAGCTCATCAGTAACATCAATGCCTGCCAGGTTGTGGCGGAGGCTGTGCGGACCACCCTTGGCCCCCGTGGCATGGACAAGCTTGTGGTAGATAACCGAGGTAAGTCTGAATTTGTTTGATCTGGAAGGACTCAGACTGTTTTATTTTTTGTGGTCATAAACATGATGCTCTAATTTTCATGCTTCATATCTTATCTTTCAGGCAAAGCCACTATTTCCAATGATGGGGCCACAATTCTGAAGCTTTTAGATGTTGTGCACCCTGCAGCCAAGACTCTGGTAGACATTGCCAGATCTCAGGATGCTGAGGTAAGTTTGACATTTACTTTGGGTATATTTAAGGTAGTTAAATAGGTTTAACATCTCAGTGTTGATTGATTGACCATATTATTATTATTATTAGGGCTTCAACCACTTTCAATAATTTATAATTATTAATAATAAAAATAATCAGCAACAGTTCTCATTATCGTTTAGTCGGGTCTGCCCACAGTGCATCTCTGAGTTCATCCGGTGGCGTCAAAAACAACACTGAATAATACATTTGCATGGACAAAATGCATCTAAAATAATGTAAGAAACAGAATTTAATGCTTTGGTAGATTTTCCAAGCTCCCCCAAAACATGAGGATTTTTTATTTTAAGTTTTAAGCTAATACATCAAGGCTAAAAGAAAATTAGTTTTTTTTTTCTTCTTTTTTTAATCCGATTATCAAAATAATTGTTTTTTGCAGCCCTAATCATCATATGGATACGCTGTGAAACACCGGTTCAACTAATTTACTGCAAAGCACATATTTATAAAATGTTCTGTTATAGTTTTAGCCGCAGAATCTATATTTTGTAGCAGGATATCACTTAAAATGTTTTAATGAAAAAAAACTTCTCTTTTTAATTTGTATTTTACGAAAGCAATTGTCCACTGAAAAGACAGGACTGTGACTGCAAACATGACTAAAGAAGCCTGTTATGTCTGTTGTTTAGGTTGGTGATGGCACCACCTCAGTGACTCTGCTTGCTGCTGAATTTCTGAAGCAGTTAAAGCCCTACGTGGAGGAGGGGCTTCACCCCCAGACCATCATCAGAGCGTTCCGCATCGCCACACAACTCGCTGTCAAAAAAATCAAAGAAATTGCTGTTACCGTCAAAAAGGATGACAAGCAGTGAGTCCCGACCCTTTGTGCTGTTATTTATTATAGCCGTGTGTTATTATCATAGAAATGTCACAAAGCTGATCACTTGTCTTCTGTTGCTACCACAGAGAGCAGAGGAGGTTGTTGGAGAAATGTGCTGCCACGGCTCTGAACTCCAAGCTGATTGCAGGACAGAAGGAATTCTTTTCCAAGATGGTGGTGGATGCAGTAATGATGCTGGATGATCTACTTCCTCTGAAGATGATTGGAGTGAAGAAGGTGCAGGGTGGTGCTCTAGAGGTGAGAGAGAGTGGGGTTCTGGATTCCAAGAGATTTCATTTTCGAGTGTTGAAGTCTGTGTGTGCTTAGTAAAATATCTTACTTTATTTACTCTATTTACAACATTTTTGTTCCCAATCTGAACAAAACCTGTATGTCTGGGATTGTTATTGTGGAATGGCTGAACAGTGTGGATTTACCTGGAGGAATGTCACAAAGATGCAAAATGGAGGAAGAACGTCTCTGATGAATTGCAGAAATCCGATGTAGATTTTACTATTACATTCCTTTGTTTTGGTTTCTGCCTATCAGGAATCTCAGCTTGTAGCTGGTGTGGCCTTCAAGAAGACCTTCTCCTATGCTGGCTTTGAGATGCAGCCCAAGCGTTATGTGAACCCAAAAATCGCACTGCTCAACATTGAGCTGGAGTTGAAGGCAGAGAAGGATAACGCAGAAGTCCGTGTCAACTCTGTAGAGGTCAGTACTGCTCTTAACCATTACAGACTTTCTCCTAGATTGGTAAGGCATAATAATGAAAGGACTAGACCATAAGCTTTCCAGAAGACTGATGGTTTAGCTGTCATTTTGAATCGAGTGTTTTGGAAGATGAGAAGCCCTCTTAGTGTTATGTGCTCATTTTATTGCAGACACAGACTAATTCACGTTTGTAGAGATTCTAATGTCTGCAATTATGACCCATATAGACATATTTTCCACACGTTTATGTGGCTGTTGCAGGACTATCAGGCCATTGTTGATGCTGAATGGAACATCTTATATGATAAGCTGGAGAAGATCTACAAATCTGGCGCTAAAGTGGTGCTATCAAAACTGCCCATTGGAGATGTGGCCACACAATACTTTGCAGATAGAGATCTGTTCTGTGCAGGCCGTGTTGTGGAGGAAGATCTTAAGAGAACTATGATGGTATGATGATATCCTTTTATTAAATTGTGGTTAACAAATCCAGTCTAATTTAGCATTGTGATGTGAAAACTCTCATAAATAGAATGTTTTATGCACGTAATACTGTTTTGGACATGCTAGTGATGTGTTGTGAACTGTGTAGCAGTTAAAGCAATTGTAATGTGTCCTCCAGGCCTGTGGAGGCTCTATTCAGACCAGTGTCGGTGCTCTGACTGATGATGTGCTTGGACTGTGTGAGCTCTTTGAAGAAGTGCAGGTTGGAGGAGAAAGGTTTGTTTTTTTTTTATCCATGAGACTACAAAATGAAGCTATATCCATGAAACTGGAGATTTGAATAAGGGATTTTACGTAAGGATTTTCCATTCATACAAATTAACTGTGTGTTTTGTGTTACAGATACAACTTCTTCAAAGGCTGCCCGAAGGCCAAGACCTGCACCATCATACTGAGAGGTGGTGCTGAGCAGTTCATGGAGGAAACGGATCGCTCACTGCACGATGCCATCATGATTGTGCGCAGAGCAATCAAGGTGGGGAAAATGTCATCTCTTGCTACAAATGACTACAGCTACAGATTAATCTTCATCTAGTACCCTAATCCTGAAAAATCATGTTGCACTGAAATGTATGAATGTTTTAAAAACTGACAGCAGAAGGAAACAAGTTTCTTTAGCTGTTAATAATACAATACAACAAATATAGCCTAGTCCTTGCAGAACTCCTATGCTGTATGTGTATTTCGCCATGACAGAATGACTCTATCGTTGCTGGAGGTGGCGCTATTGAGATGGAGCTGTCAAAGTATCTGAGGGATTACTCCAGAACAATTCCAGGCAAGCAGCAGCTGCTGATCGGCGCTTATGCCAAAGCCCTGGAAGTTATTCCCAGACAGCTGTGTGACAATGCAGGCTTTGATGCAACCAATATCCTAAACAAACTGAGGGCCAAGCATGCACAGGTACACACATCTGTCATGCCTATTTATTTTTTGTTAAATCGCCATAATTAAATGTCAGTGTTATAATAAATCAATTCGCATGATCTCTTTCCCTTAGGGTGGTATGTGGTATGGAGTGGATGTGAATAATGAAGATATAGCTGATAACTTCCATGCGTGTGTATGGGAGCCCTCTGTTGTACGTATCAATGCCCTGACCGCTGCCTCTGAAGCTGCGTGTCTCATTCTCTCAGTGGATGAGACCATCAAGAACCCTCGCTCTAGTGCTGACGGCCCAGCGGGACCTGCTGGCAGAGGAAGAGGTCGCGGTAGACCCCCGCATGCCCACTAATCCTCACCCATCCACAGCAGTGTCTTGGGCAGAGCCTCTGGACTCGGGTCAAAACAAATGCTGGCCACTTGTAGGGCCATGATTTGTTTGCTTGACCCATTTTGTTACTTTCTGGTCCCACTAAATCCAAGCATTTCCGTGTGTTGACTAAGGCTAAAGCAGAATAAAATGTCATTTTTGCTGATCGTTCCGGGGATTGAATCATCTGTTGGATAGTTGGAGATTTGAATGTTGTTTTGTGATAGTCTGAGAACACACAAAAACACTCAAATAAAGAGTCATCAGTTTGTAGATCTGTATAAGCACTGATATGCAGGCACTCTGCTGACATGCGTTCCTATGTTGGTCATTCTGTGGAACTATTTATTGGACCATTAAAATCAGTACTTTTGCTTCTCAACATTTGTGTATGATTTCTTTATTTGTGATTTAACCTTTTAGTCATAAGTGGTAAGAGACTTCAGACATTAAAATGTGTATCTTAAACATAACATTTAAAGAAAAATAACGTTTATTTTCAGGTATTGTGATTAGTATACAAACAGCTTCATAGTATGCATTAACTAAATGTAAAATTTTAGGACTATATGCTGACCGTATGATGCGATTTAGTCTTAATTCTCATGTCAGACTGGTGTCCAGCATACTTTTGAGAGGTAGTGTTTCTTAAGCTTTAGCTATTCTAATGCTGCCTAAACAAACCTTAATGTCTCGAACAGGTTTTTCATAAAACAAATAAACAGCAATTACAATCAAGTAGAAAACAAATGTTTAGAAATTGCATTCTATTATGTAACTACCTTTTTTTGTACCTCTGTAGGAAATTAGAAATTTTGAACATAATTTCTCTGTTGTTTCTCCTTTTAATCTAGCCGATTACTTCCTCTTCTTACCTCCAGGTGGCGCAACTATTATTTAAAAACAGTGTCCTGATACAAGTTTTAAAAATAGTGTATAGTTATAGAGAATGTTAACACAAAAAATTCTAATAAAGTACTAAGTGTCTGCAAACGTAAAAGCAATATAATGCGTATGTAATGCATGTAATAATCACAAGGAGTAAATGAGCTAAAACTAGTTTCCCTGTGGTAATAGACTAGTAGGAACTGTATAAAAATAAAAATTTGAGCTTATTTATTCTAGTAAAATGCACTTCCCGTCCAAACTGATACTTTCATTGCTTATAATTTAGATTCTTTCTTATCCAGCGCTTACTGAATTCAGAGACAGTCCTCAAAGCTGGTGCTTTGCACAATTCCAGCAATGTTCCAGTTTATCTTTCAGTTTTTATATCTGCAATCCTTGAATATCCAGATCTTCACCCTCAAAGCCACTATTTAAGCCATTGATAAGATTATCATTGATAGTTGTTGTTAAATGTCCTACACATTCTAGTTCTCTTCAGAAACAGCACAATAGGATCAGTTGGACAGGAAGTCAATTGATGCCCGCACTAGTCGGCCGGTTGCCACATCAACAGCTGTGACTTTGATCTCAGTGTCTCCAAACTGCATCGTTGTGCGAATCTCCCTCCGTTCAAATGCTGATCCTTTATCGTTATCAACAGTGCAAGCTGCCACTGCCCCTGACTCAAGCAGGTCAAGCGTGATGGCACCACACTTCCTCACCCCAGGGTCAGTAATGTAAGTTACTTCATCAGTGTCACTGCAGTAGATGTTGATGATGATCTTCCTTTGTCCCATTCTTGCTGGTGTGTAGCTCCGCCTCACCACCTCTCCTAAGGCCACGGATTGATCAACGCTTACAAAGCGGTCCAGGATGTCAGTGCACCATTCTCGGCCATCTTTGATGAGAAGCTTATCACGAGGGTGTCGGCCTTCCACAAAGCGGTTCAAAACCCCAACACCGTAAGTTAATGGGCAGCGACGTACACGGACAACAGTGGGGTCTAGACCAAACAGAACTGCACCCTTGAGGATGGTTAGACCTACGTCATGTGGAATTATGATACGGCAGTTCCGCCCTAGTGCATTTTGTGCTGCTCGTTGAAGCATGGGCGACTCTGCAAATCCTCCAACCAAGAAGAGAAAACGCACACCTTTTACTTCCTCCTTCTGCATCAGGTTCTCTGTTAGTGTGAAAGAATCAGTAAGACATTACAGAATTGACCACCAATCTTTAGTTTGGTGTTTGATTGAGAGAAAATGTGTCTTACCAATATGTTTAATTACGTTGTTGATGGTCGGCTGGAAAAGCTCATTCATGGCTTCCGCAGTTAGCCTTAGCATCCCTTGAGATGACCACTTTATAAAATTCATACTGAAAGAAACATTACAAACTGTTAAAGACATACAGATGTAATAAAGCTCTTAGTCAGTGAGACGTACTTGCTCTTGCGCAGGGCAGTCTCCACACTCTGCCCTCGGAGTCGCTTGTAGAAGTCAATGAAGGAAAAGGGCAGCAAGATGTTTAATGAGTTGGCCCGGCCAGGAGTTGCTGTGCGCTTGCGGGCTTCGAATGCAATGGTCAGGTCCACCCAAGCTGCTGGACGTTTAGATTTAAAACTCTCAATAAAATCGGCCCCAAAAATCTGACACAACATGGCCTCGAAGGCAAGATCCACACCAACTGCTCCATAAGGACCCCCTGAAAGAGAAACATGTATATCATATAGACTTGATGTGTACTTGTACTTGAGATGTCATTGAATGAGTGTCTCTGTGAAGTCCACAAGACTGTACTGTAGGTTCCCTTCCCAAATTCAGATCTTAGGTTTCAGATAAGTGCTTACACGCACCCTTGTTGTGTCATTTTGTCAATCTCTCACAAACACATCCCAGCAAACCTTACGAAAAATAAGTTTACTATTACTATACTTCTTTTAAGCTAAAAAGAGGAAAATATATTTTAGTTAGCTTTTTATGTACTCAGAAATTGGCTTTATGTGCTTCATAGAAATACTTAAAATGATATTTACTTGACTTATACTTAGAAAAAGGCTAATATATGCTGTCATTGTTGTAAGGTAGGGGATGCTAGTACACATGTTCTGTACAGAATTTCTAAAAAAAATACACAAGTAACAGAAAGAAACTGAAACAACAGATGCTTTCACATGTAATATAACACAATCCTTAGACATAGAATAGCATCAAAACTGTAATGTTATGGAACAAATGGTCTGCCAATGAAGAGGTAATAATGACTGTCAAGCTTTGGGGTGTTGATCAGCTCCATTTTCATTTTGATTTATATCATTCTGAATCTAATTCATTGTTGTTGTTGTTGTTTTTCCAGCTATTTGTTTAAAATTATCAATTTTTTTTATTTATGAAACTTACCCACATTCAAGTGGTAAAAAAAATGCAGATACCCTGTTCTTTCTTTTGATGTTTTGTATGTTCAGATATTCATTTAGCCTACCAAATAAATACTTCAGATATGATTTAAAGTTAAAAAAAAGAAAAGAAAAAAAGCGTACACTTGCAGTTTGCTGACACTTATACTTCAAAGTGTACTAAAAATTATAAGCTTTTAATTTCTAAACCATCACTATACCTATGAGTTCACTGTTAGTATACTTGCAGTACATGCTAAAAACATTGATGCAAAGTTGTGTAGTTTATGACTGTTATAAGTATGGTTAAAAGTATACTTTTATGTACTAGAAAGTGGGCAAATTGATTCCCAGTGAGATTTGAAATAGTACACTTACAAGTATACGACACTGATATTTGCATACTTACTACATAAAGTATACTCAAAATATATTTGAACCGTACTTAAGTATACTTAATACAATAAACTTGAAGTACACTATATATTTTGGTAAGAGAAACACTACCTGGCAGTCTACATTGCATTACATCACCTAAGTTTGTGCTTGGAGGAGGAGTGACATGGCATTTGAGAAATGGAAGCTAATCCAGGAACATGTCCTACTTGGCAAAATCATGTAAACTTGGTTATTCATGACTGTTTACTTTAGCCATGCATCATTTCACTGTAGTCCTGAAGATATGTGAAGTGAAAGTCTTATTGCATGTAGTTTTATGTGTGTGAAGGAGTAAAATTTGGCTCTCAACTAACCCGAGGCTTTGTAGAGCTCCTTTAGAGTGCCCTGTGGCTGCTCAATCTGATGCACTGTCAGATCCACTGTCCCACCACCGCAGTCTGCCACAATGTACCGGTCCCCTTTAAGAAAACACACAGTTAAACATATTCAGACACCGGTTTCCTGCTTAATAGATTTTTAAACAACACAACTTATTTAAATAACACACTTGTTCTTCTCTCTCTGACCTGCTGCAGTCAGGAAGGTCTTTTAACAAGCAGCCTTCAGACATTTATGATACAGCCTGAGATAAGAAGGCCTTGGCTCCTGCCAACTGACTTTACTCAACTATGAGTAGAGAGAGGAAAGTGTGTTTCTTGTTTGTTTACAGTGGTGTAACAACTCAGTTTCACGGGAAATGACCTCCTCTTTGTGTGTTGATACACATGTGTGCACCATTAAGAAATGCAAGACACTATGAGAAACCAAAGGAGATCTGTATTTTGAGTGTTGTGTGAGATATATTGTAATAAACTCGATCCCCTTCTCTCCAGGAAACATCTGGAGCTAAAGATCTGATTATTTTGACCCTGCACCTTGTCATTGTGCCAGTCATGCAGACAGCACTGCACACACACACACTGCAGCCATGTGCTCAGACTGTTCAGCCAGTAATAACATACCGACGATTGCTCCATAATGAGCGTCTCTTACACATATGCAAAGCAATTAAAGTCACATAAACAATATTATATATACATAAGGAACAAGAAAGTATGATGGGGAAATCATATTTTAAAGTATATAAAATATACTTTAAAATATTTTGGTATTTTGAAAAAAAGTATCCAAAAATACCAAAATATGGTGGAATAAGTGGACTGTTTTGCCAATGTTTTTACTACGTTTCTGGATCTGCATCAGTTGTATTTCTGTCTATGGAGGGTCTGATGGCTCTCTGACATCATCAAAAATATCTTAAATTGTGTTCAGAAGATGAACAAAGGTCTTATGGGTTTGGAACGTCATGAAGGTGAGTAATTATTGAAAAAATCATTTTTGGGTGAACTAACCCTTTAAGAATGAAAGATTTAATCTAACTTGTCATGTAAAGTCACTCATTACAATACAGTGCTGGAAATTATTACTTTGGGAAGTGTTATGATTTTTCAGTTTTCTTGTCTGTTTGAAAACTTTTTGCTTATTTATTTGTGGTTACTTATACAAATAAAAAAACAAATAAATTTACACTTTACAAATTAAAAAATTTACTTATTACAAATAAAAAGACATGTGTCTTTATTAAAGCATCCTCATGTTTAATTTATAAAACTTTTTCTGAAGACAAAATTACAATCCATAAAAATTATAATAAAAGTAATGATGATGATCTAGCTATGATGATAGTTAGATGTGTATCTCCATCTCTCACCTGTCTGCATCTCAGACCATAATTCTCCAGTACCACTCTCCACCAGAAAAGTTCGGCTATGCCTGGATCTACGGAGCTGCTCGCGTGCTGAAAGACAGATTGTTTTCCTTTAATCTGTGAATCACTCACACATGGGCAGCATTAATCAAAAGCTTATCAAATTAGAGCCAATAAACTCGAAACTCGAGTGAAAGAGAGAGGGAGAGATTGCACTTACCTGGATCAATAATAAAGCAGTCTGCCAAACTCTTGTCTGATTTAATGAACCTATAGCCTTTGTTTATAAAACACCATCTTTGTGATGTGAGCACAATTTACTTTAAGTATAACTTTTATAACTAATAAAACAGGCTTGTTTCATGGCTGTAGTTTTATACCGAGTGCTTTCAGTGAATAATGACCTGCTAAACTAAGAATGATCTCTGCTTCACTTTTGGGGTTACTAAGGCTATACTGGTTGCTATGTTTCCACAGGAACTTTATGGACTGCATTACTTCTAATATTTCCTTTCAGGTACAGCATGTACTGGAGGACATACTGCCTTACATTCCCACAGTTTGCACCAAACATACAGAGAAGAGAAAACTTAACCACACTTTTGGGACAATCTGGAACCCATTACAATGTGAAGCAGCATTTGAAACAAGACAAAGAGAGAAGGGAAAAGTATAAACAAACCAAATTGAGCTTTATTTATTCTAAAACCCATGTGATTTGATACAACAGAGACAGATAAATAGTGTTCTCAAGCACACTAAATCCCAATAAGTTCAGAACAGTAAAAACACTTGTGAAAACCAATTACCTCAAGACATTTAAGTTGACTAAATCAATGATAAAGTTGCTAGAACTTTACAGTTTTATTTAGTTCTACACAAACATGTTAACTTCAACAGATTGTTTGCATAAAGTCGCTTGAATTCCTATCACAGAAAACAATGTCCACTTGTATAACGTAAACTTTTGGAATGTACATATGATCACGTACTAAGTAAGCAAGCAAAAACGTAAGAAAGAATGAAGAACAAAAGAAATCATCTAGGCAAACTAGTGTAAGCAGTCAAAAGCAGGGTGAGCTCATGGTCTGCAGCACCTTGTTCCAATTATGATGTGAAATGTGTGCGTGTGTGTATGAGTGTAAGTATATTTTGTTTGAGTGTAAAAGCATTTGACTATTTTTAGAAATTGTGTCTACAGAATTAAAAAAAAATATATATCAATGTGAAATGAGTGTTTGTAAAAGATCACCCTTTTATCTTTTGTCAAGCCCTGATAAGAAAAAGAGTGTCAATCCTTCAAAAAGGTTTTTTCAGCTCTGTGACCCTAGGGACACTCACACTTTAAAGAAAATATGATCTCTCTCTTTCTGTCTTAATCTAAACCACATGCTTTCATACTCACTAAGACCCATTTAGTTCTGAGTCTGACCCCAATCTGGCAAACTTCATGCATAAACCCGCACAATACCCACAGAAAGCAAAAACAGTACTCTGTTTTCAAAGGATGAAAAATAATCCTGTATTCCCTATGCTTAAGGCATGGTTCCCATTTAATGTTTACAGAGAAACGTTATACACTCAAAGCAAGAGATTTTAACTCCTTCCCAGGATCAATCCAAAAGCTAGTTATATTGTATAAAGCTAAAAATACTTTTCTTACCTTGCCTAAAACTGGAATCAAAAGGGCGGGACCCATCAACATCTAAACCATTAGTTACTGGTCGTTGACTTAGATCAATGACCTGGTGTAGACGGAGCTTCCTGCAGTAGATGGATGCAGCCTCAGGTTCGAGAGCTATGAGGAGCTGCTCAGGAGAATCTGCAGTCACCAAACCTGCCTATAAGATAAAGATGATAGTCACTTTTTGGTTCCTGACTTAATCAGTGTTTTCAATTAATTAGTTGAATAAATAATTTTATGACTCACTCATATAGACAATAATTTATTTTGCTCCTAATTTTTAAACAAAGTTGAGTGAATAATTCAATGACTTGCTCATATAGCGAGTCATGTGTTTTATTTTCTGAATGAATGAGTTTGAGTTCTTCTGCAGAGCAAAAGGAGGGGCGTTTCTGAATTTCTAGGGGTTTTCAGACTGCTGGGTGCTTCTCAATGATGCAATCAAAATGATCCCCTTGACTAAACCCCACCCCTAAACATACCTTTACTATGACATTAGCAAATCAGGTAACATGGTCTAGAAACGGCAGAATTTGGTAACTCCTATTACTCCCATTACTGAATTATATAGTGAGTTATTCATAAAGAAATTTATTGCCACCTACTGGTGTGATGTACCCTGCAAAAAGCATTACTGAAAAATCCCCATCACTAATACACCAACTACTATAAGTTCATATCAGATGATGCAAGCATTATTTTGTTCTATTGACTTGGAACAGTTATGAAACACTACATCAAAGATTTAGCAACAACCCACAAAATTCTTGCATCCAAGCAATAATTTTTTTAAAACACTCGGAACAGATTGTAACTGCATAACACCATGACACTCTACACTCTAGCATCAACTGGACATTTTTTTAAACCTGTAAGCAATGAGCACCACTGCCAGCAAAGTAACCAAGGTAACAGAAGAAAAGGTATCCACACACTGTGAAAGTTAACTGCCAATTGTTCATAGACTGGAGTTGATGGGAGATGGTGGGCTGCCTCATTCCCCCTCTCTAGCTTGGCTTGGACAGGCGTGGTTTCCTGTGTTTGTGTGCTGATCTTTTGCATTGTTTAACCTCTGTGACACTGTAAAGAGGAAATGATCCTGCTTTACCTATAGTAAGGTATATAGAAATAAAGATCTGAGGCTACTAGAACAAATACTGTTCTGGCATTAGCATGTTAAAAATGTAGGGCTGTTGGTCTGAGATGTACATACTGAGATGTATTGAGATGGGGCAGTCGTGTCCTAATGGACAGGGAGTTGGACTGGTAACCCAAAAGTATATAATAATTGCTGTGATTGATTCCCTAGTGTTTTGCTCATAGGGAAATTTACAACTCGGCCAACACACATATATAATGGATATCAGGTTATTGTTCCCTCTTGGCACACTATACCTCTCATGCTCATACAAACGTTTTTCAGTGTTCTCATGCATTTACTGTATGTGTGCAGTGACTTTTGCAGTCTTTTTAAATAAGCACATTTCCTGAACTTAACTGGGGGGCTGCAGGATGTCATGTTCAATGTGGGAGTATGCATTTGAGTATGCGTGCATGAGAGAAGAAAGAAAAAAGGAAAACAAAAAGAAAGATCAAAAAAAGAAAAAAATAATTTGAATGTGTAATTTTTACATTTTCTCATATCAATTAATCTACTTTACCAAATATGCAGCTTCTCGCATAAACTGCTTGGCTGGTTGCCGCCACACCGCAGGAACAGTGATGACCCATCGTACTTCATTACCTTCCAGCACAGAGGATGACTGGTCCTTCACCTCCTGAAAAACATGCACACACAAACATTACTACATTTTGTACTCTTATCTAAACTACATTCCACTGATAACATTTTCATATGTCTATTAGCTATTGATATCCTTATTTCCGTTCTGTGTCCATGACCTCCATGCATGGCCGGAGGTTTGGGCAAAATCTCCATGTTAATGTTTTCCCACAAGCCTTCAGGGACTCCAGGAAGAAGGAGGATGAAGGTTTGGATCCAGTCAAGACTGACTACAGATTGGTCCATCCTTCACAGAGTCTGGATGTGTTCTTGAATGAGTGAAGGAAAAAGTGTATCCTGAAAGATTTGGACCAAAGCCACAGCACACTAGTGCTCTTGCTCTATACTGGTGGTTCATTTTAGTCTGGCCCTGGAGAAAGATTTAAGCTCCACAACAAAAATAGCCAAATGTCTAAATTAATAAAAGTATAACCAACAGCACTTTAAAAATGGTTTGCAAATGTTCCAATAATTATTGAGTTAGAAAAATACAAATGTAAAAATAAATAGATAAATACATAAAATACGTTTTATACACATTGGAAAATCTGTAAATAATTTCTATTTTTATCCAAACTGCTTGTCCTATGTGAGGAACATTCTGGAGTCTATAGTCAAAATCTATAGGCCTACTTAATATGGCAGTGGCTATTTGCACTAAATTTAAATAGTGATATCGTTTATTTACAGCAATACACTAATTACACAATACAATGGATGTTCTTTACTCTAAGTGAACATAGCAATGTTTACCATTTACTCATAGCGATGGATTCTATTTACATTTAGTGAAAATAGCTGCCTTTCTAGCAATATTCTATTACACTAAGTAATAGTAAGAATCCTTAGAGTATGTGGCTCCTTTAGGGTTTGAATGAATACTCCTGAACGTTTTGTGTGGTAATGTTCACCTTTAAAGCATGTTCTCTGAAGAACCTCAAGGCATGAGCAAACACCTCAATAGCCCGGACTCTTCTTCCACTAACAGACTCCAGCTCGGTCTCCATAGTGAGATCCTGTAGAAAGTAAGAGGGCCTGCTGCAGAAATTCTTACAAAGATGTGACAAAAATAAGACTCTTCTCTTACTGCTCTGCTTGAGACAGTAGATTTTTTGGGCAGTTTTGTGATACCTTAAGACCCATGCTTGATCCCCCTAAGCTGAGCAATCACTCTACCTGAACAAAAACATATTCAAGATACAATAGATGCTCTGCTTACACTAGTGCTGTGGATTTTCATTTTGAATTTGTCAAAGTAGAGCCAATGCCTGGCTTCCTCTGGGTCAAGGTCATGATAGCTGTCTCGAGCTGCAAAGCCAAAACTGTGGAACCGGAGGTCAGGGGTCAGAAGTAGACAAGTTGGACTCTTCTGATTGGCTACACCAGGGTCGCCACCCTCCCACCGTCTAAAATAAAAAAAAAGTAAGGAGAAATGTAGGGTAAGAAATTAATTGGGGAGTTATAATAACTTTAGGCAATGTTTTTGTGCTAATGTCATAAATACCTCATCATGTGAATGGTCTCAGGGTCTTCTGTGAAACTGAATGCATAGCCACTGGAGGTGGTGCCAAAATCTATAGCAACAACCACAGAAAATGGACGAGCCACACGCAGTCTTACCTCTGTCCGCTACAGAGGGAAAGCAAGAAAAATACATCTATAGCCTTATCACTTTTTCAAAGGGATGACTGTACAAAAAGTTCTGTGTGGTACGGAGTGTAGCTGACTCCACCTTCTCCCTTTCTTCTCTTATCTCTAGATCATTTCCTTGACCTGAGTGTTACATTGACCAAACACCTCAGAGGGGAGTTTCTCATGTAAAATTCTTGGGTCATATCACTATTTTTTTCAGTCATGTAAAGCTGATTTGTACTGGTTTGTGTTTTTTATTAAAATTTTATTTATTTTCTAGAACTTTTTAAAACACTGTGTCATGCACAAGAAGCTGCAAAAGACGTCCACTACGTGTTTACATTATAAAACTATGGACAAACTTGCACGGCAAAGCCTGATTTAGAGTTCGACGTGTTCCTGGGTCAACATATTTTGTTGATCCTGAAACAACATTTTAATACAAAATTTTAGTTTTGATGAGTAATGCCTAAAATCATATTTAATGATAGATGACTGACACTGATGTACAAGCACCAAACACTGATTGTAAGCCTAAACGTCACAAAAACTATAAAACAGTTTGTTCAAATCTGATTGGTTATTCACAATGTTGTCCCAGGGTCAAAAAAGTTGTTGACCCAGGGACATGTTGCATTTGGTAAAATCAGGTTAGCGAAGTAGGTACAGTGGAACATAAAAATAAGATTGCATTGGGATAGGAAAGAAAAACAAGGTCTTTTTTTAAAAGCTTCTTTAACTTCAACTCTTGTGTACAAGACACTTTGAAATACACCAATGCATGAATAAAGCGATGCAAAAATAAAAGATGCAAAATGGTGCTCTGTGTAAATGATTCCTAAGGTGTTGTTCACAAAAATGCGTTTGTCCACAGAATAACATTAGAAGCAGGCATTGAAAAGGGAAAAAAAACAATCTCTTGATACTTTTTTGTTACCTCTGATAACAGATATGCTTTCAGAATGCCTTGTTACGCTTGAGAGGCGCCAAAGACATGGAAAATGTTTGCAGCATTTAAATACATTAAAAGCAACGGAAAAGCAGCACTGTGACAATAACAAAATGTTCCATGTGAATTGCCACTGGGACAGGGCTATTGGCTTTAACGATGACATAAGTTTGAGTCAACTGTGTGATGTCCAAACAATGGCGGACAAGGGGAGTGATTAAGGTGAGTGACCTATTTGAATTATTTTTACAATTCCTTTTTTTGACGCTATATAGTTGCGCAGAAATGACCCACTACACCTTTAAGTGATACAGGAATAAGTCGGTTTTCAAACAAAACATTTTTGTGCTGCCTCAGATTGCAGTGCAATTTGACTGGAGGATTAGCTAATGATAGTTCTGCTTTAAACCAACTAACTGAGGGCTAAGTAAAGAAGCATAATTGCATATTTTTGGTGGTACCACATCCTCTTTCAACATTACTGTAGTTTAAAGCATCTGATTTTGGCATTAAATCCAGTTTATGTAAAAAAGGTGCATGGTGTCTGTTGAGATCTTACTGGAGAGGGGGATGGAGTAAGAGGAGTGATACTGCATTCGTTTCTGGAAGGAGATGGTGAACCAGATGGAGATGGAGAGACTGATCTATCTTCACCTGAAAAAGATTGAATGAGAGATGAAGGAAGAAAGTCTTTAACTTTGTAAGTTGCTTATGTATTGTACTGGAAAATGCAAGATTGGAGCTCTTAAAATTCCATATTTACTGCCTGTGCATGAAAGCCCACCTGGCATGTGTTTACTAGCATATCAGAATTTCTAATGGATGTTTTTCATTGGAAAAATGCTGCACTGTGGATCACACTGAATTTTATAGGAGTTTGTGTTTGCTGATTGATCACCTTTATAGAAGAAATGGAAATACATAAAAAATGTAAAAATAAAACAAGTAGAACCAGCAACAGATTGCGTTATGAAACTGTGCCAACACTGACAAGGAAATTCAAGAGCAGAATCCAAACATTCCATAATTCCTAATGTGGTCAAATGTACGTATATCTTCCAGAATAAAATGAATTCCATGGCAAATACTTTTTTTAACATGTAGTGACCACTCCATCAAGGTCGCTTTAATATGCCTGCAAATGAACACACACTCATGGGTGGAATTTACTCAAGGGTATGGCAGGAATGTTATCGACGTGTACAGATATTCTCAAGAGTGCAGAGCATAGATAAGAGAGGGTCACACCCCTGTCCAGTATTGTTGATGGAATAGACAGGAATTACAGCAAAATTCCTGTGGAAATACATGTAGATGACCACATGTTTCTATTCAGCTGTGCATTGTTTTACATATCTTCTGTATATAAATTTGGTTATATACTCTGCAAGTACTTGTTAAAATTATAACTTGTATAACATACTGTTACTTAGGATATTCTACAGATATTATGTTTTTAAGTGTTAATTATGGTATCAAACTCCAAATAATATGTTTAATTAATGTTTCATAATAAATAAAATGTTACCTGGCACTTGTAGACTCTTGGTATTAAGCTGAAGGACGTCTGCCATTGTAGAGGCTTCTACAGCCTAGGAGGGAAAACATAACAAAAGGTTTTTTTCCTTAAATTGATTACAATTGAAAAAATATAATTTTTATGTTGTCAAACAGAAGAACTTTACATTTTTGAAAGAATCATAAGAAATCAATATCTTGGATTGCATTTCTAATAATGTGCACTATTTAAAAGATTTTTTATTTGTATTTTTATGTTTTCTCTTTCTCAAACATCATAAAAGGTGAACAACAAAAAAACCATGACATGATGCTGGTGATATTAGTCATGCTGTCTCACTAGATTTCCAAAAGCTTTTTTTGGGCTCTGTTTTACTTACCATATTTTCTGAGAGAAACCTGAAATGTGATAATAAAAGTACTCTAATTCTGTGTTAAAAAAATCAGATTTATTTATCTGATGAACACAGAAGGGAAAATATGGTGCTTTCTGAAATCCAACCTTCATGCTCCCCTACCCCCTAAAGTGTTTCCATTGCCCTCTATTTTCCCCGTCTCTTTTGCCATAATCTTTCCTTTGGACTCCTTCCCATTTTCTTTTTCTTCCACTGTTCATTTCAAACCTTCTCAGTGCCCTTAGATGCAGGGTGAAAGGGAAGCGGCATTCCCTCGACAGTGCGTGTGCATGTTGCACAGAAGAGAAAAAAGGTGGAGAGGGAGAGGTAAGGGGCCTCCCACAATGGTTGTTTAGTAAATGGATCTGACTGAAATATACTCTCCAGATGCTATCTGCGCTGTTCTTGCACTGGTGCAACAAAGAAAATGGTACCAAATTTTGAGCACTTCATAGCACTTCACTTCAAAGAATATATAGTGACTTTGGCAGAAAAGGTAGAAATATAAACACAGTTGCAATCACAATTGATTGAGCTTGATTGAATTCAGATGATAATGAATTATCGCTGCCTCTCCATATGGTTTCAGACACACTTCATATAGATTACAAATGACATCAAAGAGGCTTTCTGGCACTGAGTCTAAGTCATTTGAACAATTATTTAAATACAGTTAAATACAAAAAGATTTAAATTATTATAAAAAAATATAATTATCTTATTATCTTATCATTATAATAAAATAAAAGAAAAATGTTTTAAAATACTAAAATACAAACAAAAAAGATTACAGTAAAAAGTACTAAAAGTAAAACCATAAACTAAGACCTAAATAGCAATATTAAAAACAACAAAAAATGTATATTCAAATGACAAAATATAAATAATAGCAAACATTATAATATTATATTAGTGATATTATTTTAACACCATCTAGTAATGTACATGACTCCTTCTGTATATTTCACTATCCAGCAGCATTTGTAGAAAATTGTCAACTGTACCTCTGTACAAAAACACACCTCCTGCTTTCTCAAAAAGCTTTCTAGGAAAATCTTCCTATTAATTTCCACCCTTGAGACAAAGCGACGGTGATATTTGCAGAAGATGATGTCAAGTATGACTCACCTATTTACTACTACTTCATTATAATTATACTCAATTTAAAGGATGTGCAAAGTCATAACTTATTGTCTGTCATGGATACACAGTTAAACTGTCCACTAAAATCCCATTTGTCTTTCTATGTCATACTAAAACATCCTTAAGTCACCTCTCTAGAAAGCCCCCATCAGCCCACTCCTGTCACTCATCACAGCACACAACACAAAGCACTGCACCTGATGCTGGACCTCTTTATAAATTTCACTATGTTTTAGCATGTCAACGTTTTACTCACCCTTTTGTTTAGGATGTTCTGTCGAACACTGCCTGGGGTTGTTCAGTCTCCAAAGTCCAGAATCCCCAAAGAAATTGGATGTTCAGTGCTGTTTCCATACACGGAAAATTCAGCGAAATGCTAGAAAGAAAAGTCCCGAAGTTTTGGTCCTGAGGAGTTTTAAAAACTGCACCGATGGAAAGAATATTTCTGTGACTTTCTTGTTTCTGTATCGCAGCAGTCAATTCCACATCTGCTGTGGAATGTCAGGGAGGAATGGTTGAGAGAGCCACATGCACACATGTACAGGGACTGGATATGAAGGCTGCTGTAGTGCAGGGGGAAAACGAGGGAGGGGGATGTGACTTCATACTGACACAGATTCAATCACTGTGTATCGTTGTGAGAGAGAGAAAGAGAGAGAGAGGGTGGGGAGTATTTGGAGTGGCAGCGTGCACTGATTAAGTCATCCAACCCCCCTTCTCCTGTTCCCCCTTTTTTTCCTCCTGCCCACCCCCTGCATCCAACTCTTTCTTATTCCTCAGTTTCTCTTCCAGTTCGGTCTTTTTTTTTTTTCTTTTTCTTCTATCTTTTTACTCTCTGTTTCATTTCTTGTTTACACTCCTTTAGAAATGTTTGGATTAATTTTAGCCAGTTTAAATTGTGCAATACACAAAAAAATATATGAATCCTTCATAGGAATCTAGCTCATCTGTATTCCATTAGTCTGACCTGCTTATTGAAAATGTTCTTGAATGCACACTCAAAGCCACTATTCTAACAAGAAAGTCACACGGTTAAACAGAACAGTACAGCTCACAAAAGCGAGCTGGTAGGTGGTTCTCCTTTAGCACAAACATGTAAGAGGTTACAACTCAGAGATATCTAGGGGGTTCTTCAAATACCTGATCTGGAATTGTAAAAGAAATTTACACTTCTTTTATATTTTATGTATTTGTATCAAACTACTGACAGAGACAGTGTTACGAACATCAAACACCACCAGGGAAAAACACACCAATGTTCACACAAAGTAAAACTAAACTAAACTTAAATAGGATTATTAGATTAAGCACTTGAACTTAAAAGTTTCAGTAAAAACGTAGAAGGGTTGCCTAGAAGAAGGAGTCCTAAAATGAATCCTACTAATGAAACTTAACACTGCATGACACTAAAATAAAGCTTAAAAAACAAAATCAGCCTGGAATGCCACATAAAATGTTCCAGTGTACATATAAGTAAAAATGAACAAAATAAAACAAAACAAAAAGAAATGGTATGATAATAAAACACTATGAAACTATAAAGCATTGTTCTAACATTTATAATCATTAGTAAGCAGTTTATGAATACAGTTATAAATGCATTGATCTTGATTTAAGCATATCTAAATGTACAAAAGATTTAAAGGGCCAGTTATCTTCCTAACATAAAAAATAAACAAACAACACAGAGGGATACAGAACTATTAATTTCAAGATGCAAAAAAAAAATATATATATAAAACTGTACACTTCCATTTTTGCTATGAAACTGAAGTGTGTTTTTTTTTTCATTTATCCAGTGAACAATCTTGAATTTTTTTTTCTGTGTTCTGTATCTGTAACTGTAACTCTGTAATGAGCCTTTACATCTGCTTTATAAATGCTTTACAAGTTATAAATAGTTCTCACTTTAGAGGAGCTCACAAAAACAGACGGCTGGCAACTACTAAATACTTTATAACTACCTGACTTACAGTAATCATGAATTACAGCAGGAACATGTGTTAATAAAGCATTTATTAACACACTGAACAACTATTATCATGTGTCTAAATAATAAGATTTATTAATGTAAATTTAAACAATTTATTAATCATTTACTTAGGCTTTCTAAATGGTCTTATTAAACATTGACAACTCCTAAATAACTGGTGTGTAAATAACATAATTAAAAAAATTATAAACTGATCATTAATAAAGTATGAAAATACAATTATTAAACATTATATATATGCTTAAGAACAAGGCATTTATAGATGCACCTGTAAACTGTTCACTAATGCGTGATAATTTTGGAACAATGGTTTATAAAGGATGAAATAAATGCTTACTAATGCTAAACTAATCATTCATAGTGTGTAGTTATTATAAAGTGTACAAAATTTCTTTGTACACAAAAGTTTTTTATAACTATTTTACTTAAAACATAGGCAGGCTATTTTACTGTAAAAGTATATGCATGTCCTTGATAAATGTATTTTTCCCTTTAAATGTATCAATTTAATGTATTCATATCATTCACCATTACTACTCTAGTAAAAAAGTTATATATTTAAAATACATTTATTTTATACTATATAGTTTAAATCTATTAACATATTTACTGACATTTCTCATTAAGACTTACTGATATAATAAATTTTAATTTAACTTTATTAGATTACTACCTGTGCACATTTCATAATATTAAGCCTAAAATGTGTTTTAATGTTACCTTTATGCATTACAATCAAATATACTTCAGTATACAGTTCTGCATCTGCACAATTAAAGTACATAAAGTACAGAATAAGTTCTAATTTAGCAGGCTTTAAGTATACCAGTTTAGTATACCAAAAGTACAGTTACTGGGTATTTTTATTAACCACATAAATATGTAAATAGATTTTAGTAGCCTATACTTAAGCAAAAAATTATACATTAATTTTTAGAACAGACCTTTTATGGACATATAAATAGCCTACTACATCTTACGCAAAATAAAAAACTGTAGTTGTCAATGCTTTTGTGAAATGATTAGATTTTAGTGGAGCTCATGTGATATTTGAATGGTGGTAGAGTCAGTCAAATGCACTCACAAGTACTCTTCATCTAGCCATTTCTCTTTAACAAGAAAACTTTCTATGAATCCATATTTTTTTCTAATTTAATTTCATCAAGTCTGGACCACATTACCAATGGCATTTGCCTTCAAAAGCCACGAGACCCAATCTCTCACAAAGGTGAGGGGTCAGCAGACCTACTTTTTCCCTTTCCTATTTTTACTGTCACTCACATGTTGTCCATACTTGACTGTAATTTGGAGTATCCATTCATAACTATCACTCCAGAATATTCTGGTCAAGCTATGTATAAACACTCCAGACCACACATTGCTTTCTTGGTTAGACAGGAAGCAACCAAGTGAGTGGAGAGGAAGTGAACAACCCTCGACAAAGCTAGTTGTGCTGCACACTGAACCAGGAAGTGCTTTGGCTCTGATCATGAACACACCCTAATGCTTCCTCTTTTATACACCACCCTTCCGCTTTCAAACGGGCTGCCCATAACCTTGCTAAGCATCAACCTTTCTTTAGCAGTTACAATGACAAAATGTCATCTGTTGCAAGGTCTCCACACTCATTTTAGATATTAATTTTGCCGCTCATCCAAATTGTATTATTTATCAACAGAAATATTGTAATATGAGCAAGAATGCATAAATGCCATGTGTGTAAGTACTATGTACACATAAATACATGCCTTCCACCCTTGCCTTTCCTGTGACTGTTGTCTGTACTTGAGGAAAAGGTGGGTCCACTCCTCTGACCTCACACACACACACACACACACACACACACACACACACACATACTGCTATTTTCATTGACAATAGGAACAAATCCCTGGGAGAAGCAGCATTTGGTAAACTGCTTTTTGGGCTGTTCAGTATTTTGGAGAACAAAATAAATCAGAGGTTTGTTTGTGCAATGAGAATCTTGTCTAACTTAAGGATTCAAATGACATCTCCATTAAATGACTAAGCTATGTAAACTTCAAGGCCTTCTTCCAGCAAATCAGCACTGAGCAGAGGTGCTTTGAAGCACACACACAGCAGGATCCAGAGAGTTTTAATGGTTTTAGCAGGTACAGCACTCTCAGCAATGATGGAATATTGAGAAATCACTGGAAATAATGAAGACAACTGCTCCAAATGATGTTCGTGAGAAAGTATTACTTCTACACGAAACATAAAATGCTCCTCTGTACTAGGGCTGAAAAAGAGTCCACCAAAGAATGCTTATCATTTAAGAGTTATTTACTGTAGCTGAAGCATTAAACCTGTGGCCTTCCCATATTTTTAAATGTATGATCATAGAAAAACTATCTTGTATGTCACTAATGTAGCATAATACATGAAGTCTTAATGCACCTACCCGGTCTTTTCCCCCCAGCAGATATTGCTACATTTCTTCGTTTTAACATTACGCCACCTGCTGGCTAAAGTTGTAGCTACACCTTAAGGCCGAGTTTAGACTGCACGATTTTAGCCCTGATTTTGACTCGCCGACAGGTTTTAAGAAATCGCCGACAAATGCCCAAAATCACAGGCAAATCGGTGCTCGTGCACGTGAATGACAATCCGCAGTGTGAACTATCAATGACGCGATCTGCGAGAACTGCAGACATGTCGCCGACACCCGTGAGATATTTGGCATGCTAAATATCTGGACCTGTCGGCGATTCAGAATCGAATCATGCCGTGTGAAAAGTGTTCTGACTGAATGACATCGGTGATTGCCTACAGCCAATAAGAGAGCAACATCCAGAGCAGCGGGAAGTTGGGGGAGGAGTTAAGAAGGTATAGAAGGTAATTATCTTCGTCCATAATCTTTTTTTCGTTGTAGATGAGCACACATGGAACTCTGTGACCTCGCGTTGTTTCCAAGTAATTTCTCGCGTGTTTGGCAGTTAGACAAAGTTGTCATCGATTCTTCTTATTGTAAAGTCATGCAGTGTGAAGCCCCCTGTCATCAATCTATCATACAGCGTGAACACAGCAGCGACTGAATACTACCCCAGATAGTCACGCAGTGTGAAAACATCTGTGACGCCTCTGCTCTGAAAATCATGCAGTCTGAACTCGGCTTTATGAGCCAACTCGCTTTGCACTATTGTTTTCCAGCAAGTTTGCTTACCTACCCGTACCACTCAAATGAAAAAACATTATTATAAGTTAACCGTTGGGAATCTAGCTGAAGTAAGGCAATCATTTTGAACACTGAACACACTAATATTGTATACATTTTTAACCAAAAAAAGTTATGGACTGCGGCTTAAAGGTTATGCATTTATGTAGACATAACTATATTAAGGAAAAGATCTTACTTTTTAATATACAATGACCTGTTTGAATTTTCAAAACTAAGCTTGGGACTTTTTCCTACAATCAGAGAGCACAGCAGATTTCACATAGGAAGAAAAAACTATATATTTTTTCTTAACATACTGGAGATAATGCAATGCATAATGTTGACTAGTGTTGTTGTTAGTTCTGTTACTAGAGAATTGTAGACAAACATAATCTCTGGTGTCAGCTTATCTTTAAATGGACATGAGGGCACAAACTGCTTTAATCTTACTGTCGCCTCTAATATTATTATTTGAAGTAAACGTTTAAATGCATATGATAAAGATTCATCATGCAACAATAATTGGGGAGGCATAAGCAAGTTACAAAAATACCAGTTACAGTACAAAATCATTCTAAACGTATGAATAAAACATTATATGCGTATTTACCTTTAATTTGAAAACATTATTTATTTAAAAAAGGTAAAATATTACAATTACTCTCAGGCAAAATGCCACACCCATGGATACCCATTCAAAGCTTCCGGTGTTTCCCTCACCACAGGGTTTTATCTGACATGTGAAAGCCCCTCGGCCCTATCTGCAGAGACCTCCACATATCATTCAAGCACATACAACAAATGGCCTTCTCACCAAGACAATGGCGAGACCAGAGCACCTGTTAAACAGAAGAAGTAAAGATATATGATGAGACATGGCGGGAACATAACTAGTGAGACAGCACAAAAGTGATCACCCCTTTGAGTCAGATTCTGGTTGAAATACTATTCCTATTCTACTAAATCTTGTAAATATAATGAATGCAAATTCAAAACTCTGTTTTGTGAGTATAGAAAACAACCACTGTGACAATTTTAGGTTAACATTAAAATATTAATTTGTCAGTATATTTTCAGGGAGGTGAACCCAAGGTGGTACAGACATAACCAAGCACATACCTCTGCTCTCTTCCCCTGTGCTGTTACATAATCAGTCCCACTAGCGCTGTGCAATATATTCAACTTCAGAATATGAAGGTTTTGAGCGGTTGAACTGTGCCAGTGCTCAAGCAGATTTATCCTCACCAGGGGCCTCATGTATCAACGCTGCGTACGCACAAAAACTGTGCGTACGCCAGATTTCACGCTCACGTTGGGATTTACTAACAATGAAATGAAC
>JAUCMT010000134.1:25252785-25270221 GCA_032357475.1 Enteromius thamalakanensis | reverse complement strand
ATTTACTAGAACTAAATTGTAGTCAGTTTGGAAACTTTGCGCCACCTGGCGGTATTTTCATGAACGACTTTAACACGTGACTGAATTAAATTTAAATCCGGGATTTTGCCGCGGCGGTATACGCGGCGGCAGGGGACATTTTGGTTGTCCACCTACTGTACAGAACTGCACGTGGTGTTACAGGAATAGAGTGCTTTCTACCTTTTTGAGATGTTTCTTTTTCAGCTCCTTCAGTTCCTTGCATTGCTTCTTCAATAGCTTCAGGTAGGAGTTGTGCTGTTTAAGCTCATCAATAGACTGAGGTTCGATTACTGCAAAACACAAACAGATTCAAAGCTTGTCCGTGATCTGCAACATCTCTCAGCAGTTTGCATGAGACAGATGAAGGTGAGCTTACAATGATTACATGAGGGTGAGTGAATCTTACCTTTAAGAATATTGTTGACTAAATCTTCTTTTTGGCCTAAAATATATTACACACAAACACCAAGTTCACTTAATGGACATGACACGCATATTCACAAGTAGACATTAGAGGTATAACATTTCATCATGTATTGCTGTTTTGGCAAGTATAGAGGGAGTGGGGGTGTATTCTTAATTAGAAATTTTCACAAGAATTACTAGCAATTGGTAACAAAAACAACAACAGGTAACCGTAAAAGGTAAATTCACACAAAAAGTGTTCCAAAATTACAGAGAAAAAAAAAAGTGTTAATACCGTAATTTTTTTATTTTATATATTGTAGGTAGCACTATATTGTTTTTTAATTACAATAAGAAAAATCAAGGTACATTTAGAAGTCAAAAAAAATAAAAATAACATTAAGTTTAACCGTGGTTGTCCACACCATGATTCTGATTCAAATCTTTTCTGCTATGCTTTGTTTCTGTAGTAAACAGCACTTTTAGGTCTTTGGGCTTAAAGAGTGACACATGGATGCAGAAATGACACCGATGACATGTCATGGCACTCTGCATTTGTGCAAGTTGACACTCCAAATGTCTTTACCAAAACAGATTAAACAGATTCTTTTTATGAAAGAAAACTGCTATACCCCTAAAAGACATCAGAAATGAAAAGACATTACGGCCAAAATGTAATATTGTGGAGCGAGTGTGGAAAAAATGAACATGAGCAAAACAGTAGAAAAAAGTGACTGTTTCTGAGATGAGACCGAACCTGATGCAGGAGGGTTCATGACCTCAGTGAGTACAGAAGGAAGTGTTGGAGACGGCAGAGAGCAAATAGAGTCAACAGAGGTCACGCAGCCAGTGTCGCACTTCTCTCCTTCATCTTGTTTTAAAGGCCCACCCTGCAGACACACACTCACAGTATGTAATCACTTAATGGCTGAAATATCTACAAGATGTTAGTTAATGTAGAAGGGAGCTAATAGTAATATAAACACCAATAACAAATTTTATTCCAAACCATTTAGGAGAAACATACTAATGAATAACATTTCACATTCTTTTAAATGTACAGTGGCTATAATAAATGAAAACAGGTGCTTTCAAAATTGTAAAAATATACTAAAGTTCCATAAAAGCATCATACGCACAAGCATAAGTTTGATAAACAGGTTCATTTAAAATATGTGTGTCAAAAGAATGGTTTCCTGAGGAATAGGACTGAATACTGATGAAGGAAGACTTTTCAACAATTAAAATTTCCCACACAAAAACAAACGTTTGGAATAATAGAAAAAGTTTATTTATTTATTTTTTTTAGGGTTGACCGTTAGTTCATATGAGAAATCACTAAGGGGGTTGGATTGGTTGCAAAAATTCTAATTGGGTGATCGTTTTTATCTACTGCCAGACATTATCTAAATTTCACCTACAGTAAAGTCGACAGGAATAACTGACCTCAGTGGGTTCTTCCATAAGTGCTAATAGCTGCCTTTCTCTCTGGGCCAGCAGAGAGAGATGTTTGATGGGGTTTGTCAGAGCCTCTGCATACTCTATACAAAACAAGAGGAAGAAAGAGGGGAAAAAAGTAAGATTCTAGAAAAGGCTGATAAAGAGTGGTGCGGAGGGCAAAAATCGGGTCTAATAACTAAAAGACTGCTGGTTACATTTTTTCGACTCTGGGTGACCCATTATCCATATTTTTTGCTTAAGGCAAAGCAAGAACAGTTTATATTACATTTCAAACACAAATGGTAATTCGAAGTTCTTTAAAGTACAACACTTTAAACTAAAAATAAAAAAAACTGTTAAAATAGAAAATGATTATACATAATTTAACAGTGCAGTCAGTTCGGATACATTTTATTAAATATATTTGCACATCAATATATTTCACCAGATTATAAACTCAATGTCACTGCATTCATTGTCCCACAGAAACCTCTCTAACCTTGGTGTTCATTGGGAATGTAGTCTTGTGCCTCAGTGTACACAAGTAGGGATGACAACATGAGCGGTTGGTTGAGCTCATTCTTCAGACAGATGTAGTGATATCCTAACAGTCACAAACACACACACACACACACAGCATTAGTATAAATCAGCCTAACCAGTGTATTAGATCACTGCGTCATATTGGCACAAACCTGGGCGCAGTGCCGATACTGGCAAGACACGATGGCCAATAAACTTTCCGTTTTCTTCATACACTGCTACTCGCAGAGATGCAAGGGTGGGTAACACCACCTGGAAAGATAGAAAAGAACAGCATTTCATTTAACACCAAAAATCTCTTCAGTTTTATTAATGAGAGAAATTATCACTTTAGGACAAGGAATCTTTTCTTTCACTTCTTACCTTGTTGAACACAAATGTTTCATCATCCCAGACTGGGTCCAGAGAGTTGTTGTTAGACGTTTTCGTTCGATATTTCCTTTTAGTGTCTGCAGGAAGTCCAAACATGTCCACCTCCACATAAACACCAACCTTCTTATCATTCAGAAACTGACCTGAGATGATCTATGCATGTGAGGGAAAAGTGAGACTATACATATTACATTTGAAATTACTGTGTAAAATAGCTGCCTATTGCTATCTCTTTAGACAGCATTCCACATGTGCACAAAATACCTTGACTTTAACAGTGTTGGCTACAATGCCATCCACAATGTCCATAGTAAAGGGGTCAAAGTGTTTGTCCGTGCGTCTCATGAACTCTGGCTTCAGCAGAAAACCACAGTGGCCGTTATATTCAAACACCCCCATGTTCAGCTGCATCGGCAAGTCTGAGAAAGAGAAGAAATAAGCTTACTTTAAGATTTTTAAAACTCCTAAGAAGAATAACAGAGTGCTGTTTGCATAGCTGACCGAGAGTTTGGAAGTTAAGAGCCACCATTTGGCATCCCACGTTCCAGAAGAGCTGTGGCATATAGTTACTAGAGTCCACACGAGTCCCTTTGGGGTAGATCCGACTCAGCTGCTTTTTATTGTATCTGAATACAACATTTTGCTCAGGAAGAACAACTTGAAAATAAAAACGCAAACATATACACACCCAACGTATATAACTACAGCTGTTCTGTGCCCTGATTCTTTACATCATTTTAGAAAATATAACAAGTAGCTAAATTAGGATGCAGTACATCATTATCTGGTGACTGAGGCTGGTGAAGGATACTCAACAAACTCGCTGGGAGAATTCTTCAATGTGTCCATGCCTTTGGTCTCCACAAAAGATGACATCTCAAAATACTTGTTCCTCTCTAAAAAGAGAGAGGGGGGGGGGGGATCAAAGAAACATCCTGGCTTCTAATTGGTTTCAGACATAGAATGCATGGCATAATAACAGCTATGATGTGAATATTACTCACTGCCTGCTGCTTCAAAAGATTTAAATTTGACAGGTTCTATGTAGTTGACCAGCGTAGACATCTCCTCTGTAGCATTCACCTCACTGTATGCAGTACCCTGAAACAGAGAGACATGTCAAAGCTGCTCACAGAAAGAGAGACAGAGAGAAAAACAGCCGACATGACAGATTGACAGGAGTTACCTCATCAGTGTTGTTGTGTTTCTTTGGATCTGGAATGGGCTCCTCTTCCTCTTCTTCTTCACTCTCCCCATCTCCCCGATCTAGAAATTAATGTTAAAAAATAATACACACAGAAAATTGAATACACACGATGAATACATTAATCATGAACTTCCATACTGGTGCCTAAGTGACATCAGTCTTCATCCTGATTGGTCGAAACCTCATGTCAACTAGGCACAAACCCACCAATAGACTTGCGGATATCAAGATCTTTGGCCATCCTCTCTGCAAGCTTCTCGCCCCCATTGGACATGAGCTGGCCCACCTCCCCATCAGACAATGGACAATCTAAACACAAATCTTATAATGAATGGGTTTGGATGAGAAATAAAATCTGTTGTAAAATTGTATTATGGGTATGAAAATGATAAATAGGCCAAGGAGCGACTGTAATGCATTTTCAGTGCAAATGAGTTGCAAAATGCAGGTAATGAAAGAGTTCAAATTGTCATCATTTACGGCCAAGAAAGAGAGTCAAAAAGAGAAAATGATGACAAACAAGAGTAAATGAGGATATATTATCATCATTCATTAGCTAACTCTGTAATTATGCAGATATGAAAGAGATGTGCAATTAAATGGCCCGTGAGAACAAGTGTTTAAATAAAATGAATGCCAAAATAAAATGTTATTTTTTATCATAGAAGATCAAATATGAAATGTTATTGAAGACAGTAATATTAGAGAAGACAAAGTAGTTCACAGTACAGGTTGTGAGTGAGCTTGCTGTCAGACTGATTCAAGCTTATGTCATGGGTTTTAGACTTGTTCACTAAAAGAGCCATTTAATTGCAAATCAGACATCACAGATTACAACTGTTGCTGGGACAACAAGCAGGACAATGCAATAATGCTGAATGCAGATGAAGGACACAGACATGCAATCTAAGAGACCGTTGACACAGAGGATGTTTTTATAAAAAAAAAAAATATATATATTTTAACATGATTCTTCATGAAGCTTCAATTACAGGTTTCACTTTTCAAAAATTGATGAAACCGTATCTTGAGACATCTGAAACCCTAACCCCATCTTAAAATGTTATTTATATTATTTTAGTAATTGTTAAGATGCATTGGCAACCATTTAAATCAGAGTCACTTTTGTTTTAGAGTGGATTAGACTACGTTTTGGTGTGTGTGTGTGTGTGTGTGTGTATGTGTACACACACCATTCAAAGGTGATGATTGTTCATCTGTCCCGTCCTTGCGTCTGATGCTCCCACCATTAGAGGCCCTATGCTGATGTTTCTTCTTGTTCTTAATCAAGATCTTGCCCATGAGTTCCTGGGGGCTTGGCAGTTGTTGACCAGCAATCAGCTGTAAAAACAATAACATAAAAACTTACTCTCAAACTAAAAATATTGCAACTATAAATAACAAAAATTATATATATATATATATATATATATATACACACACACACATACATACATATACACATATATATTACTCCACTACTTTGTTTCTTTCACAATGACACTGTAATATTTAGAAAAGTTTTAAAAACCTTTTAATAAGTACAGATACATAGATTGACTGATTGATTGATCGATTAATTGATTTAAAACTTTGTTTTAAGAAACATAACACAAAAAATATTGTTTGAAGTTTGCCTTTTTATTGTATCAAAGAACTCACCGGATATTTCTCTAGGGGTTCAATGAGCAGCGCATCCCCGAACATAGAGCGACAGTACTCTGCCATTTTTGCCTGCTGCTTTGCTCTAAGAACCATATGACAATTTAGATTTAAAATTTTTTTTAAAAGAAAAACAAGAAATATTCATTCAGCACACACTTATACTTACGAGTCCACATGATTTTCAAAGGACAGAATGAGAGGGTAGGAAGACGTCTTGAACGCACTTTCAGCGATGGCCTCAATCACTTCCTAAAAGTGCAAATATTACAAGTTTTCACCTGGCAAGATGCAGTCACAATTTTTTTTACAGTCAACAATTTTGCAAACAAGAAACACTAAAAGAAAAACTAAACACAACCCCTTCGATTGGTTGATGAAATGGCAAAAGAGAGAGCTCATTTTTTCTCTCGAGAAACACAGCTAATGCTGCAAAAGCCAGGAGAGAGGGCTGGCATACAGTAGCCAACAAATTAAATGCGTTAGTGCTGCCCATGTTACATGTTTTTTCCTTGATATCTATTATATCTCAAATCTTATTTGTAGGAATTGCACTTTTTGTCATCTTTCATGTCAGAACCAGCAGTCGACCCATGTGACAGATTTGAGAAAGTTACCTCCATAAATAAATAAAACTTTCTTGCACTTTTCTTTTCCCACGCGAGTCAGTCATGCTCTTTAACCAATCAAATGTGACCTCACCATTTCAACAAATCATAACCTGGCAGGAGCGCAGCCTAAATCCTGTTTACATGAAATAAACCTGCTACTGAGCAGGCTTACGCTTACGGATCTGTTGCTATGACAACAAGTCCCAGATGAGTGTCAAAGAACCGAACAATCCAAGAACACGCAAAATCGTCAACAATCAAATCAAGCTAACTTAGTTAGCGAGGTACAAAGAACGGACCCCCTGGTCACCTTCAAACCAAGCAGCTTTCTGTTGGTCAACAGACAAATTCATGTGACCAACTTGAATAAACACACCTTGAAGGGAATCTCAGTTGTCATGGTAAAACCGTGCGTGATGATTGGCTCTTCTTCAGGTGGGCGGCCCTTCCAGCAGTCCAGCTCTATACAGCGGCATCCTGTAAGCAACACCTGCCTGTACATCTCAACTGATGACAGGCCTGTCAACTGACCCACTGAAAGAGGAAAACACAGACAGAGGTCACGTTTGATTTTTTACTATATTTGCATTTCTGAGAATGCTTATGCATTTGAGTACCTGTGAGGTATGTGTTGTGTGAGGAGTTGATAAAATAGTGGGATAGGGGTTGGTTCATATCATCGATAATGTCCAACCTCTCAGGAGGAACCACAGAGTTCTCCTCCCCACCAAGATACTTTGTGAAGCCCATCAGAGAGATCTGATCTGCTCACACAAGAACAGGTGAAACAAACCATCATCAGTTTTGCTGTCATCATGTCTAAATGCGTGTGTGAATGTGTGCATTTGTACCTCTCTCCAGCTGGCTGGTGTTGGTCTCGTATCTCTCCATAAGCTGGCGGATCTGATCTCGCTTGAGTGGTGGGTAAAGAACCTCATTTAGCCGAGAATCTCTTTGTTTGCGATTTATAAAGTCCATCAACTGATCCAGAGACAGGAAGGGCTTCCCTTTGGAGCCACTGTGTACACGCAGTAAAGAATTAAGTCAAAATCATTTACATAATTGTTAAGACAAAGTAGCCCCAAGACATATTTGGACACACTTACTAATGTATAAATTTCACTTTATTAGAAACTAAGTATCAGTACCATTTGTTTTTTCTGGACCCTTTCACATGAACATGTTCCACTACTGTCGCATTTTTTTTTTTTTTTGTGATTTACGATAAAAACAAAGTTATTTTGCTTTAAAGTGTGCCATTGTTCTTCAATAAAAATCCTATTTTACAGTAAATAACATTCTTCTTTTAGCATTAATACATAAATAAAACTGGTGGCCAGACAGTTTTTTGGGGCTACTGTATCTTTGTCATGGCTGTTCACTCACAGCTCCACGAAGATACGCTCCACCTCTGGTCTGGGACTTAGTTTGTTAAGAAAGTTCTGGAACATTTCCCAGGTGAAGTCATCTGGCTTTATACCCTCCCCCTGAAGAAAATAAATGAATGAATGAATGACAGAATGTACTGATAAATTAAAAATTTAAATATGAATCTTAATTAATAATATTATAAAAAGCTATTTTGTTGTTAAACATGAAAACAGAGTAACATTTTTTAATTCTAGTGAATTTGTGTCTGCTGTGTATTTATTACAATAGAAAATTCATCTTGTTGCAATGAAAAGATTTATATATGTTCACTACATTATAAAAAAAAAACGTTAAAATGAGAGCCACAATACAACTCATAATACATGACACACCAGACAGTACCTATCACAGCACAGTTCAACATTTGCTCTGCACTAAATTGAGAACGGTATTTGTTTTTGGGGTTGTTGATATCTGTACAGTGAATGACTAGATTTTTTAAAAAGATGAGATTGGCCTCAACCAGCAGAGGGCAGCATAAGACAGTGAACAGACTGATCTAAGACCAGCTCCATTGTGTCCAAACTGAACCATAAAAGGCCTGATCGCAGATCACCACAGAGTGGCAAAGAAAAAGAAATGACAAGGAACATGTTACGACCGAGAAAGAGACTGGACTAAAGAAATGATGAGTGTGGGTTATTTGAAAAACAACGCATTTATAATAAAAGAGACAAAAAAACAGACTCAAACAAGTCACATGGAATCACAGCAGACAGACAGTAAAGAGTAAAACTGAATGGTTAAATGTGTAATAACTTGACAGGTGCTTGACTGATTGATTACCCTGTTAATGACCAGGCCGCAGTGCTCCAGCGCCATCTCCACACGTTTCTTATCTGAGAACATTTTCAGGATGCTGAGAGAAGTGAAAAAGAAAGTAAAAGAAAGAAGTGAAAGCAAAGATAAAAGAAGAAGTGGCAAATTAGAAACGTTCAAGCCTTGAACACAGTTATGTTTAAGTAAGACAACAGCTTGTGTTTACTCACTTCTTGACTGGGATTTTCCCATCCTGATTTACCTGCAGCTTTAGCTTGGTGTAACTATGAAAAAGTGACACAAAAAGTTAGCTGACTTTATTACACGGGTTTTGATATCTTTTATCTTTTTCATTAGTCTATAGGCTAAATCTAACTAAATCTTAAATGTCAGTAACACTATATATTCTTAGAACAACCATCACCTGACATCAGCGCTGTCTCAGACAATAAGGGGGATTTTATTTAGTCTGGTAGGAGTTGACCTCAGTTTCTGGTTGGTTGTAAACGAAGATTTAACATAAATAGTTAACTGAAAACTGTGCCGCTTAGTCATCACCAAGGACTTTAGGACTTACTTTTTCCATGACTGGGGACCAGAATTCTCAATTTCATTTTTAGGTGAATTAACCTGACCAACCATGACCATCAATTACAAAACCAACCCTGAGCCAAACCCAAAGTTGTACATGAAAAAGTCCAGTCAAGGCTTGAGTTAAGAGGATTCAGCAGTCAAATTGTGAAATAACAGATCACGTTATAAAAGCACAATTGCGAGAAAGTCACACAAGTCACAATTATGATATATAAGACTGCAACAAGTCTTTCTTTTAGACACAAGATTGCAATATTGAGATATAAAAGCCTCAACAGTAAAACAAAGTTGCAAAGAAAAAAAAGGCGGTACCGTTTGAAAAATATGAAGTAAAGATTTAGTCACAGTTGTGATAAGTTCCACTGAGAGATGTCACATGTTACTGTAACATGAATTTTAATGAATTAATCACAATCAATGGTGAAATACAAAGTTCAATGAAATACACTGACTTTTTTTGTATTTGTGTGATTATAACATGTCACTTGGCCTCAAACAACAGGTTATGACACACACACACACAGTATGAGTATGAGTACTCACGCTTTGAATAAGAAGATGTTGCGAGAAGCATTCTGGGACAGTATGTTTGTGGCAAGTTTAAATAGTTCATCAGTCCACACCTGGAAACCCAATCATAGCACCAAAGAAACATTCATAAATTAACTCATACATTTATCATGTACATATGATAATCCTACAAATCAATCAAACTTCAATCTTATGCTTGTTAAGAGAGAGGTAAAGAGTTATACAGAGCACACACGCTTGCAGAGGTAGAAAGCGGAAAAACAGGACAGAAAAAGAGGGAGCGATAGCATGGACATGGTATCTAGGTGACGGGTCTGTCGTCTTGGTTACCTTGCAATAGCCATCCTGCACAGCTTGGAAGTTGAGGAAGGAGATGTTGACCAGGTCATTGCCGTAGACGACCGTTAGCAGCTTTGTGTCTGAGTTGTTTTCTCCTTTGGTCAAACCCAGCGTGTCACGTAAACGTTGGTCCTACAAACACAGACAGACCTTACCACCTGTGTACTCTGACATACGAACCTTTCCAAACATAACCTTCAACACAGGCACAAACAACAACACACCTTTGGCATCTTGGCAAACCTCCCTGTCCTGGTGTCCCTGATTTGACTGATGTCCAGGATTTCCACCTCCTATGCGAAAAAAAAAAATAGATGCAGATGCATAGATATAATTAAATTATAATAATTTTTTTTATAAATAAAAATGACTTAAAATGATTTGGACAAGACAAATATATAATTAACCCATTTAACAAACAATTGTTATCATGTCTTCCTTTAAATGTGTGATTATATTTACTTGTTTAACCTCAAATACTGCTGAATATGTTTTATGGTTCAAGTTACTCCTGGTAATGATATTAATAGTTTTGTCATTTACTTCATTTCCTTGTTAAAGTGGTCATATAAATGCAATTTCAAGTCCTTGTTTTTTTTGGAATGTGTTACAAGCTGTTTGTGCATTGATAAGATCCCTAAAGTTTCATAAAGTTTCAATATGAAAGTTAAAACTCATCTACACCACCCTAAAACAGCCCAGTTATACAGTATGTCTACGTCATATCAAATATATGTCTATGTCCATTTCTCTTAACGTTGTCACATCGCATATATACACTAACTCTCCTGGGAAAAATATTGATATGTCATTTTATATTGCACAGATTTCTATCAGATTATCTTGAGATTGGAAATGCCCTTCCCCCAATGTCACCTGCCACCAATTAGGAAGCAGCAAATTCATGGCTGCTACAACTTTTTACGACTTAAAGGAAGAGCATTTAATATGTCTTGTCTGTTTCAGGAAAATATGTCAGCACATAAAAGAAAAGAAGTGATTTCATGCAGTCTTTAAGAATAATAGGGAATGAAATAACACTGAACAGAGGTCCAAAGAATCCCTGACACACCGCACACACATATACACTGACAAAGCAAAGGATACTGTCACTGAAGGCGAGAAGCATTCACAGTGAAGTTTACAGTGAACTTTAACTTTATGACAGATTCACTCAACCCTTCAGTATTCACATCTCAAACACATGTGCTCTGGAAAGAGAGTCAAGCAGGATCATGATCTCGTAAAGAGAATAGCTGAGTAAATGAGCTGGGGCAGTGGTTGGATGGCTGTGCTTGTAAACTTCAACAATAAACAAAGCAGATCTGGACTGTAAATACTTGCTCTATAGCCGAGGGCTCCCTCCCGTTCTTTCTCATTCTTTATCATCTTTTGCATTCCTGTACTCCTGTCCCCCTCCCACCATGATGTGTGACAGTACAGATGAAGTTGCTGAGTTGAACGTTCCCCAGAGTGTGTGCGAGGGTCATGGGTCACTGGTCAAAGTCTGCCAAGGACTGGTTCCTGTCCAAACAGGCCCAGCAGGATGGACCCGCGCACACACAAACAAACAAACACTCTTGTATTTTCTCCCTGCAGCTAATGACTCATCATGTAATACTGGCTCCCTAAAGCGATATTGGGACAATTTATTTATATTTTGATGATTCATTTTTAGACACTGGGAACTTTCTGAGTCAGTGATATCTCCATCTACACATGTACAACAGATTGTTCTTTAAAGTATTTAAACAAAACAAAAACAAATTAGATCTGTCCATACTGTATTGTGTTCAACACATGAGTATTGTTAGTATTCCTTTAGAATCTATAAATAAAAAATAAAAATATTTTTTTATTTAATTAAAATACATTAAAGTTTAAAAAACTATATATATTTGAGACATGGAGTTCTGTGGGCGTGATTGTAAATATAAAGACAAGTAATCAAACATTTCTACTGGGTGCTTCGAAAAACATAGAAAAGTTAAACACATGACATTACCAAAAAATAAAACCGATCCACAGACACACAAAGCTTTTTTTTCCTACAGTTTGACTGTAAAGTAAATGTAACATTGATGGTATCAACAGGTTGCATTCGACTAACCGCTACAGGCTCAGACTTGAGAAATATCTTGCTGAAAATTAAGCAACAGTTTCTGCACAAGAGTGTATGCAAGTGTGCTGCTGTTCCTAGTATGCATACATTCCCTCATTCCTGGCGAACAAAGACTGTGTGTTTACCTAAAGTTTAATATTTAGCCCTCAATGTCACTTGTAGTGATATGTTATTTATAACGTTCAGTAAGAGAAACATAATAGCCTATATACAATAAGCGGTTCTTGTACTGGTGACAGTGACTTCACACCAAACAACCTTCTCTATTTATAATTATTTAGTATTCTTACAGGTACATAGAAATTCCCCTTTTGTTTTGGATTATGGCTTTTACCATACACTGCCATACACATCTTGACTTGTTAACTTACGTCACCGTGACAAAAGGTGGTAGAAAACCAATTTATTTAAACTACCCTCAGAAGAAGTGGGAAAAAAACAACTGGACACAATGTTTACAAAACTTGTCTGTGTACAAAACAGTCTCTTCAAAATTCTTGGAACACTCGATTCTACAGTACAGCATTCTGCTATTAAATATTTCTGAATAATGACGGTTGCAATGGCTAATGTTTGGGTATTATAGGTACTGAAGAGTTCTTTTTCAAAAACTGCTAACTCCAATTAATCCAATTAATCTCAATTAAACTGTTGTTGGGTTATTCTGATTAGGTTAAAATATAATTAAATGAATAAATTCAAGTCCTTGTTTTTGGTCACATAAAACATGATGTTAGAAAAATGCCTTTGCAACTAAATACACACACACACACACACACACACACACATATATATATATACATATATACATATATATACACATACAGTGGAGGAAATAATTATTTGACTCCCTGCTGATTTTGTACATTTGTCTAATGACAAAGAAATGAAAGTCTCAGAACAGTATTATTTTAATGGTAGCTTTACTTTATCAGTGACAGATAACACATCAGAAGGAAAAATGAAAAAATAACTTTAAATAAAAGATAGAAACTGATTTGCATTTCATTGAGTAAAATAAATATTTGAACTCCTACCAATCTCCCACTGAGTGGTTAGACACTCCTACTCAATTAGTCACCCTCATTAAACACACCTGTCTTAACTAGTCACCTGTATAAAAGACACCTGTCCACAGAATCAATCAATCAATCAAGCAGACTCCAAACTCTCCAGCATGGGAAAGACCAAAGAGCTGACCATGGATGTCAGAGACAAAATTGTAGATTGCACAAGGCTGGAACAGGCTACGAAACCATTAGCAAGAAGCTGGGAGAGAAGGTGATAACTGTTGGTGCAACGGTTTGAAAATGGAAGAAGCACAAAATGACCATCAATCGACCTCGGTCTGGGGCTCCACACAAGATCTCACCTCGTGGAGTGTCAATAATTCTGAGAAAGGTAAGAAATTATCCAAGAACTACACAGGAGGAGTTAGTAATGACCTCAAAGCAGCTGGGACCACAGTCACCATGAAAACCATTGGAAACATTACACCACAATGGATTAAAATCCTGCAGTGCTCGCAAGGTCCCTCTGCTCAAGAAGGCGCATGTGCAGGCCCGTCTGAAGTTTGCCAGTAAACACCTGAATGATTCAGAGAGTGACTGGAAGAAGGTGCTGTGGTCATATGAGACCAATATTGAGCTCTCTGGCATTAACTCAAATTGCTGTGTTTGGAGGAAGAAAAATGTTGCCTATGACCCCCAAAACACCATCCCGACCATCAAGCATGGAGGTGGAAACATTTTGCTTTCGGGGCGTTTTTCCTGCTAAGGGCACAGGACAACTTCACCGCATCAACTGGAAAATGTATCATAAAATCCTGAGCGACAACCACCTTCCCTCTGCCAGGAAACTGAAAATGGGTCGTGGATGGGTGTTCCAGCATGACAATGACCCAAAACATGCAGAAAAGCCAAAGAAGGAGTGGCTCAAGAAGAAGCACATTAAGGTCATTGAGTGGCCTAGTCAGTCTCCGGACCTTAATCCAGTAGAAAACCTATGGAGGGAGATGGAGGTCAAAGTTGCACAGAGACGGCCTCGAAACCTTAGTGATTTTAAGATGATCTGCAAAGAGGAGTGGACAAAATTCCTCCTAAAATTTGTGCAACTTGGTCATCAAGTCATCAGTTCTTGCAAACTGTATTTTCGTTAAAGGGTTCAAATACTTATTTCACTCAATGAAATGCAAATTAGTTTTTATCTTTTATATAAAGTTAATTTTTAAATTTTCCTTTTAATGTATTACCTGTCACTGATAAAATAAACCTATTATTACAATTATACTGTTTTGAGACTTTTCTTTTTTTTGTCATTGGACAAACGTAAAAAATTTGCGAGGGGTCAAATAATTATTTCCTCCACTGTGTATATATATATATATATATATATATATATAGCATATAAGACCAGGCTTTATAAGTGCTGAGCACAGATAGTAAACTTATAGTAAACTATTGTTTAAATAAGCAATCCATCCAGAAAAGCACTTTGAAATTGAACTGGTTTTAATTGAGATGCACATCTCGGATATAGAATAAGTTATGATATCCAGGACAAATTGGTCCTTCAACAAAAAGTGGTGTAAATTCAGTAACTTTCCAAAGAACCAACCAAAGTTAGCACGGTAAGGTCAACAGGAACAGGAAAAAAATGCGCTTGGAAAAAGAAAGATAGCAAGAGAAAATGAAAATAAAAAACAGCACAATTGGGAATCTCCTGGGTACAGTCATTCAACCTACAGTATTACAATGCAAAACAGTACAACACAATAGTGAGACACCACACCCTGACTCCAATTTACTATCTTCACTTGCTGCTGTGCCAGTGAGATAAAGAGTGATTTTTCATTTTAAAGGTGAATTATATAAGAACAGAGTGCAGAGGTCATATATGCCTGCAGATGTCCCCTTGACTGCCTCTCTCACAATATCTGCCAACAAAGCCCTAGGGGCAATTCCCTGCCCTGCACTCTGCGAGTGACTGGCTTTCTTTTTTCTTCAGGCAGGGTCAGACCTTAATCATGGAGACAATTAATCCCATAAATACATAAATACATAGAGCTTCCCCTGCTGATAAATGAATGAACTCATGAACACAAGAGAGAACCTGCACAAACTTAATTCAGGTTAAAGGGAAACTACCATGTGTGTTACTCTGAACATTATCTTGCTGTAACTTCCTTGTGTAGCCCCGGCAACGGTCACTTCCTGTCGGGTATGGCATTGGGGTGGGTATGCGGGTGTTGAGAGTAAGTGAGTGTGTGTGTGACAACTCTAATGATGATAAAATCCCATGGTATTGAAAGCATTGTTGAAATTTAACACCCATGAGAACGGCACACCTTACCATACAGACTCACTTTTATTTCTTCCCTTCCCCCTCTTCTCCTCTGTTTGTTTCACTCAAGGTTACTGATATTTGGACTAATCCCAAATGATTCGAGAACTAAAAAAGAAAATCCAATGGGTCTCAATCACAAGTGACTGCGTGGATTTGTACAGAGAAGAACTTGCCACGTTAAATCTCCACATAAATCACAATACATGCATACACACATGAATTGTTCTTGACCTCTGTCTAATGTTCTTGTGCATTCTAAATGATTGACTGCATGCCGTTTGCAAAAAACACACCCAAACCATCTTCATATATATATATATATAACATTTCACACAAACATATGGTCTTACAGGGCATGTGATGTTGTGTATGTAGTTTCAGTTAATCCTATATCTTTTTTATACAATCAGAATAGTACTGTAGTGCAAAAGTTACTGGTGAATAAAGAGATGTTTGTGAAAATGTTAATAAAGTGTGTTTGGTTTTTTTAATTTTAATGGTGTATATATATATATTTTTTACATATACACAATGTTTTATACATATATAATACAAAATACATACATAAATTGCCCAAAGCAAATACAGTAAAGAGCTGGCTTAAGAAAAAAAATACAGTAACACAGTGACCCATTCTTCCTATTAACTAGTTGCTTATTATGCTTGTTAATAAAATGATGGCTGTTTATGTAGGTTACTTTTAAACCACATATTCTGCATCCTAACAATACCTAACAATTACCTAATACCTAGGTATTAGCTAACCTAACAAGTTACCTAACAATTACTATTGCAGTTCAGTCATTTTTGAAGAACAAATCCCATTATAAGCCAGAATTTTTTTCAGGAGAATATCTGATCATCTGAAGCTTCACTGTATCTGAATAATACAGCAAGGCAATGATCGAAAATACAGAAGCAATTCCAAATCTGAATGGCTGGCAAGAAACTAAATTAAGGTTCTACAGTGGCCTAGTTCAAGTCGTGACCTGAATCATACAGAGGTGATGTGGCAGGACCGGTTCAAGACTTAAAACCGTCAAACAGTTTCTGTGCAAGGCAGAACAAGTCAAGATTACTCTGCAGTGATTTGAAAGACTCCTATCAAACTACATGTGGTGTTTAGTTACAGTGATTGCTGCTGAGTGCTGTCAAACCAGATATTAAGCATTTACTTTACACAGGGTTGATATGAAACCATGTTAGCGGTTTTCACAGAGGACCAAAAAAAAAAAGGCTAAAAAAGGCAATTTCAATCTGATAGGCTGATTACACAACTTCTGGGAGTCATAAGTCCACCTGGAAATGAAACATAATAAAGTGCCCAGGAAGAGAAAACGGGCAGTTGTGATAAAGAACAAATCACTAGATTTGCCAGAGTTAGTCAATATCCATGAGCAGAACTATAGTAGTGCAATAACATTTTTGCAACAGCAGCGATTGCTAGGGGTTAAGTTGTCAATATTAATTTCTCGTTTCAAATTGATCTTCGCTTTTATGTGCCGATATTGATTCTTAAATCCCAACAGCAATTTTGTGAGTGCCATTTTCAGTTCATGCATGATGCATGATATTTTTGGAGCATGCCCCCCATCTAATAAATCACAATAAGCTTTGTGCTAAAAAAACAGATATAAAACAACTTCTCAACTTCAAATTCTGTCAATTTCATTACAAATGCTGATTTAGTGTTCTTTAATATGATAACTGATCACTATATCCACTTCAGTTCAAGCAGCAGCATGGAACTGTTCACCTCTTCCACTGAAGTTAGAGCACAAAATGAACATGAATCAGACGGTATGTGGAAAGAAAATGCTAATTTATAATGTGTCCCATGTAATCACTCAATCAGAACTTGCACAACGACATCAGCAATATAGGTTAAAGGGGTCATACGGTGGTACATGCACTTTTTCAAGCTGTTTGGACTGAAATGTGTGTTGGGAGTGTGTGTGTACACAACCACCCTACAAAGATAAAGATCCACAGGTAGTTTTCTTTTGATTTAATAAAAATAAGTTGCCCCTTCTGAAATCAAGCCATTCTCAAAT
>JAUCMT010000134.1:25234112-25246487 GCA_032357475.1 Enteromius thamalakanensis | reverse complement strand
TGTTTTGGCATCTCGAAGCGAGATTCCTATTCGTCGGTCACCGACGTGACGTCAGAGTGACCGACTGAAAGGGAACCCCAACTTTGTTTATTTTTTTAGTTTGTGAGTGGTTACTGGTTTCATGTAAAAATCTCTTTTGTTCTACAGTCTCTTCAGGATATTTTATAAGCAACCGATGTTTTGGTGTAACAGACTTTAGATTTAAGGTTCATAAATCTATTATATGTCAGTTTTGATTTTTTGTATTTTTATATTTATTTATAATTTTTTTATGTTTTTATTTATGTTTATAAAGTTGTATTTGTGTGGAATTTTCTGCTTGCATGAGTTTTCCTGAAAACAAATTAACCTGTGATCATTTGTCTGCTTATCTAAAGCACCAAAGAACTAGTCAGTATTATGGTAAGCTGAAAGTTCATGCCATTAACTAATCATTAAAGTGTCAGACTGCACATGACCAAAGTTTAGTTGAAGTGAAGTCTGTTCACTCTGTGGCCTCCAGGCCTCTACTTTGGGCATGCAAAAGTGCTGAAATCTTTAAAGCTTGATGAATTTGTAAATACTTTATGGTGACAAAAAGTAAAAGAACAATGCAAAATGTCCCTGAATGACTTCACATTTTATTTTATTCTGTATCTACTTCTATTTTGCCACTGAGTGTGTATTTATTATATATATATATATATATATATATATATATATATTGTGCATTTTCATTTGTAAATTGCTTTGGATAAAAATGCCTGCTAAATGAATACCTATATATATATATATATATATCTCATTTATAGTAGTTAAATATCTCTAGCAAAATGTTTCAATTATTTGAACCAATTCCTGCAGGTTAGGGTTATGGAGTATGTTTAGTTTGTTACAGAACACCTACAAAAACAAAAATGTGTTTGGTTTATAAGGAAGAACATTAAATACACTTTTACACACACACAGTTTTTTTTCCTCTTTCTGCTTCCTGTGACACGACCTTGCTTATGAGTGAAAGTAAAGTGACTTTATTCATGGCTGCCATACTCTTAGCTACTCAACTTAATGTGACGAGCCTGTGCATGTGTCATGGAAATACGAGGTAAACAAGAAACCCAGGTAAAGACTTGGACAGGACAATGGCGGAATGTCCTATAAGACAACAGAATCCTGCTATTCGTGTCACTGCCTGTAGAGCTCAAGGCAATAAGAGGAATCTAGTATCCACTAACCAGGTACTAGATTTGCCTTGAAAATAGGCCACACATGCCGAAACACCCACAAATGTGGTACACAGAATAACCATTGTGATGGACACGCATGCAAACCTGCCCTATCAATTCAGTGGGCAGTACAGGGACATTGTGGCTCAGCCTCACACAAACAACAACAGAAAAAAACCCTCAGGAATAAATTGCATTGGTGTGTTTTCTAGCTCACAAAACCTGTTCTACCACAACGCTGTGTGAATGTGCCTCTGCAAAAATAAGTTTCGTTTCTTTTATTGTTCCTGGCGAAATCAAGCTTGACTGCGCATGTGCTGGTGAGCCTGTGAGAACGTGTGTGCTCTACAACTTCATCCAAGCTGCCAAAAAAAAGGGAGCGAGAAAAAGGGAACCGAATATGACATAAACTGGATTCATGGAAGTGAGGCTGACTTTTAACAACCTTTCAGTACTTAGAAGGAAAAGAAATGGAGTGTGTTTGATAATGGCATCATTAAATATAATAATAGCGACATTAAATATAAATGTGCCTGAATCTGCAAGTAAGTTACTGAAGAGACGAGATGAGGTGGCCTCTTTACTATTAACTGGAGAGGACAGGCTCCCCAGAGCCAATATTCCCTACACCAAACAAGGTTACTGCCTTTCCTCCGGCGAAGATTGGCCTAGTGTCCTAATACCAAATCGCAACGCATTCAGCGCAACACCAATCCAACATCCATATTGATTCAAAAATGTAGCAAAAAAAAAAAAAAACACCACTCAGCTTGCTTCGATGTTTAGGAAGTAAACGCATTAGCACCTTCGGCACATGAAGGAATCTCCAAATAAAATACTCAGCTAGCAAAATAAACAATCTGTTTTGGCAAACTGACATGAATCTGCTGCTGAGTTTTGCACACACTGTGTCTCCTCACACTGCAGAAAGTGCCTTCTCTGAATTTACTGGAAGCAGTTTTACTGGAGCTGCGTCCCCATACCACACTGATCAGAATGAGAACAAGAGAAAAGAGAGAAAACAACATATCTAATAACTAAAGAGGGAGGACGGGAGGATGCCTTGATTGAATTTCACTGGCTAAAATTTAATTTGATTCATGAGCACTCACATGATAAGCCAGTAGCCCACATGGCAGGAGGCGAAAAAAGCGGGAGACGCACAGAAACAAAGAGATGACGCAGACAGGACTGATAATAGATAGAGCAGAAGGAGCAGGACAGGTAAATTAAGTTATTATTAAAGATCAATCATGCTTCATAAGAGATGAAGTGGTCATTCCATTGTACACATGCACTAAAATCCCCCCCTGCTAGGACTGATACGTTTAATGCTGAAAAAGCAGTATTGAACTTAAACAGATATTATTCTAAATGTGCTAAAATTAATTGTGAAATTAAAAAACATTTAAGGCCCCTCTATTTAATTTAGCATTAAGGTGACAAAATTGTAAAAACCGCAATCAGAAGTGACCAAAATACTCATTAAGCAATTTTGCATACAAGTTGCAAAATTATTTAAAAATTAAGCAGCATTTCAAACCAGTTTTTCAAGATTTTTACACTGTAAGTGATCTACCCACGTTCCAAGTTCATCAGACTTTCATTCATCTTCAAAACACAAATAAACATATAATATTTTTTATATAAAATTTCTGTCCCTCCTTTAAAAAAAAAACAATAATAAACAATAATGTTTATTAAACATTAATAAAGACATTCATACGAATTGAGTGGCCTAATAAACGGTAAACGGAAGCTTGAACATCCTTGCTTTACATGCAATAATCAACAGACCTTAGTCAGAACAGCACCATATTTAATCTAGTGCATTTTTGTTTTTAAACGCATAACTTTTGCTTTGGTTACACTACACTACTCGATCCTCCAAAACAGACTTTGGAAAATGCTGTAGACCTCGTTTTAGTCTACAAACTTCAGGGTTGCATTTAAGTGTAAACGTGGCTTTACACATCCGCAACAAAGTTAATTGTTGTATCTGCATGGATGCTCATGCTTTTTAGGTTGTCTAAGGTGGCTGGAGATCGTTTCTGAAATGCAGTGAAAATGGCAGTGTAGACAAAGATCATTTTCATACTAAAATGCTGTTTTTAAAACAAAAAACGCAGTTTTTAAAACAAAAATGCTGTTCTGAGCATTCTGGCATTCTGAGAGGCATATTTTCTTAAGTAGGCAAAAACTTTTTGTTGTAAGTTGTTACTCTGTTTGAAAATTACTATGTCTATGGGCACACAGGGTTTGTTGCACAGACATTTAATGTATTTAATTACTTTAAACATAGGTGGGTAACTGAATTAAAACATTTTCTTGAAGAAACCTGTTTAATTTAGACAACAATCATTTACCTTGTAGCAAATGTAGATGTTTTTACTACGTTCATTTAGGAATTAGGCAGACGCATAATTAGGGCTGGGCAATATATATTGCACAATATAGTCATGTGCATCTCATCAGTACAGCCGGTTCTTTTGATCACAAGCTATGTAATATCAGGTTCATTATCGCAAATCACCCGTGAAACTGAATGCGATATTGTGTAGTTTTTCAGTGATCTACGGCTCTGTGTATTAACTGCTTCTCCATTTAAAACATCTCTGGGTATCTAGTGTCCCCATTAGTATAAAAAAAGTATTTTGCCATATTTTATGATAAGTTCTCTTAAAAAAGCATAAAAAGCATACAAAACAAACACAGTACCATGCATTAGAAAAAAAAAAAACTAAAGGATATTCTGATGATTTTTTAGAAGTCATTTCGGCTGATACCATAAGAATATAATATAGCTGAATATAACTAACCATGCTGTTTCCTCCGGACCAGTAAAGGAAGAATCCATCTGGGTCCACTTTAAGGGTGACAAGGCTGGGGTTGTTGTTGGCCTCCTGAACACACAGAAGTGAAAAAAGCAATTAGGGAAAATTCGGTACAGTTTTACCAACAACAACAAATACAACAAAGGATATGAACAGCATTATCAACTGACATGAATGCTAATGAAGACTAATGACTGAGAAATAATGACACGGTTTAGAACATTTATTACATAGAAATAATTGTTGCCAATTCAATGACAGCTTAATTAAACTGATACTACGGTAACCAAATCACAGTGGCAGCCATGCTAACACTACACATCAATGATGAAAATACAGCCAGATAATGGGAAGAATGGCAGAGACATAACATAGGCATTGGGATTATAAAGTCAGATAAATGGGAAGTGCCCGGAATGGGTGGATGCTCCTGAGGGACAGTGGGATTTAGAAATTAATGTAATGACTGAAACCAAAACCTCAAAAGCCACAGAGACAGAAATTAGAGGAGTTTAATGCACAAGTCACAAAAACTAATGACTGTCTAAATATGACTGGAATGGAAAATTACAAAAATGCAGCCTACACCCGTACTCATGTAAACTGCACAAAATCAACTACCATTGAAAATGCTCAGTCATTTTTTATTCAATAAAATAATTGTATTATTTTTGGGATGCATGAAATTGATCAAAAAGACGTCATATTTAAAAACAAACAAAAAAACATTTCTGGCAACTAAATGTTTTTTTTAAACTTATTGTTTCCACAAAAAAAATATTATACAGCATCTCATTATGTTTGATAATAAGTATTGTTTTATTTATATCTTCCCAATCGCAAAATTTGAGTATTTTAATTTTGTAACATCTTTAATTATTAAATGTCACAAATGTCAAATGTCACAAGTTAAGAGTATTATTACGTATATCCGGAATAAAAACTATTAAAATAAGATAATACATACTGTTCTACCTATTACTTTAATAAGCAGTATATACTGTGAAGTACAAAGTGTGATAACATTTCATACCATTGATAACCATCTGTTTCAGGTGACATGAAAATGTTACTTACTCTTATCTTTGTCCCCAAGAGACTAAAAACTAAACTCCATTTGCATGTGCATGTCGTTATAATTATTTGTATTCATATTTAAAATACTTTATTTAATTTTCAAAGATATCTACATCAAAATACTTAATGTATTTGGAAAATCAGTTAAGAGCTAATCTAATCTTCATGTTTTAAAGGGGACACAAAAATGGCATTCAGCTGCTAAGCTGTTTTGGGGAATGTTTGCATATGATTAAATTAATCAGGATGCACAGATTTCCTTTACAAATTCTCTGAAAAACTCAACTCGCACACAATCATACACATATACAGTAATCACAATCACGTGAATTTAATGTTTGCATAAACAAATATATTACTGTTGTCATCCTGCTGAATAAGTTTTGTAGTCTTTTTTTAATAAGTGCACCGAGCTTAGGTGATTGTAATATAATTATAAAAAAAAAAACAAAGCTTAAAAGAAAAAAGAAAGACAAACAGCATATGAGAAAGACAGAGTAGCAGACCTTGGTCAGGGTAAACAACATATTTCATCTGACATAAATTAAAACAAGCCTATGAAGGATAAAGTTCAGTGCGCTCAACAGGTCGTACAATCTTAAAGGGAGAGTTCACCAAAAACTTTGTCATTAATTATTTGCAGTTAATCTAAACCCTCTTGACTTCCGTTCATCTTTGTAACACAGATGAAGACATTTCTAATGAAACCTAAACGGTTTCTGTCCTTCAACTGACAGCCTATGCAACTACTTAACACATTCAAGACCTAAAAAGTTAGTAAAACATCACTGAAGTAGTCCATGTTACTCTAGTCATTCAAACTCAATTTTTATTTGGTGACAAACACTTTTTTGTAATGTTCCATACAAAGGAAGTCAACAGTCACCAAAAATGTTTGGCATTCAAGCTTTCTACTGAGGTTTTTGTTTTCATGAACCATTTAAGTTTGTCTGTGTGTGTGTGTGTGGAGGGGAGTCAAATGATCCTCTCATTGGTGTGTGTGTGTGTGTGTGTGTGTGTGTGTATACAGGCTTATAAAAACCTGTCAAAGTTCTCTGACTCCCAAGGTCAAACATAGTAAAACCAAATGATCTGACACACACAAACATTACCCAAACATATACATAAATACACACACAGACAAAACATATTATATGATATATAGATCACTTGTGATTAAATTTTAAATAAAAACTTGTGATTTATTGATATAATGTATGTGTGCATACTGTATATATATATATATATATATATATATATATATACACAGACATATAATGTCATGTTTATATATTAAATCTATTTAGATATATATTTATATTCTTATATTTTATATTATAAGCATGTACATATTTTCAAAATGTGTGAATATGTATATATATATATATATATATATATAAAAATATACAGTAAAATACAGTTCACATAAATAAGTAAACAAAAATGTTTTTGTACATGATTTATGGATATTATTATAATCAAGATTGTTTGATGGCACATACAATACATAAATAAATATACACACATATACATATACACGTACATACATACACACACACACACACACATATACATAGTTGACATCTGTGCATGTCAAGAGTCAAATGGTTATCGGAGTAAACCATTAAAAGTGAACTGAAGCTTGTGGCCTGCACACGACAGCAGTACATGCATTTTCTCAGACAGAGGCACACACAGCTAATGCATCAACAATGTCAGTTATTTCAGTGGGTGAGTGGCCTGCACTCTTGGGTGTGTTTGGCCTCCAGTATTTACATGCTTTTATAGCTCTTACATAATGCACATACTGTACACACACACACACACACACACACTAAAACATGACTGACTTTAACACCTCAAAGTCTGGGAATGCAGAGAGACAGTGGACACAGAGAGAAAGTAAATTATTTTACAGTAAAAATCTGCATAATCAAAACTACCATTAACAAAATGTTTTTTTTGTAACATTTACATGCTGACACATTGCCTTGTCAAAAGGCAGGTTTTTATGTTAAGACTTCACCTTTGGACTGAGGAGATTAGCAGGGCATGGACACGTGTGCATACAGGTAAGTAAGGGATACTGTAATGCCAGTAACTTGATAGGTCATATTTTTCCACAAATTATTTTATCTTGCAGTATTGACCACCTGACTGTACACTACAACCCACAAAGTGACCATCCAAAGGTCTGCAACCATCAAAATAAACTGAATTTAAACTGAATTTTCCCACTAAACATATGCCTGTGTGAACAAGTATTTGCGGAACACATTTACACTTTCATCATTTCATCATTCACTATAAATGAGTGACCAGCACAGTCTTTGCAGTCTGTTCAACAAAAAAATGAAAGCCATACAGATTCAAGATTGGAACAACATGAGTATGAGTAAATGAGAAGAGCTTTAAACTCTTTCTGGGGTAAACTTTCCCTTTAACACATTTAACAAGACAAAAAAAAAAGACTTAAAGAATGGAAAGCAAATGCCACAGAAATCCCAGGTTAAGGTAAAAAAAAAAAAAAGAAAGGAAGGAAGAGAGACATTTTCTAATGCACTATTTAAAGGCTGATTTACAGCAACATTTCCATATGAGTGAATGACTTGGTCTAAATAACACAGACATAGAAAGGTCTCCTTCCTGAATGAGAGGGCGAAACAGAAGGAGAGGAAGGGCTGGAGGGGGCGAGCAGAGGTCAAACACACCCATATGTGAACTATGGGTCATCCACTTCGACACATGTTCTGTTTGAGTGTGCAATAATGACTCTGTTCTTCATTTTCCTCTTCAGTCTCCGTGTTCTCCTTCTGAAAGTGTGCGGAGGCTTGTTTTGCAGTGAGGTGACACACCATTAGCAGTGTGGTAAGAGTCAACAAGCGCAAGTACAGCTGCAGTGTGGCCCACCTGGATAAGTGTTTCCCTCTCAGCCCTTTCCAGGAAAATGTTCATAGACTGCTCTTTTTAGCGCAGGTAACCGAATGCAAGAATTTTGTTGTATTTGTGCTTTGCTGGTACTTGTTACCTATATACTTTCAAATCAGTTGTTTTTTGGCAACAAACCAAAACAACATGATGACACGTACAAAATGGTATGAGGCTGGTTGAGTTATGCATGTCGCAAACCACATCAAGCCCTTGTAGTGTGTGTCTGTGTGCACCAAAGGCGTTTCACCCTGAAGAGGCAGTGCCCTTTACAGCTTATTTCTGATGAGAAATAAACCAACAGTACAAAAACCTAAACAAATATTATGAAATATGAGATCAAAGCACTTTCTCCTAAAGCAATACTGCCCTGAAATTACACTGGCTGATCAAGTTTCAGACAGAAACAGACATGTCTCTTCCTCCTTTGAGATCAGTGCATTCTCAATGGCGGTCCAAAAGTGCGCAGGTGAATGTGAGTGGGGGCCTCTATGCAGCTGTGATTGGCTGATTACCTATTAAATTCGCAACAGGACACAAAACACCTAGAACTAGTGGAAATAGAGTTATTATAAAGTGAACAGCTCATTCACTCTGACATCACTTTTACTTGAGTTTGTGAAACTTGATCAGCAAATGAGCCACTATTTAATATACTTGACGTGCTCTATGCATCTGTGTGGATTGATGTTTATTTGTAAAGAAGTCTAAAATTTATTTGTTTATTATGTTTATTTGCATTTCATTGATGAACAAAGATCTAATGGACATGAGAGCGAGTATAACTGAGGACAGACTTTTCAGAGTATTTGGTTTTAATAAAAAAAAAAAATGATGCTAATTTACGCTTACAAAATATTACAGTACACTTATTTGTTTCTAGTGTCACATAAATGCTGTTCCACATGCCATTAATCTGGAAAAGGAACATATGTTTAAATTAGATTAAAATACCAAACTCAGAGAGAGGACTTTGCCTCAACATTTCAGGAGACCAACACACGCCGCTGGTGTGTATGTGCGTGTGTTCTGATGGTGTGTGCGGGCAACGAACACTAGAAATTAAGAAAAGAGAAAGGGTGGAGGATGTGATAGCTTGGGGAGAGGACAAGCAAAAACTATGAAAAACATGAGGAAATTGATGAGAAAACAATTGTGAACTTAGATAAGGCTCTTAAATGTAAAAGACAAAGTTTAAGCCTAGTCCCAGACTAAAGTGTTAGTCTGAGCTGTTTTAACTGAGAGAAACTTGCACTGACAGATGCACTGAAAATGCCCCTATTAAATTTTGGCCTAATCCTTAGTCGAAGCTCTCTCTGTGAAACCGGACCTAAAAGAAGTAAGGAAAGCTTAAAAGTGTTAAAGGTGTAAAAGATACTACACTATGGTACGTGCGTTACTATGAGTCTAGAGTGGTTGCCAGAACGTTTCTATGGGTTTTCTAAGCATGTCACTAAGTGGTTCGTATGAATGATTCTACATCCTCCCAGAAGCCTGTGGTCAGTAAGTGAGCTGAGAGACAACAAGCTCACTTTTCAGTACATTTTCATTTCACTTTTACTGGCTGGTGCACTAATCCTATATGGAGAAGCCTTTACCTGTGATATATATGAAACTGAAATCTCTTCCATGAGCACCAAGGACACACACACTTGTTTTTCTATTCATTCTTCTAGCTTTTAATACTCTGGACGATGTTTGTAACTTCTCACTTATATTAATCAATTATATTCATCATTTCTAAGTTGATTTGGATAAGTGTCTGCTAAATTGAACAGGCCTAAATATAAATGTAAATTCTGTGGTGTTCTAGTTGGTTTTTTACTAGCTCAAGTAAAAGCAGACCAAAATGTATAAGACAAATTTAATAAATAAATGAATTCTCATTCTGTATATTTTCAAAAACGGTGAAAAAAGTTAGATCATGAGTCTCTATAGTCAAAAACACAATGCTTCAATTCAGATATTTAGGGAACCATAAAAACGTAAACAACATCAATATTATAATACATCGAGCAATTCCCTTCACAGCATGTGCCAAGCTCTTGCGTACACATGCGCACCAGACATGACTAAACATGCACAACTCCTTTCTTCCTCAAAGTCAAACAGTCTCTTAAACACACACACACACAGAACACACAGCTTGTCACACTCGATATTAAACAATGATATTTAACTTGTGTGAGATAGTGTGAGATTTCCAGATTTACCACACTTCATACAATCAATCACGCATATGTTTTGCACTTGCTAACCAGAGCAGTTAGAAGCAGTACATGACGAAGGATAAGAAAGAGGAGGGAGGACAAAAGTGGAAAGAGACTGACACGCGAGGAGACAGCTAGTTGGCCGTCAGTAACAGAATTAGACTCTAGTGTTCGTCTTTTTCCTGTGATTTTCTCTTCTCTGCCTACATAGTCTCTAATTTCTGTGTGCCTCAGCATGCCTGGCGTCACTTCTCAATATTTTCCTCCATGTTATCTCCTTGTTTGGCCTCCGTGTACGAAACCTCTCTCCGCTCACGCACAGTTCACCCTCCCCTCTCAGAATGATCCTACTGCACCAGCCAATCCCTCACTCAGTCACCCTGTGTGTCGAAGTCATTGCTTTTTTTCTGCTCCATTGAGAGAAATGCTTGCAAAGTTGCTTGCAGTTCACACAGTTAATCACAAACCCTAAATACTTCCTGTGGAATTCCCTTGGAGAGAAAAAAGATGAATATTATAGTCCTGTGAATTCTCTGTCAGACTGGTTTGTTTAGACAGAGGGTATGTTCATTCCAAACTGTCCTTACTGGGTTTGGACAACATTTATTTTCTTGCTTGAAAAGCATGCAAGGCAGCAACATCTGTCCATCTCTCTCTCTCTCTCAAACCCACACACACACACACACACAAGAAGGATTTGTCACTGTTTCTTAAGTTTATGTTTCACAGCTTCAAAATAACTACACTTTCTGCTCACTGCTCACTTTCACTAAAGACACCTGTCAAGCGGAAGACTGAGGATAAATTTGCAAGTCAAAGCTCACAGCTAGCTGATTTGCTCAGGGGCATTAGTAACACTTCTTCACTGAACTGCATACAAGTTCTTAATTATACACACTGTTTTTAAATGAAAATCTTCTTTGTCAGAGTCATATGATCACATAAAAATCAGTCAAATTTGTAGCATTGCTATTATTATTAATAACTTAGAAAACAGTTTCAAGATTTTGTTTTTCAGCATACTTTGATAAAGAACAGAATTACTAGAAATATTTCATTACTAGAAAACTTTCTTGTCTTCATCACTTTAGATCAATTTAATGTGACCCTTTTTTAAGCTTTTCTTTTAATTACATGACTACATTAGGTTGTTCATGTGGTTCTCTAAGCAGGAGATATAATGAAAATGTGTGGATGTAAATTCATCAATGCCAATCAATGTTAATTTTCATAAATAACCAAACTTTACGTGAATGCAGTGAGACTGATAGGTCAGAATAGGAGTGATAAGCGTATTTAATTGCAGTGTGTATGCAGCCAGAGAGGCAGTGGTCTTAATTAAGAGGATTAAGTTTAGCTGCAGTGCATTCCATGATCATTTAGGATCCTGTTCAAGTTGGCTTTCAATCCCAGACTAGCAGAGTTTTGGGAAATGGTTCATTGAACGTTTAAAAGTGCACTAGAGCATTGCGTCTTACTGTCTGCCTTGCACCGGTTCATTCTGAGAATTAGATAAAGCATTATAGATCATTAGATCACATCAGTAGCAACAATGTCTGACTACAGTTTCCTTCAGAGATTAAGAGCACACAAAAAGTAGGGTGGTAAAGAGGCAGAGTTTAACAGAAAGACACTGTTGCATCTACCTCTTCCTCGTTGAAGTCTAACATTCAGCACCATGTGGAACTGAGCCCTGTGCTGTTTCATTTCCTCAGTGCACATTATCAGTGACACAACTGCACAGTGACAGCATGCAAAACATGAAAGGGATTTGAACGCACAGCACAGTTACTTCACAAAACAAAAAGCCTTCACTGACTCCACTGAAAGAGTTCAGGCCCTGACCTGACATAATTACATATTGTGAGTTTGTTTGCTCAGCTTAAAAGCTTTTATCCTTGCAGGTGTTATTTAAAGATTATTCAAAATGCATTATGACATCAGAAACGCTATTAGACTTACACCTTTCATCTTCGAGATAAAACATAACACTGTTTTTCCATCTTATGTAACTTAGCACTTACCTATGATCTTTGAAAACCGTTAATAATCCACTTATTTTTGACCACAGTAAAAAAATGCTGAATTTTAGCTAGACAAAAGTGTATTATGATAATATAT
>JAUCMT010000134.1:25217637-25233887 GCA_032357475.1 Enteromius thamalakanensis | reverse complement strand
ATAGCCTGGGTATTATATTGTTATTTAAAATTTTATATTAGATCAAATTATAGGAATGAGAAACACAATTTGAATATCAAGAAACGCTAAATAACAAATTCCTCCATAATCTCACATATTTCAATAAAACGACTACTGTTGTTTTAATTAGCGGTGCACATCATAGAGCTACAAGATTTAGATTTAGATGCAACATGACTGATGGGTTCAATCATTTACAACAATAATAATCTATTTCATAGGTGTTTGTTTTTTTTCTCTTTTTTTCTAATAAAAAACAATATAATTAAGTAATTACACCATATCCTTTACCAAAAACAGGTCACAAATTGTCAAAAGACAATTAAATTGCCTTTCTGGCAGATGGACTATTATGTCCTAAACTATAGCTATGACCTCAGATAAAGATATAATAAGACCTCATTATAGTTAAATACAGCTGGTTATTTATTTATGAATGCCTCTGAAGACAATGGCTCATCTGCCAATGGATGCACTAACACACATTCTCCAAATGAAATGATGTTTTCAATCTACAGCGGTCAAAACAGTTCTATAATACTGACGGTTTACAACAGCCTCCCTCCCTCATAGACACACACCTGGGGCATGTCTAAGTAGAGTTAGCCCAATACAAACCACTCAGCATTTATGGGGTGCTTAAGTTAATTATTAATGACTTTTAAGACATGAAGTGCATCAAGTTGTACAAGCCACTTTCTCCTTACTCAACGTCGCTCTTATCAAAAGGTGTTGGCTCCTTGAGCTCCAGTTAAGGGAAGAAAGGATCAGCTAAAGCAGTGCTCAGTGATTTGCTCAAATAATGCAAAAGAGGTGAAGATTTTATCCCCCTCAATCCTTCAAAATAATTACAACTGTAATGGCTGTCCAATGTGAGATTTGAAACATGATCCGTACACACAAACACACACACAGGCCCTTGTTGCCAGGAGAGCACCAACGCGGAAAAATTCAGGAGATGGTGATTTCTTGTAAACATATGCGTTTTGGTTGCCATTAACTCCTCAGAAGAAATACTCAAGGAGGAATTATTTTTTCTGTTTTCAGTGAATGAAATATTCTGACATTTAATGAAAACACTGCTGTCTTCAAGTGACACTTTACGGAGTTGTTTACAACAAACAGTAAATATATTTAGAGAAAACATTTTGTCTTGTTCCAATGTATTCAACTTACTAATTTATTCTCATAGCCTTTATATGAGCAGTAGTTATGTGTTTCTCAAACTGTCCTGAATCTTGCATTGGTCTCTGTCAGTAAAAGGCGGGCCACTTAATCATGTAGATACGGTTTGGAAGTCTACCTTTATGTAAATCAACTCATGACATTATTAATACATGCTCCAAAATCTGAAATGTGTAAACTTATGGTATTGCTTTTATATAGCTACTATAAATGAACATGACAAGATTGCTGTTCATATGTGACTGACTGAAGTACCTGTTGGTTTAAGTTTTTAAAAGTGTGACATGTTTGATGTTATTTCCGTTTCAACAATCTGATATTTTGTTAATATCTTCTTAAATATTATCTTTTAATAGTTTTCTAACTTGTTTTCGTAATATTGTGAGGGTCCCTTTGAACTGTTCTTCCTTCAGTGTGAAGAAAAAAAGGTTTAAAAGACCACAACAACAACAACAACAACACGTTGACGTCTAATGGCACTTAGGATGGGGTTTAATAATAATAGACCAGAAAATGCTCTTGATCCACGTGCTTTCGTCTGACACTCTTCTGGTCTACAAATCAGTCAAGGAAATGTATTTAAGGGTTAAACTCAACTCCATATGCGACGCGACTAATGAATTTTATGATCTTACACATTTAGCACACTTTAACAAATACTGTTGGTTTCTCAGGAGATAACAGTATTTAGCAGAACAACTTAAAGGTCTTTCGAAGTTCAAGGTATGAACAAAAAACAGCAAACAAAACACAAGTAGAGGGTTAATGAGTAAACATGAGACTCAGAACACAAGAACTCGAGATCTAATAGAAGAGTGTTGAACTCCTGATCCTGGGTGTCAGATGTTCCCCAATAAATTACTTCAACATGTAACACTAGTCGACTATCACGCCACATAAAATCACAGACACGCGGACGGATGATATCTTCTTACCTCGTCCCATTTGATAAACTTGCTCCCCCGTTTGAGCACCTCATGGACAGACACCGGTTTGAGCTGCAACGCGTGTACTCCCGGTTTCGCCCCGGCCATGACTGCTGAATCGACGGGTGGCGACGCCTCTGCTTCTCGGTTTGAAGTCTCTGACCTTCAGTGGACAGAACCAGAGCCCGACCCAATGCCTCGAGTCCGACTGGCTCAACGCACGCGCGCGCGACTGTCACACATTCACGAGCGAGCGCAGTTTATGACTTTAGCGATTGTTTATACATCTAAGAGCTTATCACTGCAAGGACTTGAATTGATATTTTCCTTCCTGTCCGTCCATCCGCTCGGTAATGATGAGATCCCAGTTTAGGAGAAACTTTCACTTGACTTTGGTCCCCGCTGGAATTTGCTCCTCTTTTCCTTCATGTTTTCTCCGAACTAAATGGGAGCGCGAGAAGAACAGGGAAGGAGAGAGAGAGTCTGTGCGCGAGCGAGAGAGAGAGAGAGAGAGAGAGAGCGAGAAGGGGGGAGTAAGGAAGTGAAGAAAGAAAAAACGAACAGACGAGGGAGTGTTTTTCTTCTTTTTTCTTTTTTATTCTTTCGTGTTTCTGTTGTCATTCCAGTATTTTGAAACGTGCTGCTGGTAGGATGTATCTAACACGATAAAGCATAGTTTTGGTTTTCCTCTTGTTCAGATTTCCCCTCTGTTTATGCTTGTTTTTCCTCTTTCCAAGAAAGAATGTTAAACACGAATCGCGCTGTGAGCCAAAGAACTTGAGTTCTTATGAAAAAAAAAAAAAAAACACGAACAAAACAAATTAACAATATGGATATTACCTCTAGCCAGCATATATAGCTGTGTGTGTGTATTTTTAATAATTACAAAATCATATTTTACTAGCTGGACAGAAAAAGGAATATCGTAACAGGCTATTACAAAATCAAATTTTAATAACGCAACATAAAATAAGCTATATAGCCTGTTTTGCGAAATGAGTGACAGCTGAATACATTTGTTTTGCACACTTATTCTTTGATAATTTAGACCTAAATGTTCTTTATTCACTTCCTGTATATAATTTTAATTCACAGTTTGAAAAACAGTGGGAATTAAAGTGTACCATAACATGTTTTATTAAATTGAGATCATATTCAATGTATATTCAGTAGTATTCAAAATATGTTATTTTATATCTACCTAAAAAGATGGGTTATGGGCCTATGCCCTGGAGTTCACCCAAGTCTATGTGTTTAAGTAAGAGAGTAGGTTACTTCTCCAAATGCACACTTTGAGTCCGGGTTAATTCACCTACACGATGCATGACCTGCTGATGTGCAGAGCAAGTAAGTGGCTGGGCAGTTGTCCTTGTCGCCTATGCCTCTCACTGGACTGTGTCCTAAATTGCCCCTCATTTATGATTATATAGTGCACTATTTGTTCAAAACCATTGTGAACATTTAAAGTTTACTCTTTCACGTCCATACTGCACCTCAGTAAGTGTACTGGCACTAGAGAATGCATGTGAATTTAGCATTGCTTGATTTGCTTATTCATTTTCATTCACTCCTTTTGCTAATTATATTAGAGGAGTAATGTAGGGAATGTTAAATGAGGTTATAAGGGGACAGTCCTAACTGACAATTTCCATTGTTGCTGATTACTTGTTGAACTTTAAAAATGTATCCAAATATGCTATTTATTACTATTCTATTTATGCTTTGATAGTTTTGCGGAGTCGAGTAGAATGTCGCGTGTCATCTCAACATGGGGTGGATGCAGCATTTCAGTTTGATCAAATCTATCAATTAGATTATAAACCAAACTAACCACAGTAATGTTCAAATGTTGTGATAATCAAATGAATTACCTTGATATTTGAGACACGTCCTATGAACCAGTCTGTAGAGCCATATAGGCTTTTCTCTGTTGCTTTTTGCTACAGGAAGGTTCCAGCTTGTCAGCACCCATTAATACTGCCCCCCTTCCTACTCCTCATTCCTAAACAGGTGTCCTCTTCCCAGATGAAAATATACAGTAATTCTCCTGGGAGAGCAAGAAAGCAGAAGGACGGTCAAACATTCACCCTTCAAAGGTATACCTTGCAAACTTTTATTACTTTTTGGGACACTCACTGCACACAGAGAGACACATATTTTTAATGTCAAACCCAGCTAGGCCTCTCATTCTGTGATCTGAATGTGTCATACAACCCCGGCTGTGAAGAATGAGATTTTTGGACTCAAGAGGCCATGCGACTTTGGTAAAGCTGGAACAGACAGTTTGATGCAGAATAATAACCATTGCAAAGAGAGAGAGGGAAAGATGAGAGTAGAAGGTCATGAGAGGAGAGATAATTGAAACTTCGATAAGCGAGTGATCCAGTCACTCTAATCAGAGACTATTTCTGACCAAAAGCCAAGCATGCACTTACAAAGACACATTGTATTTTAGCCTAGAGACACAAGTTAATACACACACACACACACACACACACACATCCTTATCTGGAACATAGCCATTTAAAGATGTCAATCTGAACTTTCTACAATGTTCTTTCCTTATTATTTGCTTTTTTTTTTCTTTTCTCCCTGTTTTACCTAATGAGAAATCGCTGACAGTCTACAGTAGCAGCAAAGGCTGATCACATTACTTTTTAGATAGCAGAAACGTGTGCCAAAAGCTCTGAAACCTCCTCAAAAGCTTCTTTGTTAAAGTCAGGCAAGACTGACTTAATGTCTACCACATTCAAACAGTCCACTGTTGCCATCTAGTGTTACATCATACATGGAACATGGACTGGAGATTATCAACCATGCAGGGGGGAGTGAATGCATCTTGTTCCAAACAGAGTGCTACATGCTTTTTATCATTACGAAATGTGATAGCATGTGATTCATATAATATTTTTATAAATGGTCTGAATATAAATGTTTTTTATAAAGCAAATTTTGTAAGCAAAATTCCAAGGGACATTTTTAATCCTTAAATCTAGTAAATTGTGAACAACTGGAAAAGTCAATGGGGGTTTCGTATTTAAAAAAATTGAGAAGCACTGTGCTAGAGCCTGCATTTTAACAGAAATGCTTAGATAGAACAGCTGTGTTATAAATGCATCGGTTTCCTCATCGTTCCTTCAGTTTCTCTCAATGGCCACAGCTGTGGTCTAATCAAACTAATCTCTCATCAAAATGGCGCTTTTGTTTCCTCTCCCCACCCACTGCAGGCATCCTCACTCAGTCTGATCCTCACCAGATCCTTATCTGACTGGCTTTCTGTTGTTATATCCCTAATATAGGTCATTTTCAGTTTGCCTAACCCCCTTCTGCCAATTATTTTTCTCTATCTGTTGTTTGTTGTGACGCTATCTTTCACCTTAGCCAGGTGGCAGCAGTAACACCACTGAGATTAATGCCTTGGTTGTTAATTCACACCAAGTCTATGGACTGTCTTTCTCTGTGCTGTCAGCGTAATTTGATATGCATTGGTCAGAATTTATTTTGAGGTAGTCATTTGATACTGGGTCAATTATAAAGACCATGAATCATGTTGTGATTTCAGAGAAATGCTTTTAGAGCAGTGGTTTGACTAGAGGAGACATAGAAAACTACATTGTTTATTTTCATGAATAATATTTTAAGAAGGTGTTCTGTAAATCTCCACCGGACAGTGTCAGATGAAAGGCAATAAAGACTTCTGATGGAAACACAGATATTGCACATGCATTTACTTCAGCCTTGTACTGTTGCCATTTTTGATTACTCATGACTGAACATGCTTAAACTCTCACCTTGAGCTTTTGCCTGTGGAAATCAAGGAAGGCAAAAAAATACATTTGGCTTATTTGGAGTCATTTTACCTCTCTACTTTTCGTCCAAGCCCACACAATAATTTCTCATTTTATAATAAAACTATTTTTACATAACATATCACAACACTTGAGTAAAAATGACAAGTTTTTAATTTCATAAGGTGGATCATCTGTCATGATTTATTGTGTTTTTTGAGCTGTTTGAGTATATCATCTTTTATTAACCCTTCTTAGGGGATTATTTAAACAAGTTCAAACAAGAATCACGTCACAAATGCTGCACATGCAGCTTTGCCCACTTAACCCTTACACTCCTACTGAATAGGGATTGTACAACGATGAGACCATAGCAGGGCAGCAAGAGTGCATGTATAAACCTGCTCTAAATTTATGCACAATTCAGCAGCAAATCAATAATCAGTAATAATATTTTACATATTTAAGTAGACCTATTAAAATATTTGTAAATATGTCTGTGTTTATAAATGCATGTATGAAAGAAAAACGGTGTCACGGCATGCAGTGGGTTTACTGGACTGTAAGATCCAGACACAGTATTTTGAATAATTCATTGTCTTCATGCCACTTGTAAAACGTCACAGAAGAGGTAGGAATGTTATGTAGACTCTATAATCAGCCTACAGCATTCTCAAACGTTCCACTTTTTATTGTCTTGTGTTTGTTTGTTTTTTTTGTATTGTAATAAATGATGGAAAACTTATTAAAGCTGCTCTCAGTGAATTTTCACTTTATTTGAAAAGTAAAATTGGCATACTATTCCCCTTTTGTCATAAAACATTCAAGAGTAAGCTAGCCTACTTGTGATGTTTGTCTTATGGCAAAAGGAGTCAACACTCTTGACTTTTGACCTAATAGTTTCAGTGGATTTGGACTGCATGAAGTTTGTTTACTAAATGCTGCTTATTGTTTATCTTTTGTTGCTTTTTGTTTATGTTTTTCTCTTATTTAATTACACACATTCACATATGGAACATTTTTAAGATTCAATCACCATATTGTCGTTTTTTTTATTTTTATAAAAACTCAATCGCCCATAAGGGGGCGACCCGCTCCACAAAGAATAAATCAGCTTTTTTTTTCTCTCTAGAAAACTGGTTTGTCTGGAGGTCACAGACAAAAACGATATTATTATTAGCGTCCACAAAATCGTTCTGTGTATTATGAACATATTAACAGAACAGAACGGGAAAAACATGATGAAAGCATTATTTGTAAATTAAGCGTTAAGTGTAACTAAGTATAAAACATTTTATTTAGCTTTTTTCCCCTTTTTTTCCACTATAAAAGAAACCTTGTTTTTATGCCTCACTTATTTTAGCAACTTGCTTCAAATAACAGGATTATCTGGTTGTATTTAGCCTTAAGTGAGGGATGGTGAACTTATTAGCGTTATAGACAGGGGAGGGAAAGGAAGAGAGACAGGCAAAGAGGGAGGGATAGAGAGAAAGGACAGCCGTGGCTCAGAGGGGGTTACACATCACTCGGGTGAGGGAAGCAGAGTAGGAAGAGAGAGGAGGGGGAAAGGAAGGACATAAAAGAAGGGGGACACTGCAGTGTTTGTTTTCGTTTTTATTGCTTTGTACTATAGTGGGGAAAAGTCTGCCTTTCTCTTTAAATGACCGGCTAAATCTTTGTAAACGGCTTCCATCTTTATTTTACAGAAAACAGTGGGCCACGAGGACGCTGGAGTTTGAAGTCATTTGAGCGTTTGTGGCTTACTTTCTAAAGAAAAGGGAGACACGCGGTTTGCAGTCCTGTGAGTGCTTAGCGACTGATAGATTGTGACAAGACCAAGCGAAAAACATCCAAGTAACTTTATATGACTTTAGTAATATTATTAAGAAGTTGCCAAATGCCATTGGGCTCTCCGCGAAGGAATAAATAATAGCTCTGTTAGTGGCTTTTTAAATCACTGTGCTCAGCAAACACGGGGAAGAAAACCTGTTCTACTGTATCAGCCGGTTATTCGCATAATATTAGCGGACTATGGCGGCGGTGACAAGTCCAGAATCGAGTCAGCAAGCTCGCGTTTACTTTCAGACGCCCCCCGGTTCAACCGAAGAAGCCGAGACCCCAGTCCGCAAGCAGGGACGGGTCACTGTGAAATACGACCGGAAAGAACTGAGAAAGAGACTTAATTTGGAAGAGTGGATTATTGACCAGCTAACGGATCTCTACGACTGCGAGGTAAGTGAAAGCTATACTGAACTAAAAGTAAATGGTCGAGAATGTGAATCGGTTGGAATCATTAAACCGTATACCAAGCTAATATATTATACAAACCGTGATAAAGTCACCAGTAGCTCAAGAACCCATTGTATATATTTTTAGATAAGTGTGCTTTTGTAATTGCAGCAGTGCTCAAGTTATCTTGCGCAGCCACTTTAACATCATTACGAGCAATGGGACAGAACGTAAGTGTGTTTAAGCGTCAATCTGCAGTTGACCCACATTCTATTTCTAGAGACTTTAAGCGCTAAAGGGAGAGCGCATTAGTTACTACCTTAACTGTATTTCGACTTCTTATCTACCTGTGCGAGTTTTCCGTAACTAGCGGTGACGTCACAAACACGCACGCCGTGATCTAAAACGTATATGAAACTAGTAAGAGTTAAATATTTCACATGGCGCGCGATTTAAACGAAAAAGCTTCAAAAGTGTGAAAAGAACCGTATACCGTCTAGGAAAGGAAATAGTAGTACCTTGACAAAAGTGATGAACGTGGCTAACATCCTCCTTTTTCTAGTAGGGCCTATACGTATTCATTTATTACTGACATTATTTTCCATTCACTATAAATAAATTAATTGAACATTTCTGGAAGCTACCATTACAGGTGGTGAGAATTGTGTCCAGGCCTCCAGAAACATGAATACTTCCTATTTGCAAATATCTTTAAGCCTACTAACAACAACCACAGTTCACTTAGTTGTTAAAACACTTTCAGTTTAACCATGATGAACATCTTTGTAGGTTATTAGAAGTCTTACACTGTTTTGCCATTGTACTTTTTAATTTGCTCCTATGGTCTTGTGAGAGAACTGCCAAAATGAACATGTGGTTTACTATACTCCTTATGTCTCTCGTACCCTCCCCCAGTCTATTAAACACGCAACCAGAAACAAACATACCCGCTTGCTTCCTCACGTTATCCAAATCCATGTCAGCATGTTAAATCCGCTTTGCCAACTTTCCTAGCTTTTTAGTAAAGTTAATAATGCATGACGTGGCAGTCCCTTGAGAGTCTTAATCCTTTTCATTTAAAACTACTTAAAGCATCAGAAGCAAGATACCAGTTTTGGCGTGGAAGAAGCCGGCATGGCGTACTGCCATGGGGAGAAGCAATCAAGTCATTATAATTTCACTTTCCGCACAGCAAGTGTTTGGTTTCCCTGGATATGGAGTGTATAGTATTTTAAAAGACTAGACAGTAACAGTGTTATAGATGTGGCTTGGTGTTAAGGAAAATTTCTATGGATAATAAAAGAGAGGGGAAAACAAAAGTACAGACTGGGAGGGTGAAGCACAAGGCAAGGAAATCCTTTTTAAGCTCAGCTACTGTGCTTTCAGGGCATGATTGACTCAATCACTGCGTTAAACTGAGACATCCTCGGTTAATGATGCTAAGTCATTTAGGAATTGAGAACTGGTGGCAGTGTTTAATGAAGTTAAAAAAATGAGGATGCAAAAATCAAGGGAGAAGTAAACAGACAATCATTGATTGAGACTAACAGACGGTCTGTGAAAGAGTTGGAGGGAGGGAGGTATAGAGAGGGACAGCTGTGTCTTTGGCCAGAAGCACAAAGATGGTGTTTTTTCCCTCCTTCCTCTCATTAACACTAACACAGTGTGTTACACTTTGCTACATACAACTGCACTTTTTAACACATGCTGTTTTTGCAAAATAATAAATAATTGTCTTTAGGTTTAAAAGACAAGAGTCAAGTGTGTATATTTGAACACTCACCTTGCTTAAGTAAAAGGGTTTGTCCACAACTCATGCTTGCCACTAGTTCATTCACTAGTTCTTTGGAATTAATTAGTGAATTTCTACATACAATAAATTTAAAGGCAAATGGTTGAAAGAAAAAGGATGAAGGATCTTCTATGACAGTCTTGGGAGGATAAGTAGGCATAATTGCAGTTTCTGGGATCATCGGGTTGATGCCACATAATGGAGACTGCTGAACCATGAGTCATGACCAAAGGAAATACCAGTGACAGGCGAAACTACAGGAAGCGTGTGCATATGTTGTGACTGTGATGTTTTAAGAAGGCAGTAAAGGTCACAACAGCCGCTTGACCTCAGCTAGTCTTGGTGTGTTTGTGTGTGCATTAATGCATTGTGTCATGATGTTGAGCCACTCTGTTTATTGGCTCTATATCAGAACTTATTTGAATACTTGAATTTCTCATCTGCTAGTGGCTGACAGGCACACCACCCCTATTCTTTGCACCTGTGTGAGTGTGTGCGCTACAGCTACATGTTTTTGCATGCATGCGTGTTTTTGTGTGGAGGGGATAGAACAGGTTTAGGCATGTCTGTAAGGTTGACATCACAAAATACATATTTAAATAAACAGCTTTGCATGTCTGTTAGAGATAAAATGCACTCTTCACTTCTATTCAAACGTTTGGGGTTGGTATTTATGTATTTTTTTTTTCTAAAATACTTATTTTGTGACCGTAAATAATTATTTTTATTTATAATGATACTTTACAATATAACTAATTTGTTGTATTTATGGTAAAACAATTGCCTCCTTGGTAAGCATAAGAGACTTTAAAAACATGAATAAAACATAAAATTGACTGCAAACTTGAATGGTGTTGCACATAACTCATAATTTCTCTGCATGTTTCTCAAAACGTTCATGGCACTCCCTTTAAGTAAACAAAATTTTCCCAATTTATGTTTAAAAAAAAAAACCTGAATCATTCAGCTGATTTATTATGCAACACATGAATGGGGCCAAACCTTTCTTTATGTCTCATGATTTGACATGGAAACTTTTGCTTTTGTTGTTTTTTGCATTTATCTTCTTGAGTAAATGTATTGATTAATTTAAATTTATAGTTACTGCTCATGTATTCATAATATTAGAATATTTAATTATTTTTTATGCACTACTTCGTAATCTTACTATCCCTTACAGTAAAAAAGTTTCCCAGTTTATCATCATATACCTTTTGGTTGTGTCAAAAAGTGTCAAGAAACATTAGTTGTTACAGTTAATGAATACATTTAAAGTTAATGAATTTAGCTAGAAGCCAAAATATATTTCAAGCAGATATAGCAGTATAAAGATGTTACTATATAATGTAGTAGTAGCACCATATTGGTGCACTTGAATAAATTCTTAAATGTATGGACTTTCCCGTCCGGTAGTATATGATTTGTTCTTAGTGTAAGTGTGAATTTGGATGCAGCCATAGCCTTAATTTGCTTAACATCTACCGTTTACATAACTGTATATTTTCATACCCACTAATTACAGAATCTAATTACAGAGAAGGAGACGAGTATACACGCTAATGCTGTTGACTGACCATCCTCATTGTAACCTATGAGTTAGCAGCCTCAAATCATCTCAATAAAATCAACTTGTGTGTTATAAATGATCTACGTTCATGTATAATTCTCGAAAAGTGAACCACAAACCATTTTAAATGCTCCTCAGTTATGGACCAAGAGAGACTTGCTCAACAGGATGTCTTCATTTCTTGCCTTTTCTGTTGGCCACTCAGTAATCATTATGTAAAATGGCTCTGATCTGGCTGGAAATAGCTTTCGCTTTTGTAAACAGGCTAATTCAAGAGCAAAGAATTCAGCAAAGTGAACTAAGATAGCCTCTGCAAACAGACAGACTGTCTGGCTCTTCAGCTTCTTTATAATCCAGTTAAGTAATTCTGTGTTACTGTTGAAAGTTACTGTACTGTACACTGAAGCCAAAAGAGCCTAATAGTGATGTAGTGAACTATATTTATTTTTGGAAAACGTTGATATCTTTACCATGCCATTCTTTAAATAGAGTAGTACAAGTACAAAATCTTTGACCATTACATCAGATTCTTGTTTTGTTTTTTGTACATGTGACCAAATGTGTTTAGAGAGCTGGAGGGGGGATGTAAAACCTCCTTCAGCTTGCCATTGGGCCTGGGCCTCTAAAGGAAGAAGTAAAAAATAAATAAATCAGACCAGTCTCGCATCTGCCGGGCCTGGACTGTACCTGTGACATCACTAGCCATATATTAGGTCAATGGCTATAGCCACAGCAATATATACCCTTAAGTCTTTTAATGCTACCGAAACACTTTCGTTAGTCAAAAGGCTTACTTGTTAATTACCGCTAGAAACCTGTAATTACAGAAACTAGAGCAGCGGAACACAGTGACGGTTTCCTATATCCCTCTTTGGTAGCTTCTTGTAAAGGCTGGATTATGCAGAAGTGGATGTTTTTTTCAGTGTTTATCGGCCATATTTGTTGTTAATAAAAAGTGTTTTAATAGAAGTGACCTGCTTTGGAAGTACTTGGTGGATTAGTGGAATTGTGGGTTTCTTGTAGTAATTTGGACTTTCAATCAAGTATGAATAAAACACACATACTGTTGCAGGAGCCTCGACTGAATATCCTAAAGTGCTCTTATCTACGGAATGTGATGAACACTTGCCTGCTTTATTCCGCTCAGGAAACAACAAACGAGAGAAAGAGAGAGAAGCTAGCAGGTGTTACTCTTTTGGTGTTTCTTTTATCACCTCTGTCTTTTCCCCTCCAACATGTTCTATCTTTAGAAAGAATGACCACATAACCAGATTTCTAAACACTACAGCACACCCCTTTGTACACTGTATTTGATTCAAGGTCTCAAATGTTGTGTAATAAAGCTATCTCATATAATAATTTTTTGTCAGCCCTGTAACCTAAAATATTTACTTGAATAATCTAGTGAGATTTTAAATATTTACCAAATATGTCTGGATGTTCATGCTTCTGTGATGTTGGTTAATGGTCACTATTGATTTGTTTTTATTGTAAAATTATTTATTCAGGTCAGGAAAACCTTTTCTAACATCTCTAATGGCTTTGAAATAAATATGCTACAGAAAAAGAAAACCATCTAGATGTTTCAACACACAAAAAAATGTGTATAACGTTAAATAACATAGAAAAAATTGTTTTATGAACTGTTTGCTGTCCTGTTGTTTCTATTGAAACCGGAAGTTGGTATAGGACTTTTTGATTGGTCAAAGAAAATAAATATAACTTTATTTAATAATTTGTTTCCTCTGTGTCGCAAAATACATACCATCTTCTGTGTCAGCCGCAACACAAGGATGCACTGTTTTTTGTTCAAATCAAAGCACAAATACACATAGAAAATATATTGCGGACATATCCTGAAAGAGAGCATGCCTGAGAGTCTAAATGATTTCCACTCAGATTAATTTAGACGGAGCCAAAATATATTGCTTGCTTTTTAGCTGTCTTAAATCTCTAAGAGTCCTTTGGGTTTGCCAGCTGAATGAGCTGATAGAATGATTGTGATTTCTTTCATTGTGTGAGGTCATTATGGTTTATCTTAATTAGGCCTCTACTTGCCACAGACTCAACAATCCATCCAATCACTACTAGTTCTTACATTTTTTTCCTTCTGTCACTACAGACTCTCTCAGTATATCCATTTTCTTTTCTCTAATAGCTGTTTGTACTTCTCCTTTTCTTTCTTATTTTTGTCAAGAAGGAAGTGGAAGGTCAAATGTGTAGTGACCCTGTTGATTTTGTTTGTGTTAAGATGAGCTGCAGTACCTCTATGGAAACAGTTCCCATATGATTTGGTCTCTTGTATAAAGCATGCTCTCCCTCCCCAGAGATCATGGTATTTGCTACATAATGTGAATATTCAGAGACACTCAGAGTTTGTTTACAATAATTCATTAATTTCAATTTCATAATTTTCATATAGGGGTGTACTAGAGCACAATATAGGCCCTAATATATAATGTGTGTGTGTGTGTTTATATATATATATATATACACACACACACTACATGACATTTTGTTTACTATTGTCTTTCCGCAATTGAAACACTGAGTGATTACGTAGTGGGTGATTTGTAAAAAAAAAGTAAAATAAATACATAGTTCACACATATTTCACTGAATGTATTTTTGGGCTGGCACCGTGGCTGGTTTAGGCCTGGATAAATAATAATGATAAAACCCCCATAGTTGGCAAGTCTCGGTTTTACTAAATAATTTATTGAATTGTTCAAATCAAATGATTTCAAATGGCAGATTCAATTAGAAAACAAACAAGCAATCTGGCCTACTTGATTCGTTAAAAAACAGATTCATTCAAGAAGCAAAAGGCTGCTTCAACTTGTGAACAGCTTGTTACAGTACCAATTTCTTATTAGCCAATTGCTACTATTTAGTTCCCAAATTGTCATAATTAGAGAATTATAACATACCATTTGCATGGTTTGTTGTTAAATAATTTACATAAGAAACAATCCAGAGGGGATGTTAGTTTACAGAGGGTTTGCTTTTTTGTAATTTTTTTAACCAGGGGGATTCAAGCCCTGCATGATTACATATAACACTCTACAAACTAAGCTAATTGTGTAATGCATAATGATAGAAACATGTTTTTTTAAATAAAAGACCAACAAAAGATTGGTTCCTTTTTATTTACAACATTGCTGTTGTTTTAATAAAAGTAAAATATATTTTTTGTTTTAATAAAAGAAAAAAGGCCTGCTTACTCCTGTGTTATCTGCTGATAAGCCCCCAGTGTGAAATGAGTCAGCGGGTGTGTGGAAATACACCCCCACCCCTCACTGGCCCACTTCAACCCAGCCAGAGGCTTCTCCCCTGGGGCTGCATGTGTCCCTAGTCCTCCTCTCCTAGCTTTCTGTCAGCACCGTTGCTGTCTGTCATACAGTCAGACTGCAGCCAGCACTGAGAATAAATCAATAGTACAGCACTGTGTGTGTTTACATGAGATAGATCAGAGGTTAGTAAAGTGAGCTGTTTGAGTAATGATTCTGTATGTTTTAGACTTGACTTGAGACCTCTTGGCTCTCTATTTCTCCCATTTCAGTTCAGAATTCAACTGAATGTTATAATATGATCAGTGATATGTATTATTTCATGAATTGAGTGAAATGGCATCTGCTAAGCACAAATTTCTTTCGTTTCGTTATACAAAATATGCGTTGTACTGCTTTGTTGCAAACTGGTATTTGTTATATTATAGCCATAAGCACAGTTTATAGAGCAAATAGTTTTGTATACTGGATACCGTTTTATCACCTTCTGGTTATTTACCCATTGACCTTAATTAGGTTCAATGCCATATTGAATTTAACACAGATGAAGAAAAACAGTGAGACGTAGACTTGTAGAATGACATCTACTGTGAAACTTAAAACTTTCAGAACTGTTTTACAAAGTTTTGGTCTTACAGGGATTTGGTATATTGTTATGCAACATTACATCTTTTAACTGCACTGTATTAACATTACAATCTTTGAACTACACTGTTCTCTCACAGCCTCTGATTCATTCCTGTTAACAATTAAATATGACCCAACCATGACTAAGGTCTATAGGGTTTAATGAATAAGAGTTCTCACACATTCACAGGAAGTAGCTTACTTCCATTGTTTAAAAATAAGATGAATCGTGGCTTATTTAATTTAGTTGACCATAGAAATGAACGGATAACTAACTAGAATTTGTTTCTTCTCCACTGGCAGAACCTCCTTTCTTGTAGACCATTTTAGTGGCACTGTTGATATTGATAACTGTTTTATAATACTGTTAAACCATTCATTTCCCAACCTCAATTGAGAGTTTACACTTGGAAATACAAGATTCCTAGATGTAAATTTCTTTTCTGTTTGTAAGCATTCTATAAACTTTCCCCTGGTATCTTCATGCAATGCCTGTTTTGTGTCAAGCTTCCTTCTTGTGTGACACTGAACTCTTCCCATCTTCGGATTAGCTGCTTATCACTGCGTCCCTGTCCTTAAAAAGACTGTGTCTTGTTCCTTTGTTTTGGACAACTAAGATCAGCTATGTTCACCATCATCTTTCTATTCTCAGTTTTCAATGTCATGCCCCATTTAAACCTTTCCGTACACATACTGTATGTATTTACTCACATAGTACACTCATCATCAAATGAATAATGTTTTCCGGTGTATTGCTCTTGCATCACAGGATGTTTTTTTTATTTATATATATATATATATATATATATATATATATATTTTTTT